>JAPEIP010000009.1:41076719-41104724 GCA_026120095.1 Capsicum chinense
TGCTATCTTTAGGACTTTGTTTCAAGGACTTTCAACCTAGCTTACCACATCATTAATGATTTGAATTTACACTGAATCATAATGTTCCCATGCATAACATGCCCCTAGGAAAAATAATCCCAAGATCCATTTCTAATTGCTTAGCCTCTAAATTATTATTAGTCTCGAGTTAGTCTTTTAGAAGCCCAAAAATAATTATATCTTTGAAAAGATTCAAAATCCCTAAATATTTGTATCCTAGGTTTGAACTTAGTAAGTACTATTATTTTGAACTTACCCATTCGCCATTCACATTATTCCTTGGGGATTTGACCCCAACTCTTGTTGGGTTTATATTGACAATGACCACCTTGCACTTAAATCGATGTGTAAGTTGAGTGTTATCCGAAATGGCACCGTTGCCAGGGAACAATTTTGCATTTTAAGTTAGTTTGAAATTTTAGCTTACTTGCTTTTATTCAAACTTGTAATATTTGTTTGTGATTTTCTTGTGTTAGTTAGAATTTTGTTTTTGTTTACTTGTCACTATGGCATCTTTGAATGAATATGAGTTTGGTGGTTGGAAATCTTAACTAGATGATCCATGTCCATATTGTGATGGACCACACTTTTTGCAAGAATGTAGATGTGCTCCCCTAAAAGAGATGTGTGCACCATCTCGATCCTATTAGAGGTATGATTGATCCTTTTGTAGTGGTCGTGATTGACATTTGTAGTACCCCAAATGTTTTTTAAGTCAAATCTAGTATCCAGAAGAGTTAATGATGACCTTCTAAATAATTAATGTTTAAATCAGATAGAATTTCCCCAATTTTGAATTTTCATCATGTGGAAATTGAATTATCTTTCCAACGATACCAATTTCATCCAAATCCAGTATCGGAGTACAAAATTATAAACATTTTATAGATAACTATTAGAACTTCCTAGAAGCGATGGTCAGGTCGGTGGACCATCAAGCTAGCGATGGACCGTCGCCCAAGCCATTGCGACTAAGGAAGTGAACCCGTCTTCTGGCCAAGTGTGATGGTCAGGATCGATGGACCATAAAGCTAGCGATGGATCATTGTCCAAATTGTCGCAGATGAGATAGGAAGTTCAGTTTCTAGATAATTATGATGGAATGGACCGATGGACCATCGATCCATCGATGGACTGTTACCCAAATCGTCGCCAATTCCGATCAACGATTTTAAGCCATTTTTAAAGGGGTAGTTGGGTTTTTTCCACCTGTTTTAACCCCTAATTATACCAGACCAAAGCTCATAACATTATTATTCACCAAATTAGGGTTTCTCTCAAAGATCAATCCCCAAGAACAAGAAACCCTAGGTGTCTAATCCCAAGGCAAGAATTAAAGCTTTTCTCCACCAATCTTTAAGAAATCATCCACCCAGGTATGTAAAGTGTTGATTCATGGCTTTATTTCACCCATGAAGCTCACGAATCCCATTTTAAACTCATGAATTGTGATTTCCATATGGTTAGTTGATTTTAATTATGTTGATGTGGTTGTATGAATCCCAAGTTGGAGTCTTTATGTACCTTTCATGAAATAATGCTAGTATGTGGGTTTGAAAACTTTTAAATTTAGTTGATTAAAGTAACCATGATGTATGAACTAGTGTATATACCTAAGCCTAAGGTTGTGCATGCAATGTGTTTGATAAAATGCCCTAGAGAATGAGAAGCATGCTTTGGGACTCAATTATGACTAAATTGATGAACCCATGCGTTACCCTTATGTTCAAAATGACTTCCATGTTATTGTTATGCATTGAAATTGTTTGATGGATTGTTCAGGAGATTAGCCCTATGAAATTATGACATGTTTATATGCATTCTTATTCGTGTATTAAACAATGATAATCATGTACCTCATGAAATTCCTCAATGATTGTGTTATGGATTGTTGATTATGGTCGTGAGTCCAGGAAGTGTCATGTCTTGTTAATTTAATTCTATCGAGTCCTGGGGGTACTTGTACTTGGAAATTTATCTATGTACCTAGAGCCTGTGTCAGTTTTCAAGATACTCTCAGTCAAGCCATGTTCAGTAGAATTCGGCTAGTCTCATGACTCAGGAAAACTCAGTAATCTCAGTCAGTTATCAGATCTCAAAAATATTTCCTCAGTCAACAAAACTCAGTGAACTCAGTCAGTAGGATTCAACACCGAGTGAGCCTAAAGATGGGAACTAACCTGCGAGTAGATGGTGCACTACCAGAAATTACCCCTATGGTGATGGTTGCAAAAGCGTTGCAATATACAGAAAAACCATTGTCATAGCTCTACGATAACAGTTCAACAACCATCCTATAGGTGGGTGTTTCAATATGTCTATGGCAACGGTTTATGCGACGATTGTCTGAACCATCGCATACGTCAAGCTATGGAGACGATTTTAGACAATCGTCGCCATAGCTTTACCAATAGAGACAGTTATTTTTTGACTTATTGAGATGCCTATTTTCATCTATTATAACGGTTACAACCATCATTATAGCTTTATTTTTTGACTTATTGATACGCCTATTTTCATCTATTGCAACTGTTACAACCGTTGCCATAACTTTATTTTGTGACTTATTGAGACGCCTATTTTCATCCACTGCAATGGTTACTAACCGTTGCAATAGAAGCTATTGCAACGACATTAAACCGTTGCAATAACAACTATTGCGATGTTTGCAATAGTATTTATTGCAACAACATCTATTGCGACGTATTATAAATTAGTATTTACATAGATAATAAATTACAATAAACAATTATACACACATCATAAAACAAAATCCTTCATTGATAATCACTTAATTCAAAATATGGAACAAAGTAAACTAGTAATATAAATCCAAAAGAAAAATGAATGTTAAGTACTCAAATGATTTGTTAAGTTTTAACATAGTTTGAAGTTCTAGTCACGATAAGTTTCAAGAAATTCTATGTAGCCTGTATTCTTCTTCTTATGTTCTAGCATCTGTTTTTTTCGTAAAGCTGCAAATGATCCAATTGAAAAAAAGTTCTTTAACTTTCTGACGATTTCTTGAACACCCTTGTAGATTAATGATTTTTTAAGTCACTGGAAGTTCAAAAAATAAAATATCAAAAAGGTTAATAGTAAGCTCAGATTGCATGTTATCAGTTTCTACTCCAGCTTAACGTTTATAAAAGAAACTGAAGAAATATGTCGGCATAGTTGCATAAAACTTCTAAACAATAGTTTAATGCAACTCGTTCAATGACGTAACTCATTCATGTCAATGATTTCAAGCAGTCTTGCCAGAATAATTTCTATTTGTCAAACTAATAAAGTGCAGTTATCAGACTTATAGATACTGATATTCTAATTAGTGATTTAGGATAAGAACCTTCATAACCTTCAACAAAATGATAGGACTACCTTCCCATGAAAAGAGTGACTCCGCTATCATAAGATCAACTATTTTTCTAACCTAACTAACCTAACTATCATCAAAACAACCACGAGAATCAGATGAATTCCGACCTTATAATAAGATAGCATAAATATAAGGCTAATAGTCAATACTCAAATAATAACTAACATTTCAATAATGTCGACCATTTAGCCAAAATACCTAAGTCCACAGTTATCCATAAAACCTTTACCAAACTAAAGTCAATAATATGTTAGGACATACCCCCGGCAATAGCCAACTACCAAATCTATACAAGTCTATGACATAGAATAATGTGACTACGAAAGGTAGGCCTTCTGGAGTATGAAAGCTCACCACTTCAAGGTCAATGCTCGAACCACATGAAAACCTATTCACTACATAGAAGAAGAAGATGCTCCAACCCCTATGTCAAGTGAGGTACGGAGATGATTAGTGGTTGGAGCATTAATGCAACACCCCAATTTTCTGAACCGGAATGCTACACGGTGCTCATGACCCCAAAGGACCACAAGCTAACCCATGACTGATATCTATACCTGTATACTGCATAATATACATAAAATATGGAAACATGAACATGGAAGGCAATAAGGTTAAAACTGAATAAATGTTTGATAACAAAATATCTAAAAAAGGGATAACAATACAAAAACAAGTCATAAATACTAAAAATAATGAGATCTGAATATCTAATCTAACATCTAGTCTGAAAGCCTCTAACTGAACTGAATAAGGAGTTAAAGGAACATGTCTCCAACTAACTCCATCTAGCAGCTGAATAGTAAATATAAAAATAATCATATCATCCTCCAATGAGAAGGACTTACTAAAAACTCTAAACACTGGAATGCTACTGCTAATCTGGAGCTCGTGCCTCTGAACCTATGGAGTAACATAAGAGAAAGCACCATAGTGCAAATACATCAGTATATTTGAATGTATTGAGTATACAAGTAAGGTAGGCTAAATGCATGAACAATTCTAAATAATATGAACATGAGAATACATACATGCATAAAAAACTATAACTAAACTTGTAATGATGCTTACTACTATGTCTGAATGTTGCCAACATTACTTTACTGTTACTAAGGTACTAAATAGATTACTGACTATTTCTAACAGTTTAAATTATGAAGTACTGGTTTGAATGACTGTGTCTAACAGTCCTAAAACTGAATAGTGGTAACGTGAGCTATGACAACTGATATAGCTGATATAACTGCAATGATCGAACTAATCGATATAACTAATACTGAGCGACTATATATGACAATCTAAGTTCTGATGGAACTATCAGAGTTCCATTCTACTTGGAGTAACTAAATGTGAGATTAATCATACCTAGGGGGTGATCATAAGTATACTGATAATAAGGATGATTTGACATAGTCTGAGATTAGTCCTATCTAGCGAGTGCTCTTTAAATCTAATGATTCTGATTCTGATTAATCAAAGATGAGATCAGTCCTAGCTAATGGGTAATCTTGAAGTCTATTTACAATGATAAACATTGACTGTATCTAACAGTACTGAATCTATATTACTAAGCTGAGTTGACTGTGTCTAAAAGCCCTAATTTTGTAACTCAAACTGTAGGATATGTTCATCTAACTGACATGTCCCAATCTAAGCTGACTGGGGTCCAATATCTGTCCTAACTGGAAGGGTGTCTATACCACGCCACTAGTAAAGACATCTGCTGTAGAGTCAGTCCTAATCTAGTAGGTGAATCCTGGGATCATTCCTATACATATAAATATGCTAATGGGTGACCCCTGAATATGTCAGTCCTATCTAATGGGTGACATCTCATACCTATACTGGAAACATAGTTCAGGAACATAGGGATTGGTTCTAGGGATCTCAATTCTAGCGGGTGATCCCCTATCCCTAGGTTCGCTCGATGTTGAATCCTACTTTCATCTAAAAGACACTGAACTAAATAACTAGGATGAACTAACTAACTTAACTAAACTGATTTGCTAAACTAATACTGATTAACTGAACTAATACTAGTGGTACTGTTTAGGGGAGCTAAAACTGAGTTTACTAGATTCAAATGACAAACAGAATATAATAAGTTCTGAGGACTGATTAGGAGTACTGAAGTTACTAAGATTTACTGTGATTACTAAGGTTACTGAGCACTGAGATTACTGAGAATACTGAACTACTGAAATTACTTAGTTTTCCTGAGTCACATGACTGACTGATTTCTATAGATCATGGCTTGACTGAGAGTATCGTGAAAACATGACATGACTCTAGGTACACAGCTATATTTTTTTGTTATGAATACCCCCAGGACTCGATAGAGGGAAACTGGCATACACGATATGACTTGTTCATAAAATTGGAGTCCACAATTCATAATAGGTAAGATATTTTATACTAATCATGGTTCTCAGCACCTTATACATGGAAAGGGGAATTTATCCGACATGTAATTATTTGCATAACTTCAATATCATGCTCGTTCCATACCATAACCATGACACATAATAAAAACATGGTATTCATGTGAAATCATAAACCATAGAGCATGGAATTCATATCAAATTAAAACGGTTAATATTGGCTTATCATTCAAATACTATTGAGTCATGGAAACTTGGTTTATCACATACTAAGCATTTTATCAAATACCTTGCATGCACTCTTTAAGGCATAGGTGTATTCATAAACTTACACCACTTTAATCCACCCAAATTCATGGGTTCCAACTATATGATCACAATCTTCCTGGAAGTTCATCAAATTCCTACTCTATAACACAAACCACAAACGACAACATAAATACAACCATGTCACCATAAAATATTTATGATTTTGTTATCAAAGATTGATTCTTGAACTCCACGAATGAAAACAATCCATGGATGAACACTACGCATACCTTAATGGCGATGAAATTGTTGAAAGATTGGACCTTCAAGCTTGATTATGCAACCCTAGTAGTTTTTCTCCTTATTGTGCATTTCGATAATGAACTTAAGATGTTAATAGGGTTTTAATGTGATTAGAAGCTATAAATTTCGTGAGTTTAAGTATTGGGATGTGTAAGGACTATTAAAAGACTAAATTATCCTCAAAATAACTCAAAAACTAAGTGTTTTTCATGGCTGAAATGATAAGTGTACGTCGTACACCTCATAGCACATGCTAAGGTGTGTGCCGCACATCCTATCGCATAAGCTAAGGTGTTCGTCACACATGCTATCGCACACTTGAGGGTGTGCGCCGCATAACCCATCGTACACTTGTTCCAGTAGCTATGTGCGATTGTTTATGCATCGCACTCCTACTTAGCAGGGCCATAACTTCTTGTTCGAGTGTCGTATTTTTATAAAAATGGAATCATTAAAAGATAATTCGATTCTCCACAATTTCGTTGGTCTAAATCTGCCAAAATGTCATATATAATTCAAGTTATCCTTGTTCAAATTTCACTCTTGCAGAATCACACACTAAAAATTGATTAGACATGGAAATCTAATCACATGTTAACATATTTAATTAGACATGGAACTCTAATCACATGTTCACACATTCAATTAGGCATATAACTCTAAACACATGCTTATATATACACTTAGGCGTGGAACTATAATCACATGCTCACACATTAAATTAAGCATGGAACTCTAATCGCATGCTGATCAACATTCAATTGGACATGAAACTCTAATCACATGCCGATCGATATTCTATCAGGCAAGGAACTCTAATTTCATATCGATCCATATTCAATTAGCCATGGAACTCTAATCACATAACAATCTATATTCGAGGTATTTTAACCTTAAGAGATCTCTTTAAGAAAGAAAATCCAACTACAGGCAATTAGACAAGGGACTCTAACCATAAGTCATTTGACGAGGGACTCTAACTACAAGTCATTGGATAAGGGACTCTAACCATAAGTCATTTGATGAGGGACTCTAACCATAAGTCATTAGACGAGGGACTCTAACCACAAGTCATTTAATAATGCAAGTGACTTTTGCCACAAGCAATCACATTACTATCATTAGTCAATATTTGAATTCCGAGTCCATTAGTTCAGCCATTAACATCTATATAATTTACTTCACATTTTAAGGACTTTAGCTCATTTAGCAAAATCAACACTATACATAACCACTGGTCCTCATAGGAGCCTTCATTGCTCAACTATTTTATTAGGTTGATGCCTTAACTCATCTCATTATACAATGTCCAGACCTGCACGAGACAATAAGTTCTTCAAGGAAGTATTCATTGATTAAACACTTTATTAGGCCAATTCCCCAATTCAAATCACCATGCAATCGCTCATCAATACCCTTACTATCTCTTTCATAATTCATTAACATTTTTACACCACATTTTAGTTCTGCATATATAATTTCAAGTTCAAACTTAGGAAATTATGCCCTTCTTCTTAACCATCAAACCAACATGGCCATAGATTAACAAATTACATAGCTAGCAACATCGACACAATGCCAATTATTAAATATTCTTACTTATAGGGCCATCACCCTACCTAGAGCCATATCTAACTCATTACATGATTAACAATGTTCTTATCAACCCTACACCAAGCATTTACAATCATGATAACTCAATACATGACCCAGAAGTCCTTAACTAACCATCTACAAGTATTCACATTTATTTAGTCCTTATCATGACTCACTCATGTTTATTAGATCAATTCAATAGATATACACTGCACCATTCATAGTTTATTAATGATGTTTTACCATATTCTCATCAGATTTAAACTCTACACACAAATCAAGCTCATTTTCATATTTAGGGCTTTAACCCCTTATAAGTCATTAACCCAACAATATCATCAATTTCACAAATCATGGTTCACAATACCTTTACAATATCATCTATCAATCATTCATTCTTATTAGGATATTACCCCTGTTCAAAACATCACAAATATATTTAGACATTTTCATAAACACCTTATGTACAAACATTCAACAAGGATATTTTTATGTAGAAATTATTAAGGGTAAGGTTACTCAAGACCCTTATGTTAAACCACATACAACCAGCATCCACATAGGCAAATCATCATCAATATCATGTACAAATACTATTCTAAGGAAGATTCAATGTTATTCATCATTAAGCAAGGGGAAGAGTTACATGCCTTGAACAACTTGAATCACTAAGAACTTGACTTTTTCTTCCCACTAGATGAGCTCCCTTGAAACCCTAGCCTCCAATCTTCCAAGGATGAGCATGAGAGAATATTTAGGGTGTTTGATTCATCCTAATAGATGTTTAGGAGAATACACACACTTATATAGTGAGAGGGATTAGGGTTTAGGGAATACGAAATAACAAAAATTCCCTTATTTAAAAGCTATAAAATGACCCTATCCAGGGGTACAACTCCCCTATATGACTCCTTAAGTAGTCGTACCCTAGGGTATGAGTGGTAATCTAAATCATACCCTAGGTTTCACCTAGGTATCACACTCTATTACAGGTACAACTACATACTCATAAGTTTTATCCAAAGGGTATGACTCAACCCCTAACTTATATAGACTAATCATATAGAAAACCGTCCACTCAAGTTGAGATTTCACTACATACGATCATGTAGTGTACGACTTGTATACATTAGTTACGACTAAAGAAAGGTCAAGTCGTATAGAGGACAATGATATACCTCACTAAGCTGCACATATATAAGAAAGAGAAGAAATAATAGATACAATCCATATCTAAGGATACAATTCATGCTCAAAACCCAAAATTTTTGCAAGGCCACATTCTTGGATGTTTCATGGATGATAAACTAAAGAATAAGATGGACATTAAAGTGTTTGGTTAGCTATAGAGGCTGCTTGGGCATATTCCACTTACCATGGGTAGGTGACCAAAGTATGTATCATAAATTGAAGTCCAGAGGCTTATAAAAAGGAAAAAGGAAGAATTTATACTATCCTATGTCCACATACAATTTATATGTGGAAAATATAGTCCGTATATGACCCAGAATAGTTTTGAGATAAAAATTCTAGAGATCTATAGGATTTGTAATTGAGTTCTAGCATTTACCCATGTCCACATATAGTCTGTATGTGGCATATACGGTCCGTATATGTCCTATGTAAGTGCCCACTGACCATAAATTTCGTTTTTCATTCATGATTTGATTTTTAGGATTTCCTTGTGTACTATATATACCCTTTTGTTATTTTATAGTTAGGTTACACACTCTTAACACTTATAACTTATATTTTGATTCCAAGATTCATTTTTAATCTTGGGATTTCTCTTGTATTGATTTTAGTTGATAATTTAGTTTTATACTTTTGATTTTATTCTATTATTCTAGTGATATTGTTTAATGGCTTTTATCATAAACTCTGTTAATCATTTCACAAGCATGAGAAGCTAAAACCATAGTTAGGGTTATGGGAACTCTAGCGTATTGATAAAGTAGAGGAAGTGTGAAGTTGTTCTAAACCAGTACTTGTGCATGCATTGTATTATCTTTGTATTAATAGTTGTTCTAGTGGTTGCAAATGATAGGATCCCGCCTAGGTTATTGCTACTTATTACATAAGAGGAGTAGTGACTTGTAAAAGATAATTACAATAGTAATTTAAAGTTCAACTGTTGATCAAGGCTAATTAGTATTTTCGATATAAGATGGTTAATTGTCATCTGATAACTTGAGACTCAAAAGGTACTAGTTAACTAAAATCTAGGGTAAGGTTAGTAATGCGACATCCTGAGACACAAAAGGCAAAGGATGAAATTTGTCAATAATTCCATAATTGATGGTACATAACTTATCAAATTTTGTATACAGTACTGGGTTGGTTTATCAAAGCATGAAGATATTGATTTGAGAAACTAGGGTAAAACAACTCCAATGTTTGTTTCCAACTATTTACAACCAAAGTTACATACTATTACATGTTTGATACTGATACTATAAACCCTCATTTACTTTCTGTTCAGCTCGTTGAGTTTAGCAAACCAAAGATATACATCCAAATATTCCCTGTGGGTTCAAACCCAACTAGTTGGTTATTATACTTGGCAACAACCGCTTTATCCTCAATTGGAGGCGTAGTTTGGGCGTTGATCAAAATTTTGTCACCATTGTTAGGGAAAATATTGTTGTGTTAATTGAAGTTTGTTTGAGTTTGTGGGTCTATATTTTTTATGTTCTTAGTTGGGTACTAACCTAGAGAGACTATTATAGCCTAACCATACAATGGGAAAGCCAATACATGTAGGAAATTTAGAAGGGGTTTATGATGATGCAAATGTTGTACCTCTTACTACTCTAGGTAATCCATAAAATATTATAGATAGAGAGAAGGATCAGATGCTATTAGAGGTAGCTAATCAGAGGAGAGGCTAAGAAAAACCAATTAGCATAACAAACAGAGTTAAATTGGCTAAGGTCGCTAGTTGATCATCTAGCAGTACTTGGTAGTAATTGAGACAGAGTTTGTAGAGATTAGGATCAAGTTTTCCCACTGTTCTAGTATTTCCAACTATATGATTATGAAGGATACTTAGGATACATTGAGCCGATGGAAATAGGAGCCATTATTCCTTCTGCACTACCCCTAATGTGAAATTCAACATTATAAGTGCTATGATCCAAATCTTAAACTTGAAAGGTATATTTTTGGGCGCATCCATAGATAATTATAGTATGCACCTTCACAACTTTTTGGGGATTTTCACTTTGGATACTATCTAAGGGGTGGAATAGGAGGCACTTAGAGTAAGGTTGTTCCTCTTCTCACTGGCTGGAGAAACTTTTTATGGTTAGGGGAACTTCAAAGAGCATCTATCACCATTTGGAATGAGTTGAGCAAATAATTCTTAAATTGCTTTTTTTTTTCTGACCAGGATGTTGCATTTTAAGGATGAGATATACAATTTTAGCCAACTTTACTTTGAGTCGATCTATGAGGCATTGTTTAGGTTTAAGAAGAAGCTTAGCATGGTGCCCTATCACCATATTTCATAGATGAGCTTATTGGAGATATTCTATGAAGCCCTAAACATCAATTCTCGGGCCATAGTAGAAACCATTATAGGAGGAACATTTATGAGTCTATGCTAGGAAACAACTACTGAGGTTTTAGAATAGATTTATCTCACTTATTGAGGTTGTCATACTCGGGAGGTTGAGAAAGGTACTGGTACTTATGCTATCGAAGCTTCTGGAGACTATAGAGTAGTTGATGAGTCTGTGGCATAAGAGAATACATAGCTGAGAACTGATATTAGATTGCTGACTAAGCAGTTTGCAACAATCAGTTCTAAAAAGTTGCACACAATTGATGCATAGGGTTCCACCTCTAGATCTTATGAGTCAGACTTAGAGGAGGAGGCAAAGTATCTTAAATATAAATTGGCTATTGTCTGAGCCTAAGATCAAGGAAACCAAGTTTAAAACTACTATGTAAATAGATACAATGATCATAGTATGGATTGTGAAGGTGACTTGAGAAGAAAGGACGACTACAAGGAGAAGAGAGATAGGTACATTCAGCTAGGCAGTGGTGATACAAATTTAAGAATGAAGGCAATGCTGACCAAACTGGTAAAGGGGCAAGAAATTTAGGAGGCTATCCTTAAGGAGATCAAGGCTGATATTTCAAGCTTGACACAAAAGGTTAAGTCTCATGCAACTACTATCAAGTAGTTAGAGCACCAATTCATAATGATGTCGACTAAGTTAAATTAGAGGCAATCAAGTACATCCTGAGTAATACAGTCCAAAATCCAAAGAACGATGGTCACTATCTTGCTATTACCACTCAAGGTAGTTTATCTACTATGGATCCACTATTGCCAATTACTGAGGTACCAAAAAATAATAGTATTATGGTAGATAACACACAAACCATGGAAGATGACAAAGTAATAGGTGTTAATGCCAATATTAGCAAGGATATAGGTAAGGGTAAGGTCGATGAGCCTGAAGTGATACAAATTCCATGACAACCCCCACGTTTACTACAAAGACTAAAGAATAAGAAAGAGGTAGGAAAATTCAAGTGGTTTATTAAGATGCTGAAAGATCTAATCTTGAATATACATCTTCTTGAGGCAATGGAGTAGATGCTTGGATATGCTAGGTTCATGAAAGAGTTGGTAATAAATGAGTAGGATGCTAGTTTCGAGGATGTTGGAGGAGTGCACCAGTGCAATGCAGAAAAAAGGTAATCTTGGAGCATTCACGATCCTATGTACTATTGGGACATTCAAATTCGCTAGAGCCTTATGTAACTTAGTGTACAATATAAATTTGATATTGCTGGTCATATTTAAGAAGTTGGGATTGAGCCCTCAGAGCAAACAAATATGCGGTTGTTAATGGCTGACCACAATATCAAGAAACCCTTGGGCATTTCTTTTGATGTATTTATGGAAGTTGACAACCTTATCTTTCCAACTGATTTTGTCATTCTGGATATGGGAGAGCTCAGTTTTAGAGTCAACAATAAAGTAGTCACTTTTAACGTCTGAAGACCATAAAGTAGCCTACTGATATAATGGTTGTGTTGATAATCCATTGTATTGAGGACTCTGGAGGATATTCCTTTGGGTAACTCAATGAATTTTGAGTAGTTGAGGTACCTGCATTATGCCACAATGTTAAATCAAACCCTGCATGAGAGGTAACCCATGGGCTTGTTGCTGAAGTCTGAGTAACCAATATAGCGACATCATGCCACATGTTAAATCAAGTTCTAGATGGGAGGTAAACCACTATTTTAGTGTTCATAATTATCTTTTTTTGCAGATAAAATAGCATAAGACAGTTTTGGAAATTAGTAAGAATTGCTCAACTAATAACCATCAAGGTAAGGGGACTTTATGACCAATTCAGAAAGGTAGTAAGTCCCACGTGGTCCAGGTAAGTTGTGCATTAGTTGAAACGATAAATTTTAAGGAATTTGTAGAATTTAACCAATGAACTTACTTGCAGGGTCGTAAATATCACTTACGACCTTGTAAGTAGCAAAGTAAATGCTAGAATACAAAGTCTAGAGAGAAGGAAAATTGGATGAAAATTGGGACAGACATATTATTGGCACATATAGACTGTATGTACTACATACGGTCCGTATGTTGTAGCCATAAAGTGGGCATTATTATGGGCCCAATTTTGTTTAAAATTTTTGGTCCCACTACCACTTAAACCTTAAACCATACACTAAGTCCCCTAAATTCATTTTAACACTAGAAATCCTCAAATTTCATCTAAATTTCTAGGAAATAGGATGAGTCCACCGAGTCTAGTGGCTCAGTGGAGGAGTACCCGATGGCGTAGATTAGAGTAGCCCCAACCATGGCGACATACCAGTGACTAGGGGCTAGAGACAGCTTATAGTTGATACTATTATTATATGAACTATGGGCGTGAAACTTGAAGATGATTCATAGTGGGTCAAACAACCTACTT
Source organism: Capsicum chinense (assembly GCA_026120095.1). Lineage (NCBI taxonomy): Eukaryota > Viridiplantae > Streptophyta > Magnoliopsida > Solanales > Solanaceae > Capsicum > Capsicum chinense. The sequence goes on from JAPEIP010000009.1 coordinate 41,090,609, forward strand.
TTACTTATCCTAGGACCTAAACTAAGTCCATTTAATTTGTTCAGGATATGTCTATACCAAGGATGAAGATGGCCCAAAGATCACCACCATACTCTCCACAAGCACCTGATGATGATGATAAACATAGTAAGGGTGATGATAATGAGGAGGCAGAGTCACCTTCCATAGAAGTTACACAAGACACCCAGTCTAAGGAAGGGTACCAGGATAAGTCTACAGAGAATGAAGAGTAGTCATCAATAGTATCCCAGTATGAAGAGGGTACAATAGTTTAGGAGAAGTCTTCAAATGTACCCCAGTCTGAGAAGGGTACAGACCAGGATATACACCATATGCTAGTTCTTGATATCGAAATACCAGTTCAGTATTATCAAGCATCCAACTCCACACATATCTTAGATGAACCTTTTGATAAGGTGAACCCGAGATGGAGCGTAAAGGGACTTCTAACTATCTTTAAGTAAGACAACTATACTACCAGGTACGGTCGGCCCTTCAGGACTTTTTATAAGGAAAAACACATTAACTTGTATGGGTTGGCTGGTGCATTTGATAGATATCAGTTGGGGTGGATAACTCGACCCCTAGGTTCTTACAACCTGACTTTGGTGTCGGAATTTTGTGTATCTTACCATGATATAATATCCTTGACTACATCAAAAAGTAGAGGTCTTTCGAGGTATGCTCAGCAGCCCCAGCTTGAGAAGACTCGTGTGAGAGGGGTTATGGTAGATATTTCAGCGATGGCCATCCACCAATTTTTCTTTGGGTCTAATTATGTTTCTCTAGATTACACAGTAGAGTGTGCTTATAGATTGAGAATTTTACATGATAGACATATTATGCATGATACTGAGCATAAAAGTGAAAGAGTTGAGATGTCAAGATGGATCTCTAGTTATATTTCATCTTTGGGTGATGATACCCCTTCGATCTACAGGAATGGTATGATAAAGAAGGCGATACCCATTTTTGCAGCTAATTTTTGGTGGCTTCTTATTTGTTATAGATTATGTCCAGCTGTTACAGACAATGTATTGACTTGGGATGGGGATGTGCTAATTTTTAGCATTATGGGAAGATATTACATTAATTTTGCAGCTTTTATTTTATGTCAGCTTTATGAGAGAGCTTTTGGTAGGTCTATGACTCTACCATTCCCATGCCTTATTTAGCTATTATGTGATACGATTAGCATGCCAGAGATGCCAGGAGTTGATAAGAGAGTACAAGAGATGGCCACGGCACATACTAGGATGATAAAGTATTCGACATGTCTAGACATTCCAAGGAGACCCCGTGCACCCACTACAGTGCCTTTGGCCCCGTCTGATGGACCATAAGTCCCCAAAGAGTCTATTTTTATACAAGGAGATAATGTGTGGGATAATATATATTTTGAGATAAGGGAGAAGAGAGGGCCCCAAGTTGAGTACTCAGGGTGAGGGGACCCCTACTACATCTACTTTCGTCCCGACTTCCACTTTAGAGTCAGTGTGTGTATCTTTATTGCCCCTCACCCTTCTAGTACAATGCTGCTTCAGGTATGATGTTGGTATATCATGAGTTTTTGTATAGATCTTGCTAAAAAGTCAGAGGGTCACCAATAATTACCTATAAAATATCGAGGTCGAGGTGGCTACTTTATATAGACGAATTTGGTTGTGGGTCTGGACTACACTAGAAATGATTTGGGCTAGATTAGAGTCTGCACACTAGGCTACTATTTTAGAGCCCCAAGCTTTGTTTCATACATAAATAAATCCTTTTAAGGGTCGGGTATCAGCCTAGGTTAGCAGCATTAAGAAACTAAATCTAGGTGATATTAGGGAGAAGGTGGAAGTACTTAGAGCAGAGGTATGCTCTCTCACTGATAGACACATATTATCTATCCCTCCTGTTATGCCCTAAATGGTTCAGCCAGTACCTTCGTGTGGGCCAAACACTTTGACTTAGTCATGGAGAATGGTGAGATAGTCCCCATAGTTGGCATTATGAGAGACTGAGCGGGGAACCTACAAGATCTCACTATACCGTATGACCAGACCCTGAAATGGACCAAACATAAGTTGGTGGAGACTTTTTGTATCTTATTTTGATTATGAGAAACTAAATTCAAGGGACCAGGTGCCTGGATGTTCAAGGGTACAATACAGCTGGCACGTATCTGCACAGTTTTGTCTTCTTATATAACAAATTGTGCATACGTTGATTGTACTTTTTAGGAAACCTAGTCCAATTATATTTTAACCCTGATCCTCACTTATCTATAAAAGGAAAAGGATGCTTCTTTATCAAGCAGTTTTTGAAAATTCAAGAAAGTATTGAAGAGAAGAAAAAGGTAACAACTCAACTTTCAACATTACTCAAGTATTGCTCATGTTCTTATTACTTTTGTGAGCTAAAAAGTCAATGTTCCTGAGTATAGATTTATTTGTAACTAAATTACTCAGTCTATAAGAGTAATGTTCTTTTGTTTTCTTTGATTAAATTATGCTTAGGTAGAGTTGCCTAAGTTTGGAACTGGTTAGAGTTAACCGGTAATGAAAGAGTCTTGGAAGTGCTATCAAGTTAATGTTGTTGTAGAGTTACTACTAGTAGAAGGAGCCTATAGTTAAGCGTAAGTTCAAGTCTATAATCAAGAGGTTGATTATAGTGAACTTTTGGGTGCTTCTAAGGGTAAGTTATGGTTTTTTCTCCCTTGAGAAACGGGGTTTCCACATTAAATCTTGTGTTGTTTAAGTTTCCTGCATTGTGTTTTGTTCCAGCTTAATTTTTTTTCATTGCCTGTGACTGATTTTGTTGGACCTGGTCCCTTACAGTATGGTGCAACACCCTAAGGTTTCAACAACTGGTATCAGATCTAGAACACTCTAAAAGGTTCACACCTAGAGTGATTTGGTTAGCATGGTTTCTCCACATAACCTGGTAGAAGGACAATATACCACTAGATGACCTAGATTTAATGGGCAATATTATGGGTGGTGGAAAACCAGGATCTTTCACTTTGTTGTGGCTGAAGATAGTGAATATATAGTTATAATTCTTGATGGTTCTTATGTTCCAATTAATGAAGTCAAAGAAGAAGAAATAACATGAACGATAGTGAATAGTAGAAGAGAATTTAATAATGGAGGTAGAAAGAAATTTGAAAATAATTACAACTCTAAGAAATTATTAGTTTGTAATTTAGGGCCTGATGAATACAACATGATTTCTACTTGTGAAAATGCCAAGGAGATATAGGATTTCTTAAAGACTTCTCATGAAGGTACCAATGATGTGAAGGATTCAAAAATGGACTGATGACTACTCATAATGAAACATTCACCATGAAAAAAAGGAGAAACAATACAAGAAATGCATACAAGATTCACTTCTATCACAAATGAGCTTCACTACTTAGGAGAAGTGATTCCATTGTATAAGCAATTGAGAAAAATTCTTGGTGTCTTTTCTAAGTGATGGGAAATCAAAGAGGATGCCATAACTAAAGAAATAAACCAAAAGACCCTTATAATGGATGAACTGATTGGAAATCTAAAACCCCATGAGCTCAAGAAGTAGCAAAGAATGGAGAAAAATTTAGTAAAAAGGGTAAAATCCCTCCCACTAAAGGCTTCTAAACATGATTTAGCAGAAAAGACACTGATGTTGCCTATTCAGCAAAAAAGGATTGTGAAAGCCATGATGAGGAGTGGTCAGTTCCAAAGAAGAGGAAGCAACAACAAATAAGGAAGCAATGTTTAAGTGTGTCACAAATATTAAAGTCCTGAGCATTTTATTAAGGATTTTCCAATGCACATATTAGATTATCAAGAGTATCTTAAGACTAGAGGTCACAATGGAAATAATAGGGATAAGGTCCCTGAAAATTCAACAATGAAGGTAGCAACTGAATATGCAGTAAAACCAACTCTGGCAGCATGGGGAGATTCTTCCAATGAATTTGACGAAGATGAGAATTCTAGAGATGTTTCTATGCTAGTTGTGGAAGATAGACCATTTATCTATGATTCCTTATTTATATTCGTGGAACACATAAAAGATGAAGAAGAAAATAAGGTAACTCTCTTTGATATTAAATAAAGCCTAGATAACTACATACTAGGAAGATAAAAGAGCTTGAAAGTGTGTTGATACACTCTGTATGTGAACTAACTACTGAGAAGAATGCCTTAAAGGAGAAAGTAGAGAATCAAGAGCATGAGTTGATTTCCTTAACTATTCAGATATCTGAAATTAAAGAAATGGTTATTAAATTAAAATCTATAAATTTAAGTGGTACGAGTCAACTAAAGAAGGTGAATATATTTAATGGTAAAGGAAAGAAGGACCAGTAAGGATTCAGATTGATATTGAGGAGAAACTGAGGTATTTTGAAAAACACCTTATATCTGCACATTACAAAAATAAAAAGTTAGAAAAGGACCTGGTCCATTTGAGAAAAGAGCTCAACAAGTCTCTCAAATTGATTGCTTCCTCACAAATTCTTTCTAATTTTACTAGTCAGGGTGTAAAGAATGACAAAGGCTTGATCTATCGAGGAGGATTCGAACCTACTAGGTCTCAAGGGAAGGCTGTCAATGATGTTAGAAACAAAGGACACAAACCCCTATGCACTCATTGTGGAAAAGATGGCATACTAATAAATTTTGTCAAAGCTAGATCAGAGCAAGAATGAATGGTCTCAGTTATGTTTAAGAGGATAATACGCAACCTAAGGTCTTCAAGTTTTAAAAAAGAGTAAAAAGGAACTCTATACGTAGATGAGCCAAGAAGGATTTGATCACACCATTGCCCTCCTAGTGGGAACTCAAGCTCAAGTGGGTTCCTAAATCTAATAAGTGATCATGGTTTCACATATTAGAAAGGGGATTGCAGTTAGGAATAGGTTATTAATAGTACATGCTCAAAGTGTAATTTTGGAAGGTCTAGCTATATTATCTCTCTCAAGATACTTCAAGTAGAGGTGTATTAATTTGAAACAGTGATTTCAAAGAACCTAGTCTACTATAGATCATAACTAAAATTTCCAAGACAAGAAGAACTTATTAGAGTAAAGATAAAGGGTTAGTGATTCTGAAGATAATAGAAAAAGGCTAAGAGATATAGATGAGAAAAAGTCATGATTCTCAGGGACTTAGTCCCTAAGAAACTCATATCAGAAGAAGAAGCTTCAACAACTTGAATAAAAGTAAGTCTGGCCTATTTTGACGACTAATTATGAAATAAAAGAGGGTGTGTAGAGGCTTAAGCATAGATTGATAAAATTGACCTGACCTAACATGTGAATTATTGTCTCTCTTTAAAGCTGGCTATGATAAGGAGGCTGGTATCCTTTCTAGAATAGGTGCATGTGAGTCTAACTCAGTTCTATAACTCTGTAGGTACACACCCATGAGAATAGCTTAGGAAGTGGACAAATGTGACAATCACAAATTTAAAGATCTACTCAATGGAAAGAGACCTGGTCCCATCTCAGGTTAGTACCTTTACATAATGCTTAAGTTATCCTAAAATGCTGTCTGAAAAGCCATGTATTTTCGCTTCTCTAAAGCCGTCAATTCCTTTGCAAAATGAAGGGTCACACATATTACGTTCAGACATGTCAGTTCAAAAAGAATACCTTTTAATGACATTAGTCACCTCTAAAAATTGCTAAATCAGATTTTTTTATTACTCTTCAACTAATCCAACTTATCATCCCAAATCAACAATCTTCTCTAAACAAAACTGGTCCCAGTTTATCTCTCTCTCTCAAGATCAAATGTCTGATATTACTACTTTCTCAAACCCAGCTAAAACTTCCAAAGTAGATGAAACTCTAGAAAATCAGACTGAACATACCCAAATTGAACACCTTAATTCTTCATAATTTGAAACCATGGAAAACCTCACTTCTAGTCCTCAACAACAACCTGAGTCAATTCTTCTAGAATAATCTTCCTTGGGAAGTCGAAAACCAACAATTGAGTTGGTCTCCATTAAACCATCCTTAACCTCAGAAATTATCGCTTAGTAAATCATAATAGATAATCCAAACCAAGGGTTTGAGTCACCAATAGATCATGAAATTTCATAACCTAAAACTCCCTCTTCCCTAAGAAATTCAAAACTACCTAAAAATTCCAATTCCTTAGGTTGTCTAAAGAACTCGAAAAAGCTAAAACTTTTGAAAACTTGTAAGAACTAGGCTCTTCTACACCCTTAGATTCAAACCCTATTTTTTCTCAGTTATTTGGTGAATAAATTCGGATAAAAAGGGTTGATATTTCCTACAATGAAAATTGGGTTATTGAAAATCTTTTTTTGCTTACATATCACACTATAGAAAGATCTACTTTTGCTTGCATATGACACCGAATAAAGCTTAGTTAATAGAGAAGAATAGGAAATAGGTGATAAGTATAAAGTAAATATGGGAAAATATATGTTTTTACCTCTAAATTAGGATGATGAGGGTGAATTGCCTCTGAGATAGTCAGTAAAGAAACTAACAGAAAGTATAGGAAAGGAGAAAGTGGTAGAATCTAAGGTGAAAGTGACTAGATCCTATTCTACAAGAGGATCTAAAAAGAAAATACTATAAAATACCATAAAGGATAATAAGACTTCATCTATAAAAACAGAGAGGCTTAAGAAAAATATTACAGTAGAGGAGAAAGAAATTATTGAAGTTACGGAGGTCAAAGAAAGAGAGGACATAGATTCAAGAGTTGCTACTGCTACCGAGGAAAGAAGAAGCAAAGTTCATATTACTGAAAGGACCAGGTACTCTATGTCAAAGTCTGGTAGCTCTTTTAGAATGAGGAAGAAACACATAACTATCAAGAAAAATAAAAAGTTTAAGGGACGTAGTCCCAAGAAAAGAAATGTTGTGATTGAAAAGAAAGAGGTAAGTAGTGAGACTAAGAGAAGCTGAAAGGAGGAAGAAATAAAGGATGTAGCTAGATAACGAAGGAATAAAATACTAATGACACAAAATGTTCTGTTCGAAATTACTTTTGATCCCAAGATATATGAAAAGCCTAGAATGATAGAGTTAGTTGTGTATATCAGCCACAAAGGTTGGTTGCACTTATTTAAGGAATCAACTCTAATAGTGTTTAAAAATGAGGTTAGAGAATTTTATCACACCATGGAATTCTCAGAAGAAGGGCTATGTTTAGATGCCTAAGTGTAGGAAAAGGCTATCCAACTGGATGAAGAGACATTAGGCATGATCTTAGACATACCTATTGTATGTGTGAGAATTATGGCAAAGTAACAACCTAAAATTGAGTTTATAATCAATGCCTCAAAGGTAGGAGGGACCTCAACAACTCTAGTAAAGAAGAATTTTTTGGTTAGTGAGTTTAAGTTGGTATTTAAGTTCATCAACAAAGTCCTGTTACCAAGGTCTTAGAAAAAAACCATAGCATCATCTTTTAACCTATTTTTGATTAAATACCTAAGTAAATTAGAATTGATTAGTCTGCTTTCTCTAACGATAGAGCATATGAATAAGGTAATTCATGAAAAGGAAGGGAATTATAGGATGGCATATGGTTATTTCTTGAATAAAGTATTTAAAAACATTTTGGTGTGGTTTGAACTAAAGGAATACTAGACATAATTAAGCTGATGTTCAGTCTAACAACTCTAGTTGAGAATAAATGTATTATAGGCAAGGCTGGAATAGTGTCTCAAGTGTTTGAGATGCTCGTTGTTCAAGAAAAGTTGGGCAAGGAAATGAAGGAGTTAAGGTTCAAGTTTGCTATGAAAGATGCTAAGATATTACACCTGAAGTTGTGGAATCATAAGTTATCTTCTGAGGGACTAGGAGCCACTGGTGATCTTGCAGTTGAAAATGCAAAATTCCAGGCAAAAGTGGCAGAGCTAACTAGTAAAGGTCAAGTATTGAATGATGAAGTGAAGATCCTCACCAAATTTTTGTTGGACACCCACAATGCTAAAAATACAAGAATGGAGATGCTGCTTAAGTCGCTTTCCCCCAAACCTCCCTCTACATAAGCCTTGTTATCCTTGTCCTATCATTAATCCTGTGCCAGTCTCATATTTTGGTTACTATGTTGGCTCTTGAAGAGAGTTTATTTTATGTGTTATTTTTGTATGAATGTACTGGTCCTGACTTATATTTTACAAATAAATGAATCTTGGATTGTGTGTTATATTTGTTTTTTTTTCAACAGTTCTTCATGATAGTGGTTCCCTAGTGAGTTAACTAATATGTACTTATCTTTAATCTTTGTTTATTGTTTTCACTTTTTAATGATGCCTAAAGGGGGAGTATTGATTTTATATGGAAGGGACCAGGTACCAGCTGTGAAAATATTGAATTACAGAAACATGATTGCATTGTGATAGGGGGAATTCTTCAAATGCACTAAATGACTAATAGTATATGATGATAGGGGAAGTAACTGAAGCTTGATAGTAATTGACAACAAAGGACAATTTCCCTAAGTTATGGAAGCATGGTGTTGCATGATAGGGTGGACATTCATTTTCAGTAGTGGTAATCACACTGATTAAATATGATGAATGAGCATAAGCATTGATGCTCAAAACTTTGTGGTTTGTTTGTTATCATTAAAAAAGGGGAAAATTGATGTATCTTGTCTTGATGATGAGCAACTAACTTCAAGAGAATAGGTGCTTGGATTTTCGAGGGCATAGTAAGTTGGTATACGTTTACACAATTTTGTCTTCTTATATAACAAACTATGCAGGTATTGCTTATACTATTTAGGAAACGTAGTCCAATTATATTTAAACCTTAATCATCACTCATTTATAAAAGGAAAAAAATAAAAATGTATGATTCTTTATCAAGAAGTTTTTGCAAATTTAAAAGAGTCCTGAAGAGAAGAAAAAGGCAAAAACTCAATTCTTAAACATCGCTCAAGTATTGCTCATCTTCTTATTGCTTTTGTAAGCAAAAAGAGTGAGTGTTATAGAGTAAAGCTTGATTTGTAGATGAATTACTTAGTCTATAAGAATAATGTTATTTTGTTTTTCTTTCTTAGAGTGTGCTTAGGTAGAGTTACCTAAGTTTAAAACTGGTTAGAGTTAATCAATATTTAAAGAGTCTTGGTAGAGTTGTCAAGTTAAAGTTGTAATAGAGTTACTACAAGCATGACGAGCCTAGAGTTAGGCTTAAGTTCAAGTCTATAATTAAAAGGTTTATTATAGTGAAATTTTGGGTGCTTGTGAGGGAAAGCCTTGGTTTTTTCTCCCTTGATCAAGGGGATTTCCACATTAAATTTTGTGTTCTTTAAGTTTCCTGCATTGTCTTTTGTTCTAAGTTAAATTACTATTTTATTGCCTATGACTGATTTTGAGGGACTTGGTCGCTTATAGTGTGGTGCACCCGCTATAGTTTTAACAATACTACAACTATTGATCAACGGAGGTAGGTCAAGATAACAAGAGGTGTTTCTTCTAGTAGTGCACCACCACTACAGATACCCTCATATGAGGGTGATCATGACATAGATGTCGAATGCATACAAGGTATGTTCTCATTCCCTCGCTTTATATTTTTTAGCGCATTAGGGACATTGCACAATTTTTAATTAGGGTAGGGTATACCATAGCCATCGTGGGTTTTTGTTGTCATGCTTCTTTTCCTATCGATTGTGGTATGGTTGTAGAATTGAAATGTCTAGTGTTAAAATTTATGTCATGATGTGGTTTTGTATTGTGTTGTGTTTGTTTTTGTCTAATTTGTAGAATTTTAAGTATTAGTACAGTTGTAATATTTTTTGTTGATTTTAATAAAATGATACCCCTTCAAAATTTTGTTTTTAGAACTATATAAATGTATATAGATGTGAATTTTGTGGATCTTGTTATGGCATTAGAATTAGGGATATAATAATCATAACCAACTTGTGCATGAACCGAATAGGTAGTAGTTTGTGATGTGATTTTGTGTCATGTATGCATGAGATGCATCCTAGTTTCCTTTGTGTGTTAAATCCAATGCTTTCCCAAATAGTCTTGCGTAGGTTGTAGGATAGTCGGTTATGAAAGGTTCATAGGCCATTTTTGATTTTAGTCCACTTTTATAATGACCCATTTTGTTGTTACTAAATTATTCATAATAAATTCATTTAAAAATTCTTAATTTTCTTTCCTCAATATTAACTTGTATGCAAAATAATCAATATTCTATTTATTAGGTCACCTCAAACTTTCCAACGAAATTTTATCCTTTGGATGTGTCTAGATAGACTCAAGCTCAATGAATTTAATTAATCATGAGTGATAGTATCAATACTTTAGTTGAAAGTTATTAGGTATGAATTAAGATAGTACAATATCCCTAACACAAAGCTAAGTATAAAAGTTTCTTTCCGATACAGTTTTGATATGGATTTTTATTAGAGACAACTTCAAATGATCATATGTCATATAATATAAGGATTTAGGGGTCCCATTACCTATCATATTAAATATCTCTGAGTCCTCTTTCCAATGCAACAAACTATTCCTCAATCCAAATTCAGAGTAAAAAGTTATGACTAATTTACTGAGCACTGTGCAGGCTGAAATTGGATTTCGCTGTAGTGAAAATTCTAGTTGTATTTAAATTAGCTTCAGCCGTTTTTGAGGTCTAAAAATCCCAAATTTCATTTCCCAACCCTAGAGAGGTGATTCCCCAAGGCTTAAGGTGAAATTGCTTCGTTGAGGTAAGTTTTCCATTATTTTCTTCGTCTTTTAATCCTTTCACATCTTAGAATCCTTAGAAAGACCTTTAATGGTGGAATTAATTTGGGAAATACTCATGGGTGTCTTTAATATGACCTATAGTTGATTCTAAACTATAAATTAAAAATTCCTAACATGAATTTCATAAACTAGATTATGAACCTTGATGGTTAGGAACTTTGAATTCCGTAAAGATGAGACCTTTAGCATAAAAACTCCATTAATAGAGATGGGTTAAGCTTGAAGAGCTAATTAATGGCTAACTGACCTTGGGAAATGATATAAACCTTGAATTAAGGATAGAACTAGTGAGTTTGAATCCTCAAGATATTTGTTTGAAGAGAATTATTTATTTACTCTTATTATTATTGATTTTTAGATAGTTGATTATTCCATGACAAGAAGGACAAGAAATAACATTCTTATTGCGGATTGCTTCTTCAAAAGTTTTGCGTCTAGGTAGGCTAGGTTTAATGAGTAGAAAATTATGTTATTTTATATTTTTATAATTTAAAATTAATCGAAAAAATCATGTCTAGGCTTGCGGGCATGGATTTGAGGTGGATAAAGACACAAGAACTTAACTTTAATCCCAAAAACTATATTATTGATTAATTATGTGATACTTATGATATTTTGTGCTATATTCTCGCAAGGAGATTGTTGTAAATGAAGTATGTGGACATGATAGTTCTTAGTTGTTCTAGTGATGAACCTAGTTGAGTTATAATGATGACAATAATATGATGAGGAGAATCATGATGGGATCACGTATTGATGAGCATATCCATATATAAAGGATAGATTACTTGAATAAGTGTAATGATTGTATCTTATAAAAAAAGGTAGTGACATTTTAATAATTAATGAGAAAGTAATACTCCAATAGTGACTTGCATGCATAAGTATTAAATTATGATTTATTTTATGATATTCTTGTTTAGGTATTGATAAAAGTACTTTATCTATTGGATGCCAATGAAAAGCTAAATTGGTAATAATGATGATTTATTTAAATGTGACTATGAGAGGCTTGTTTGATAATGATTACTCCTTAAAGTAACACTATGAATACTTGTTGATTGGTATTGAAACATGCTTGAAATTGTTGATGATTGGATGGTTAATGCATGTATAAATGATTGTTGAATATTTACTTGATGGAATTGTGTTATGACTTTAAGTGTACTTATAAACTTGGTTCATGTTGTATGCTATGAGGTTGTGTAAATTTGATATTGATAATACCATTTTATAGTTGATCTGGTACCATACCGATATAGATATGTATATTTTGGATAGGATACCACGCTGATATGGATATGTATATGTTGGATCGGGTACCACACTAGTACAAATATGTAAATGTTAGATCGGGTGCCACATCGATACAGATATATATATGTTGGACCGGGTACCACACCTGTATGGTACATGAACATAGATTGTTTCCTATAGGTCATAACTATTTGGGCAAAAACAAATCCCATAGCACGTGTGTACAGATTTGTGTTGAGTCTGTGGATGTTTACAGTTTGGTTGTTACTCTTGATGGTTATGTGACTTGTTTGTGAGCACTATTTGATCTGTTATTGTTGTATTATTAATTCATTGCGTGTTTAATTGTGTGATATTCATTTGACAAAGTGAAACTTGTACTTACTTATATGTTGGTTGACTTGCTTCATTTATACGTATTTTAATAGTAGCTTACCAGAATGGCTAGTTATCATTCTTTAACATTATAATAGAGCTTTTAGTTGTTAATCCAAGAATTTAGTGTGGGTTGTCTATGATTACGGGTTTGTTCCCATGACTATAAGTAATAAAAAATATTAGGTGAATAGAGAGGAATAGTGTTATATTAGCATCGGATTGTAGTTGATGGTGTGGATTAATGAGGCTAGAGTATGTTAGTAGCGAATATAATATTGATGGAGTTGGAAGAGTAGTGGGATGTTGTAACTTATATAGGTAAAGTAATAATATTATTACAACCTTAGTTGAATTATCTTTCATTCAAGATTTCATGATTTATTTTTCTGAATTCTATTTCATGATTATATGAACTAACATGGTCAATCGATGATGCCTACTAGTACGTGCCGCTGTACTAACCCTACTTTTCTACATTCCTTTTTGGAGTGTAGACTAAATGCGGGTTAGTTGCAGTTACTAGATAGATAACGATATTCTGCACTGTCTTCCTGGCAGATGTTAGAGTCTTTGTATTATTTATTTCATTGTCAGTCTATGTTGTAATAGGTAGCTCTTGTACATGTCTAGCCAAGCCTTGAGATAGTGAAGAACATTTGTAAGAAGTTTTTGAAAAAGTTTATTTGTTGTAATTTATTTACTTTATATTTTCTTAAAAACACAAGTCTTCCACATAGTTTTAGTTGGGTAATAAGGGTTCCCCTAGCTACTTAGAATAGCATAGGTGCCCGCACGATCCTTTAGTCTGGGTCATGACACCTTTTAGCCTAAATGACCTTTTAATGTGAAATATTATCCCTTGATCCCATTTTTAGCCTTGTAGCTATTTCTTTGTTTTCACCTTTTACCTTCCCATTTGTGTTGCAATGAACCTATTTTGGCCCTAGTCCTCTTTGAATATTTTGCTCCTCAACCTAGCCAAATTGCCTATGTTGAGGGTGGCTATCACAGGGGTGTGTTATATAAAATGGGTATGAAGAAGGGTGAAAATAATAGAAAATTTTAGTATGGTTGGATGTGGTAATAAAAGAAAAAGAAAAACAAAAGGAAAGAAAAATGTCAAAAAGAAAAGAAAAAGAATGAATAAAAAAACTACACCCAGCCTGAATGTGCATAAAAGAATTAAAGGGAGAAACAAGGATGGAATAAAAGGAAATTGGTAAAGTGTGAACCCCAATGTTAGTGTAGTGCCAAGGAGGCTTAGTCACTTGATATGTCAATATTACCATACTCTCTCTAAGCCTAGATTACAAGACGAATAAAGTCCTATAGAGATCCTATGTTGACTGTCTGAAAAGCAAGGTAAATAAAATAAGGCCAAGCCTATGGTATTTGATGCACATTGGTTGAGCTTCTATTTCGAGTGTGAGTGTTTTGTGACCGTCCCTTCATTGACATGCTTATTTCATATGAGTGAGTACGACTTCTTTGATTGTGAGGGCATAAGAGTTGCATTAGTAGTTGCATACTTATTCAGGTAGTGTAACTTGTATACATGGATGGTTGTTTGTTGCTAATGAAATTGCCATATATTCACCCCATTGTGTCACATTATTGTGCTTTATGATTATACAGTCGGTTTTGACTTATTTATATAGGACTAGGGTAATGTGTTTGAGCTTGAAGTAATGACTGACTACCTTAGATAACTTAGATTCTCCTAGTTAAGCATCATATTTTT
>JAPEIP010000009.1:41104824-41133800 GCA_026120095.1 Capsicum chinense
ATGGTTGTTTGTTGCTAATGAAATTGCCATATATTCACCCCATTGTGTCACATTATTGTGCTTTATGATTATACAGTCGGTTTTGACTTATTTATATAGGACTAGGGTAATGTGTTTGAGCTTGAAGTAATGACTGACTACCTTAGATAACTTAGATTCTCCTAGTTAAGCATCATATTTTTGTTTTGTTATGTTGTGCTACTTGAGGACATGCAAATGTTCTATGATTAGGGTGTTGATGTGCTATGGATTTAAAGCACTTTCAACGCTTAAGACTATGAAAATATGCAAGTTTCTTAGGTTATTTTGTGGATATGATGTGTTTTGGGTATATTTTGAAGGAAATTAAGTTTTGGATGATAAACTGAAGAAATAGATGAAAATTGAAGTTTTTGGATACTTACTTAGATTGTTTTGGGCGTATGTGCCACTTATCGGGCTTAGGTAACCTAAGTATGTATTAGAAATTGAAGTCCAGAGGCTCAAAAGTAGAAAAAAAGGACTCTGGACTATCCTATGTAAACATATGGTCCACCACATACGGTCCGTATATGACCTAGGATAGTGTAAAGATCAAAATTCTAGAGAGCTGTAGGATTTGTACTTGAGTTCTGGTACTTACCCACGCCCACATACGGTTCGTAGGTAGCCTAAGTCAGTGGCCACTAACCTGAAATTTACTTTTTCATTTGCGATTTGATTTTTAGGGTTTTATTGTGTACTATATATACCTTTTTGATTTTTTGTAGTTCGGTTATGTAGTCATAACACTTACAACTTATATTTTGATTCCAAGATTCATCTTTGATCTTGGGATTGCTCTTATATTGATTTTAGTTGATATAGTTCCAAACTTGGGATTTTATTCAATTATTCTTGAGATATTTTTTAACGGCTTTTGTCGTGAATTATGTTGATCGTTTCCCAAGCATGAGTCTCTAAAACCCTTAGCTAGGGTTGTTGGAACCTTGGCATATTGATGAAGTTATGGAATTGTGAATTTATTTTGAATCAGTACTTGTGCATGCATTATATTATCTTTGTTTTGATAGTTATTCTAGCAGTTGCAAATGTTAGGATCTCACCTAGGTTACTGATACTTACTCTACAAAAGGATTAGTGACTAGGAAAAGATAATTACAACAACAATTTAAAGTTCAACTGTCGATCTAGGCTAATCAATATTATCTATGTAAGATGGTTAACTATCATCTAGTAACTTGAGACTCTAAAGGTAATAGTTAACTAGAATCAAGGGTAAGGGTTAGTAATGCGACATCCTAAGACTCAGGAGGTAAAAGATGAAATTTGTGAATGAGAACCAAGGTTGGTTCATCAAAGCACGATAAACCTACGGATTCGAGAAGCCAGTGCAAACATAGCTCCATTGTTCATCTCTAACTGTTTACAACAAGAGTTACTGTTACTTATTTGATATTGATACTACAAACCCCATTTACTTTTTGTTCATTTCGTTGAGTTAGAAAACCAGAGACATACATCTAAGTCTTCCCTATGGGTTCGACCCCAACCTAGTTGGGTTATTATATTTGTCAACGACTGCTTTCTCCTCAATTGGAGGTGTACTTTGGGTGTTGATCTCTCATCACCTATACCTATTCAACCCCCTTAAGATTGGTAAATACAAGAGTATACTAGTTATAGGCAATGCACATGCAAGGATGAAGGTGAATCAAATCCACAATACCATAAACCTTCCAAGTATCATCATGTAACCAAGTGTAATACCTCACATCATCAATCGACAAACTTAAACTAGAACTCATATCACTAAGATCGTCATCAATCATCAAACTTGATCCAGAACTCATATAATCAATATCATCATCAATATATTCTACCCAGTACCTGATATATATATATATATATGTAATGCCCTAAAATCTAATCCCAAAGCGTCACACTGTGCTTAAGGATACACGTAGCCCTAAGCTAACCCATTGAGCCTGCTACTACTTCTAACACATACTTTAGGATGAATAAACCAATCAATAATACTTTATTATGGAAAGTATGAGCCGAATTAACTAAAAACAACATCTGGGTAGCAAATTACTAATAATTTTGAACTTCACTAACAGTTCGACAAGCCTCTACTACTAAGGATCTAGAGAGTCATTGGGACACACCCCCAACTGACTCAAACTAAACTGAAAAGAAATAAACCAACTACTTCAAAGATTAAAAATAGGGAAATAGGTCCTCGAACCATGAGGACTCACCAACTGTGAAAGTGTAGATAAGGTACTTGAAAATCACTGCCGCTGCTGAGACTGAGCACCTGAACCTACATTATGAGACAATATAGCACACAGACGTCTATGTGGATCAGTACTTTGAGGATGTACTGAGTCTATGAGGGTGTATGTAATAAGTAAACAATATCAGCCATTTTTATAAAATCATGCATGCTGATATCAATGGCTTACATAGCTTGAATAAAATGGAAATCTGAATCTCATAACTCATGTATAAAGAAGCATATAACATAAATCTCGTGAGTCAGTACACTTATTTTTAAAATATGTATTCTCCATCTTATTCTTAAAACTTGTAAGAGTAATCTTAAAACAATAGCTTTCAAACTTACACTTTTACCTTATGGAGAATAAGGAACTTCTTTGAAACTTAGACATTGTAGGACTTTGGGACTTAGGGAGTTTTTTATAACCAACATAAACCATGTGAGCTGACATGGAGTCCAACGTCTTTCCCATGTTGGGGAGAGCTGTTCTACCCTTGCCATCAAAATAGAACCTTAACTTTACTGATCACTATCTTAACCAACTTTGGGTAAATCATAATCCTACGGTGGATCGTAGTTTTGTGGCATGAAACATTGGAATCAATCCCAACTTGGTGCTAAATACTACTCCCATACTTAGGCTCAGAAATTTTTGGAAAATCTACCTTAAATAATACAACAATGTGAAATGGAAGCGAACTAAGCTTCACTCTACTTTAAATTATCACTATATAGTTATTATGGATTCCTATCTTTGCTTGGTTCAAAATACCAACTTTCTTTACCAAAATATAAAAATAGATAGTCATGGAACACTTAAAATCATGATCATTCTTTGAAATATAAAGACTAAAACTTAGGGCTTTACACCCATGCTTCAATTTCATATCAAACACTATAAAGTTCATGTTTTACAACCCAATTGTTCTTAATTCAACTTAAAATCTAAAAAATATAATCATGTGGATAAATATTCAAAATTAGACATGTAATTAAATATTCAAATCACTCAAAATCATAAAATCATGCAATTAGAAACATGGAGTATAAACCCTAACTTAACTTACATGGAAATCACAATAAAAATTCAAAAATTCATAACTTAAAGAAGGTTTTTGGGCACAAGAACGAAAGGATTGTTCTTGTTCAAACCCGACATACCTTATTTGTCTTGATTCAATGAGGCAAGATGACTTTAAAAGCCTTGATAATGTTCTTGGAGGCTTTTCTTGAAAATTCTGGGATG
This sequence comes from Capsicum chinense, assembly GCA_026120095.1. NCBI lineage: Eukaryota > Viridiplantae > Streptophyta > Magnoliopsida > Solanales > Solanaceae > Capsicum > Capsicum chinense. The sequence goes on from JAPEIP010000009.1 coordinate 41,108,337, forward strand.
GTGATGCTTGACTCTTGAGTTTCCTTAAAAAAGGGTTTGTATCTTGTTCTTGGGGATTGATCTTTGAGAAAAATCCAAATTTGGTGTTATAGATGAATAATGAAGTTGTAAGCTCTAGTTTGATATAATTAGATGTTTAAAAGGGAGGAAAAAGACCCCAAAACCCTTTTAAAAATGGCTTCAAATCGCTGAACGGGATTTGCGATAGCTTGGGCGATGGTCCATCGCTAGCGCAACTGTCCATCGGACTGCCCGTCGCGTCATAAGTAGAAATAGGTTTACTGACTCAGTAGAAATGGCTTGAGCAATGGTCTGTCGCTATCTCGATGGTCTGTCAGCTTATCCGTTGCACTTTGGCCAGTGAATGGGTATACTGCCTTCGTTGCGACTACTTAGGCGACGGTCCATCTCTAGCTCGACGGTCCGTCAACCTTCTGATCGCACCTTAGCCAGAAGATTGACTTACTTCCTTAGCTATGATGTTTTAGGCAACGGTCAATCACTAGCTGGACGGTCCGTCAACCTGCCCATTGCACCTGGGCAGTTCAGACAACTCTCAGTAAAATGACCGTAACTTCTTACCCCGATACCGAATTTGGACAAAATTGATATCATTGGAATACTAGTTCAATTTCCCACATGATAAAAGTTCAAAATTGGGAACATTCTATCTAATTTAAACATTATTCACTTAGGAGGTCATCCTTAAATCCTCTGGAGACAAAATTAGACTAAAAAGAAAGATCGGAGTATTAAATATATATATATATGTATGTAAATAAATGCATGACTAGGACCGTGGCTGAAAGAGTGTAAGTCTATAAATCGATTGTCTGGGGTAATCTCTGAGACTAAGTCATCATAAGAGTGTAAAAAGGGTCACAATCATTTACGACTAGGGTAAATAGTAGTAACAAACTTGTAGACTAGAATCTGTCTCAGTCAAATCTCTAAATGATTATTTTTAGTCTTAATGTCTCATACATTATTCATTAAGATGGTACGACTCCTGTCATGAATAAATCCATTTTAAAAGTAAAATGTGGAAACAAATCCCCGTTTAGGAAATAGAGTAATAAAACCATATTTTAGTTGAAGTCGTACCATTTACTGCTTTAGTGATCATTAATGTACCAAATCTATGCATGCCTTCACCAATATCTAAACAATGTGATCATAAACATGAAAATGTCTAAAACTATGGTTACGTCCTTTATAAGGATATTACACTTCCTAAAATTCAACTAATATCATAATCATGGCCTAGAGCCTAATAATATATCCGACTTAACCATAAGATTATCGTGGGTAAAAAGCATCACTATCTACCAAGTAACAAAGTAACCTTATTATAAATTTTCATTAGTCTGAACTATGCCTAAACACATATAGAAGCGTATATAAGCCTACAATGCTAACACAAGTCTTGGACTAAGGTGGGCCGAAGGGACCCACTTCTAATTCTTGAAATCCATATTTAGGCAATTTCTACCTCGGACTAGGCTAAGGTATCTAAATTCACTACAAGATGTTAAATAAGCCATAATTATTTCTTAAGAAGCAATTCCAGCTAAAACATGGTCAACTAAGTCGATTCCCTCAAAAACACAGGCAACTAAGTCAATTCTACCTAAATTGTGGTTCCAAAATAGCCTAAATAGTCCAAATAAGACTCATCATACTAATCACACTTCTAATACCTTAATTCCATCCCATATGTAGGATAATACAAAAATCATAGTAAGAATCTAATATCTAACACTATACCATAATCATACTATGAATTTTATATCTATGAAAAAGAAAATAGGACCATAGAAGTATAATAAGTGTTTCACCTTAAGGGTCAATTACCGCTCTAGCCCCCAAACTCATAGTTTAGGCTATGTCATGGTGTTCTACCAAAATCATATCCTAACATTCCTATCTAACAACAACATATATAAAACACCATCTCATGAAGGAGAGTAGACAGAAGCCTACCTCAATGTTCAACCCAAATTCCTTGAATCATCAACAAATCGTCCGTCTTCTCTCCACAATTTTGAAATGTTGTTGCACTATAAAAACCATTATATACACATCATTAGGAGTATAATGAGACTCATATTACTATATTTAAGATAGGCATAAAAATGAATCCTAAAAATGGGTTAAAAAGGGGTAAAATCATAAATTTATTTTAGAAATGGGTTCCACATACTCATAGGAGTCTAAACCTGAAAATCCTTGTGAAAACGAGATTCAAATCAAAGAAAAATCATTTTCAAGCTAGAGAAAAATCCTAAACCCATTGTAAAATTAAGATTCTGAAGTTTTTTTGAAGATGAAATTGAGTGAAAAATTATAACGAAAAGATTAGAAAACTTACCAAAGGAAAAAATCTAAAAAACTCCTCTGGAATTACCCAAATTCGAGATTTCAAGCCCCTAAAATGGTAAAAATAGGATTTTCATTCTTAACTGTGGTAAAAATAACAAAAAATAAAATATAACTTCTTTGAAAATAGAGCTATAAATTAATAAAAAAAGATTATTCGATAAAAGTGCATCAAAAACATAAAAAATTGTGGTTCCTAGCTCCTAAAATATCAAAATACGAATATGGGGTCTTATACTTAGCGATGGTCGCTTAAGTGAGACTTTGATCACTCAAGTGACCTGATCAGAGATTAAAATGTCGCTTAACAGAACTTCTGGTCACTTAAGTGATTAGGTCAAACAGTCAATGTTTTCTCTCATGAAAACACAAACACCAGCAAAGTCAAAAATTTATTTGAAACCCTCGTAACTCATCAGGAACCCTATGAACATGATCCAATAGTGAAATTTGATTAAAAACCACGTTCCGTATCCATGAATTTTTGAAACTTTCACCTGAGATTATTTTGACTAAATGTAGGGCACACACATATAGTTTCATTTTTCGTATAATCCGCCCAATAGCCAAAAATAAGTCTGTATGACTTGGGCCCTGAACCAAGGTCCCTCTAGCCTAAACTCAGGGCTCCTGAGATGATGGCACTATCAAAATTTTCATCTAAGGTCATGTATTAGGAGTTTTGGTCCAAGACCAAATCCTAAACAACAAAATTCCCAAAATAGGAAAATGAGCCTAAAATTCAAATAAACTGTCCAATCATAGAACTGCCAGTTTTGATAAGTCATAAATGAACTGTAAATCAAATCGCCAAACATACATTTAAATTAAGGAAATGACCTGGAGGGCCATTATATTATACTAAGTTTTATGTCATTAATTTGACCATAAAAACTCTTATATGGTACAAGAGCGACATAAATGGCTTAATCTATAAATATTTTAAGCTGCTCTGCAAATAACTGTAATTGATGTTCAAATCTCTCAGATCACTTAGCCAATCTAATAGAAGTTTGAAAAAAAAATAGGGAGCTTAGGATAAAATCTATGTATTATGATTTGACTCAGTGGCAAGAGTGGTGCCAGCAACACCAAATATAGAGGGTGTGGAGGTAGTAGCAAAAATTGATTTAAGATCTAACTCAATACCTATATTCCCTCTTTATGCCTTAATAGAAGTGAGAGGTTCCTACACAGTTTGACTACTAGGTTTAAAAACTATATACTTCGACACTCATAACTCATTCTTTATATCATCTTGAGCATTTTCAATATCTTATTTCTATGATGTGATTGAATCATCATGTATCCCATAGCACTAGAATTTTTTTTTCACACAACTATGCACAAGGAATAGAAATGGCAAAAAGGTAGCATACTTTGTTGCTCAAATATACATTTCATCTGCTATAATAATTCCAAAGTTTAGGTTGAAACCATACATCAAACTATCCATCATGTAATCTTTGTCATTGATAAATTGATTTTCTCTTTTAGTAGGACTCAAGCAAAGTCGCACTATAATATCCAAAATTTTGCTATTATCTTCAACATTGCTTATTTATTGTTTATTTCCTATCTGTCAACCATAATGTTTGAACATTTGTTAAAATTTAAGCCAACCACACACTTTAATTATACTATCACTTGTTCAACAATTTAAATCTAGAGTCCTATCTGGTGTTACAAAATTGGGCATGTACAAAAACTAGTTGATCATATGATCAGATATATCTATAATAAATCTACAAACATGAACTATATTCAAATTCAATAAATCTAATGGTTTTTGGACCTTTTCAAGTTGTTGTAAAGAGAAGCAACATAGTTTGCATAAAATTTTTAAGCTATGGATGCAAGAACATATAAAATTAAAAATGCAAGACCAAGTATCGTACACACTGACATGATCTGAATATCTAAAATAATCTGTAAAACTAGTTAACTAAATACTAAAATTTGACTAATTATGGTCAAGCAAATCTCAACTAAAATAGACTGAGTACAGAGTGAATCTGGGGGAGATCAAGTAACCAACATAAACCATGGGTGTTACCATGAAGTCAATGTCTGGCCCATGTTAAGGAGGGACGTTCCATCCTTGCCATTGGAGTTGAACCTAAACTAGAGTGATCACTAAATGGAGCGCATATTGGGCAATGGGAAACACTCTTTGGGGAGTCCCTAAATTGTACAGGGCTATGTACTTTATGGGAAGTGGGATGTACTGAATCAACACTTCCCTCACAATGCTAAATCCTACTCCTAACTAAATGAAACTAGTGTTATTCATGGTTTAACATGACATGGTATGGTATAGTACTGATAAGGCTCAACTTAAACTTGAAAATAGTAATGAAATCATGGAACGACTAACTTGTTATTTGAAAAGTCTGAAAAATAAGTAAACACATAGGTATCGAGAGTTCATAACCTGCCAGCACTAAGAGATTATAACAAGTAAATACAACATTTAAACCAGTGACCTAAAGTCATAATTCAAAGACTCAAAACATGAGACATTTCAATAACCTAATAAATTACATAAATGTAAACGTGAAAATGAGTTAATCAAAAGATAATATCATGTTTATACAGTTAGTGTAAAATTCAAAAATTTGATATAATGCCAACTAAACATGACATAGGGTTTAGGATATTCAAGTATGTAGGAACATAATTCACATGGGATAAAACTATTAACATTACTTGAATGTAAAACTAATGAGAAACCATGGACAAATTTCATAATTCACATGGAATTTGACCATAATTAAAGTAAAATTCATACATGAATCAAAAGAGGGTTTTTGGTCTCAATGGGTGAAAGGAACCAATTGATGAATGCCCCAAATACCTCAATTAGATGAATTCTTGAAGAAATTTTGAAATTGGAACTTAGATATTTGAGTTCTTGAGAGATGAAACTTGAATTTTTGTTCTTAGGAAGAGAGGGAGGTTTTTGGATGTGTATTGTACATTTGGGGTTAAGAGTGTGGAAAATAATGTGTTTTAAGACCCCTTAATTTGTTTAAGGATGATTAGAAACATTTTAAGAGTGTGAAAAGACCTTAATGCCCTTAAGATAAGTCAAAAAGGAGTAATTTTGGCACTTGGCTATTGCTAGGCAGCGCACCACCAAAGCCAACCCGAGGGTTGGCGGCACACGCCAAAAGCCAAGCCAGAGTGGGCGGCAACGCCAAAAGCCAAGACTATCCAATGGCTGTTGGCATTTGTTTCACAACACACAGCCTTATCGGAGGGTCCAAGATGTGGTACCCACCCGCTTTTAAGGCTTTAAAGCACCCCATACATAACCCATAATATCTAAACATGATCTACTATCAAAATGGGGGTCCTAAAGGTCATTTTGAATGTTTTATTGAATGTTAAAACTATGGGGTATTACATTATCTCCCCCTAAGGACCATTTATCCTCGAATGAAACCATTTAAGTTGAAGTACTAAGAAGGCAGAGATCATACACTGAAAACTTAGGCACTGAATAATAATTAAGTAACTAAATCTGACATATGATACATGGATTGAGATGAGTTTCGTGAATACATGCTATGACATGAGGATTGTTGTATAGCTAAGATAACGAATGAGAGAGAGTTTATTTAAAAGAAAATAATACCTCAAGATGAGTCTGAATTTGTAGGGAAAATATGGGGATACTTTGCTCGCATATCTATTTCTGCCGCTCAAGTGGCTCCCTCAATGGACTGATTTGCCATAGCACCTTAACTAAAGGAGCTTTTTTATTCCTTAGCCTACGAATATGGCGATCAAGGATCTCAACTGGAACTTCTTTGTAGGAAAGGCTATCCTTAATATCCATACTTTATAAGGGAACAATAGGAGCTAAATCACCACTATATTTATTTAACAACGAAACATGAAATAATAAATGCACTGATGTTAAATCTGCAGGCAACTCTAACTCATAAGCTACCTTCCTAAAATGGATCAAAATTCTAGATGGGCCAATATAACGGGGACTGAGCTTCACCTTCTTGTCAAATCTCTTCATACCTTTCATAGGCAAAATTGTCAAATAAACCAAGTCACTAAAATCAAACTCAAGATCCCTTCTCCTCACATCGACATAAGATTTTTGATAACTTTGGATTGTCTTCAACCTCTCTTGATTTAACTGAACTACTCTATTGCCCCAAACACTGAATCTATCCCTATTAAAGCAGCGTCACCTACTTCAAACCTACCAATAGGAGATCTATATATCCTCCCGCAGAAGGCCTTAAACAGAGCCATATAAATGTTAGAATGATAACTATTATTGTAGGCAAACTCAATCAAAGGTGGGTGGTCATCCCAATTACCCTTACAATTAATAACATAGTCCCTCAACATATCCCCTAAAGTATGAATGGTTCTCTCTGCCTGACCATCCTTCTGAGGATGAAAAGATGTATTGAGGTGAACTTAGGTACCAAGACCCTTCTAAAAAACCTTCCAAAAGTTAGTGGTAAACTGAGTACCTATATCTGAAATAATAAATGGAACCCGATGAAAATTCAATAAATCCTTAAGATAGAGTCTGGCATAATCCTTAGCTTAATACAAAGTATGAACTGGCAAAAAATGGACTGACTTGGTCGTTTTATCTACAATGACACAAATCAAATCATGTTGACGATGTGTAGGAATCAACCCTATTACAAAATCCATGTTCACCATCTCTCATTCCAAGAGGGGAATTAGTTAGTCCAACAGACATAACCAAGAGGTTGAAGTGACCATACTGACTTCTGAAGGTTTTCTTTAGAATGTCACATTCTCTGAATCTAAGTTGATAGCCAGGTCTGAGGTTTATCTTAGAGAAGTAACTAGCACCCTGAAGCTGGTCGAATAAGTCATCAATCTTTGGGAGAGGATATTTATTCTTGATTGTTACTTTATTCAACGGACTGTAGTCGATTCATATTCTAAGATAATCATCTTTCAGAATTTGAGTCCTTGTCTCGGATGAGATGATAAATACAACCCTTTGATATCATCTTTCATGCGCTATATATGAAATAACCTGACCCTTAAGCACTAAAGTACTACCCCTCTATTCAATAACTAGCTCATTAGGAAACTAAAATTGAACAATTCTATTTTTACAATCAACTGAGGAGTAGCACGAGTGGAGCCAATCCATGTCGAGAATGACAACAAAATTAGTCATCTCTAACTCTACAAGATCAACTAAGTTAACTTTTTGAGACACTGTGATAGGGCAATTTTTGTATACCCATCTGGCTATAATAGACTTACCCATAGGGGTAGACACTGAGAAAGGCTTTACTAATATTTTAGGATTGACACCAAAGTCGACAGCTATATAAGGAGTCACAAAGCAAAGTGAAGTTCCGGGGTCCAATAATGCATATACAAAAAGATAGAAAACTTGAAACGTACCCATAACTAAATAAGGAGAACTTTTTTTATGCCTAGTATTGAAAACATACAATCTATTGTAGCGTTGTTCACTGGTGGCACTGGAGGTGGCACCCTACTAACTAAGGCGCCTTGCTGGAGTCGAGGAAAGATTGGAATAACCTTGTTGGCATTAATCTACTTCTTTTCGGGCTACCTATTGACACTCCTTGATCCTGTGTCCTAGCTTGTCACACCCAAAGAATATAGTACTACCTGCCCTATATTCACCCTGATGGTTCCTACCTTACTTTTTGCAATGCGAGCTGGTACGACCACTATTTATGCTACCCTGGGTCTTAGATCCCGACACTTAATCCCTACTGTCCCACCTGAACTTAGGCACTGGTGCACTAGCTTAAGATGGAGCTGAGGCTGAAAATTTTTGGAAAAACTGAGAACGGTTACCAACTTCCAACCTTAGTTGAGAAAACTTGAAACTACCTGTTCTGGCCCTCTTATTCTCTCTTTCCTTCTCTTTGAGATTCTCTTTCCCAATCTACTGAGCATAAACCATCAGTCTAGAAAGGACTATCTCCTTGATTAGCATGGTAGTCCTACACTCATTGACTTCACTGTCAGATACACCATACACAAACTTACTGATCTTGGACCTAGAGTCAACCACCATGGATGGAGCATACCTTGCCAATGAGTAAACATGAGAGAGTACTACCTCATCTGCTTCAAATTTATAAACTCCTAAACCTTAGCTCCCCTAAACTCTAGTGAAAATACCCTATCTAAAAATGTCATGGAAAACTACTTCCACTCTATATGCCCTACCTCAATACCTTTGTTCTTCTTTCACTTCTTGAACTAAGGCTGAGCTACCCTCTACAACTGGTAAGAAGTTATGTTTGAACTCTCACTTAAAGTGGCACCCATGATGTCTATCTCTTCTTGCACTCCATCCAGAAACTCCTGTGGATCTTTCTCAGACTTGGATAGTAAAAACATAAAATGATTCATTGGTTGAAGTATGGGGCCATAACTGTAGTCGTATTCATCACATGATTAGCTAGGGCAAAAACCTCCTAATTGTTCTGAACAGCTACAGAATGGTCCAAGGCTGTGAAAGAGACCTTGAACTCAGTGTGAGAAACATGGTCATTCAAGGGATCTTCTTGAAAAGATGGTGTTGCTATTTGATCCCCATTCCTTTTTCTATTGTTTCTTCTAGGAGGCATTGTCTGTAAACAGAATGAAAGATGAGTAAGAAAAGGGAATTCATGAGAGCTCATGTCCATAACTGTGGCACACTTCACACCCATGCACGAGACTCTACTAAATGCCGTTTTCAGACACCTAGAACACTTTAAAACCTTAGGCTCTGATACCAAGTTTTGTCACGACCCTAGGCTACCCCCTAGTTGCGACATGGTGCTTAAGGCCATAAGTAACCTCAAGATAACCCATGGTCTGGTACCTGCTATGAGCACTAAAAAAATGATGATAAAACAACACGTGCGGGAGATAAATTATTAAGTTACTATCAACTGGAATACTAAAATATATAAAATGATATGTCTGAAGTATCTAATTAAATAAATTCTAGAAACTAGACTGTCTGGCTGAAATCCTCAACAACATACGAAGTTGATGAGACAAACCCCAAACTAACTCCAACTAACTAAACATAAAGAAATATTGAAATAGCTCATAATATGTCACGTCCTCGATGGATAAGGACTAACCACTACCGCTATAGGGAACTACTGAGCTATCTAGAGATGGTTGGAATCTGTGCATCCAAACATATGTTATAAGACAACATAGTACAAGAGAAAAGTATGCGATTAGTACATTAAATGTACTGGTACGTGAGGCATGGCATACTGAAGTACATGTAAAATCTGAACATAGATGCAAGAACATATAAAACTGAAAATGCAAGACCAAGTATCGCACACACTGAGATAATCTAAATATCTAAAATAATTTGTACAATTAATTAAATAAATACTAAATTCTGACTAATTTAGGTCAAGGAAATCTGAATTGAAATAGACTAAGTACTGACAGAAACTGTGGGAGCTATCATGTAACCGACATAAACTATGGGTGTTACCATGGAGTCCAACGCCTAACCCACATTGAGGAGGGTTGTTCCATCCTTGCCAACGGAGTGGAACCTGAACTGGTGTGATCACTAAACTGAGCGTATATTGGGCAAGGGGAAATGCTCTTTGGAGATTCCCTAAATCCTACGGGGGAACGTAGTTTCTAGGAAGTAGGATGTGCTGAACCCGTACTAGTGACATGGTACAACACAATATGGTATTAATTACATTATAGTATTCAATTTTAAGTTAAACTTAAATAACACTAGTATCTTTCAGTTGGGTGTACCACACTAGTGAAATGGTACGGTATGGTACTGACAAGGCTCAACTTAAACTTGAATATAGTAATGAAATCATGGTCTAACTAACTTGTAAATTAAAATGTCTGAAATAACAAGTGAATACATAGTTATCAAGAGTTCATAACCAGCTAGCACTGAAAGATTATAATAAGTAGATACAACAGTTAAAACAGTGACCTAAAGTCATAATTCAAAAACGCAAAACATCAGACATTTTAATAACCTGACAAATTACATGAATGTAAACATGACAATGAGTTACCCTAAAGATAATATCATGTTTATATAGTTTAACACAAAATTCAAAAATTTGACATGATACTAACTAAACATGACCTAGGGTTTTTGATCTTCAAGTATGTCAGAACATGATTCACATGGGGTAAAACTATTAACATGAATTGAATGTAAACTAATGAGAAAACATGGAGACGTTAAACATAATTAAAGTAAAATTCATACTTGAATCAAAAGAGGGCTTTTAGGCTCAATGGGTGAAAGAAACCCATTGACGAATACCCCATATACCTCAATTGGATGAATTCTTGACGAAAGCATGACATTGTGACTTAGATTCTTAAGTTCTTGAGAGATGAAACTTGAATTTTTTTTCTTAGGAAGAGGGGAAGGGTTTTGAGTCGTGTATTGGATGTTTGGTGTTAAGAAAGTAGAAAATAACTTATTTTAAGGCCCTTTAATTCGTTTAAGAATGATTAGAAATATTTTAGGGGTGTGAAAAGACATAAATACCCTTAAATTATGTCAAAATAAAGCAATTTTGATACTTGACTTTTGTTGGGTGGCGCACAGCCAAAGCCAACCTGAGAGTCAGTGGCGCACGCTAAAAGCTAAGCCCATCCTGTGGCTATTAGCATTTGTCCCATGACACACGGCCTTAGAGGAGGTTCCAACATGCATAGTACATCCATTTTTAAGGCCTAAAATCACCCAAACACAACCCAGAACAGCTAAACATGGTTTACCATCGAAATAGGGATTCTAATGGTCATTTTCAATGAATTATTGAACGTTAAAACTATGGGGTGTTACACGTACTAGCAGGATGAATAAGGAAATTTGAATGAGAGATAAAGACACTAAGGATCTAGCCATCCCCAAAAAAATTTGTAAACCAAGCACACGGTTATTGTCATGATCTGATTTCTAAGTCATGATGGCACCTACCATACCCTACCGGTAGATAAGCCGATACTGTAACCCGTAGCTAACGCAATGGGTTACCTTGTTTGAAATGTCCAACATGGAACCTATATAAGAACACATTATAAACAATAACATTTCACAACCTAAGACAACCAATATTCAAGTACCAATCCCATGACCTGATAGTATTAGTATAGGAGCATCTAGATTTGACAATAGGAATTTGCAACTCAAAGTCTAAAATGACTTAAATAATCTCATACATTTGTCTTGAAAACAAAAGAAAAATAAAGATAGAGGTAAAGAGGGCAACTCGAACTCCAAGAGCTCACCCTATCTCCGAATGGTCAACGTGGTACAATCTCGACTCAACGACGGTAACTAAAACCTTGGTCTTTACCAAAAAAGTACAGAGGCGTAGTATGAGTACCAAATTACATGTACTCAGAAGGCATCATCAGCCTACTAAGGTAAATTATAATATAAAGACGATAGAAGGTAAGACAATAACTTAAGGTCAAGGTATAGGATCGAACCTGAATTCTTTATGATATCAGTGTATAAAATAACTAAACTACTAGGACAATAGCATAAATTATAATATCAACATATACCATGCATGATCATCACACAAAAAAATAATCATTTCGGAACCATAAAGCCACATCTACAAGATTACAAACATGTATCTACCATGATAAAAACCAACCACCTTTAGAACATAAATCATAAGAACTTACCACGACATCCCGTATCGCTGGGAATTACATAGAAAAGAACTCATCACGGCATCCCATACCACCGGAGAGTACAACCAAGGAATGCAGTATAATAACTCATCATGACGTCCCATACCACCGGATAGTACACTAAAAGATCAATCCATCAATATGTAAAGGTACAACCATACACAACAACTAATTCCAAAGGTGTGGGTTCCCATTTCCGTCATGACCACTTACGAGGTCTACAATCAACGTCAATACCACAATTCAATTGCAATAAACTGATATCACCATAGCATAGTTATATAGTTATTAAATCTCTATTTCATTGATGAACTTCAAGTCTAGTCTATATTAGCTAATCTCTATATCCATGAAACACTATTTTACAAGACTGATAGTCTATAAGTCATCAAATAAAGAAAATCTACAAGCTAACAATGCTATTGATTATTTTCCCATCACAAGGCCATTCTCTAGTTAGGATTCACATTATATAAGTCATCAAATAGGCCGTCACGACATTGCATACTAACTGATCACTTAACCATTCATCATACCGTACAAAGTCTATTACTATAGGTATGTTACAGCCTTAAGGCTAGTTTCCATATTTTAACCAAGTAAGGTACATCAACTTGTTTGCTACGCTTCTAACGTACAAGTCATATCAATTATTAGAAATAACTAGTTGTCACATACGTCACCTTACTAGGATAAATTCCATAATATAACCATTAATTCAAGTCAAGTAGATTTACTAGATGAGCCTTTGGATCTACACAAGATTACACATACCAATTAGCCTTAACCTAATAATAGGAATGAATTACCTCTAGATACCGATTAGGGTAGACGAGGGTCACACCTCTTATTTAGTGGTTAATGACAAGAAATAAGTATCAATTACCAAGGAAGACATTATGTCTCGAGTACACCAACAGTTTATCCACACACAGCATGACCTCATATATATACATATATTTACATAAAGTAGATCCGCATAGAATCATAACATCATTACCTCTTCCGGATTAACTGGGTATCATGACAACATCAACATATCCTCTGGATTCACCGAGTATAATAATAACATCATTATGTCCTCTGGATTTACCAGGTATCATCATAACATCAACGTATCCTCTATATTCACTGGGTATCATCATAATATCATTACCTCTTCCATATTTACCGCATATTATTATAACATCAACATATCCTCCGGATTCATTGGGTATCATCATAACTTTAATATATCCTATAGATTCAACGTGTATCATCTAAATATCAACATATCCTCCAAATTCACCAGGCATCATAATAACATCATTACCTCTTCCGGATTCACCGGGTATCATCATAACATCAACATATCCTCTAAGATAACAATATAAATCCACAAACATAGCCAAATTATTAAACATACACAGGTTCATAATAATAGAGTAATAAGGATGTAAGATACTTATAGCATCCTACTTTACTATTAATTATCACTACATAATATATGTATAAGTATGAGCATGAGCATTCATATGTTACACATAATCAGTACCTTCCAAGGCTATCCATCATGACTACAAGATAATCATTCAAGTAAATACATTACCCAACCATCGACCATGTGCATAATCCGACAATCGGGCTTAACCATTATAATTTCAACAACGTATTTAGACATTTATCATGTATCTAGGTCTCTAAGAGAATTTATAGTTCAAGCTTAAGGCAGATCAAGTACCACTCCTAAATCCTAAGAATGCCAAAGTTTTCTATTATAAGACCAACTTCTACCCAGAATTGGGCTAAGTTATCTAAGGCACACCATAAGGGCTTATCAATCCTTACTAAACCTATAGGGGAAATCTTCTTCAAACATTCTTTCTAAGTCAACCCAACACCAAGGTTATTCCTAAATAAGCAATATCTCGGTCAAAATACCATTAAGGTTAAGACTAACTTCTACTGGGAATTGGGCTAAGTTATCTAAGATACACCATAAGGGCTTATCAATCATTACTAAACCTATAGGGGAAATCTTCTTCAAGCATTCTTTCTAAGTCAACCCAACACCAAGGTCATTTCCTAACTAAGAAATATCTAGGTCAACATACCCTTCAGGTTAAGGAGCAACATCATTATCATCTAATAGAGAAACTAAAGTGTTTTCCTACTATTCATGAGACTACTAATAGAACTATCCAAGGTTCTAAGCTAAGGGTCAAGTATCACCTTTTGTAAGTTCAATAACCTATAAGAGTCAACTAATCCTAAATATTAGTATTCAACCTTTATCAAATAAACCCCTCCCCAATCTAAAAGGATATCAACAATTGTACTACAATCAAGTTTAATTTAACAACAAGTAAGCCTAACCTACCTTGAGTCCAAGCAACTCACGAACCAACAAGCTTTGCATTTCCTTTTCTTGAAGCTTCTTTCTTCTTCCATGACCCAAGCTATCAATAATACAATCTAAGCATTACAAAAAGAATAACAATACTCATTATGGCACCATTGTGCCATGGGTTCAAAAAATGACACCAAACCCCAAAATGGGTTCCACCTTCGAAAAATGAGTTTCCACCAAACCGTTGTTCAACTATCATTAGGGATTTATAACCCTCAAGAAATTTGGGTAAATCAATCACATTTTTGGATACAGTTGAGCCTAAAAAAACTAGGGCTTTTGGGTCTATAATTTAAGAATTTAACTCCAACTAGATGGAATCTTACCTTAGGTTTGTAGCAAGATTCGATTTCACAAGTTGTTGAAGCTCCTAATCAACCCACAAGACTCACTTGGAAGATTTTACAATATATTAGGGTTTGTAACATAAGGAGGAGGCACAAAATGGCCAAAATTTTAGGGAAGACAGGCCTTAAATAGGTTCCATCTAGGTCTCGGGTAGCGCGGTCGCACCTAGACCTCTATGTTCGCGGCTTCTCTTGCTATGTCACGCATGGTTAAAGCTTGTAACTTGGTTTCAGGCTTTGGTCAATGCCTCAAGGCAAATTCAGAGCATTTTACAAAAATAAAATATGTAACCACATAGAATTTGATGGTTCAAATGCATTGGCAATGTGGGGTTTCGCATTTAAGGTCGTTTTACTAGAGTTTTCACTTGGTGGTCAATTAGGACCATCAAAGACTTCAAAGTAAGAAAGTGGTTCTAAAAACCAAACAAACTACCAGGTATCTGATCTATATATTCCGGCAAGTCACTAATGAATTGGAGCGGCTATGGAGAAGCTCTATCAGCAAAATAAGCAAGAATACATGCAATGACCTAAAGGCTTATTACAACATCCACTACTATGGAACTTTCATCCCCAAAAGTTAAAGACAAGAAAATACCTGAAGTCATGAATAAATGAGGGTACTGGGCTCGCATGCCACTCTTGATCTCCCAAGTAACCTTCTTTACTAGGCGATTCCTCTATTAAACCTTGACTACCAAAATCTCCCTAGTCCGCAGTCGCTTCACGTCACTAGCCAAAATAAACACGGGCTCCTCCATATTGATTAACTAATCGTCCAACTAAATCGAGTCCTATCTAGGTACATGAGAAGGATAACGAATATACTTCCGCAATATAGAGACATGGAAAATTGGATGAACAACAGAGAATCCTAGAGGTAAACTCAACTAATAGGCTACCTCACCAAGTACATGGAGAATCTCAAAAGGACCAATATAGGGAGGGCTAAGCTTACCCTTAACTAGAAGAGCTAACACCAAGGACGAAGTGAGATAATTCTTGAGCTTTCCAAAGATTAACTCACACTCCTCAAACCATCAAAAATGAACTTCTTTGTGGGTCAATCTAGTTATAAGGGTTAATAGTAGTAAAACTCTCAAAAAAGCACGTATAATAACCAACAAAACCAATAACTCTATGAACAACAGTCGAAGACGTAGGTCTAACCTAATCATGAATCACCGAAATCATAGTTGGGTCTAGCATAATACCCGCCTTGGATACCACGTATCCAAGAGAAGACACTGACTCGAACCAAAACTCGCACTTGGAGAACTTGGTAAAAGGCACATGATTTTGCAAAACATGGAGCACAACCCTCCAATGTTGCACATGCTCCTCACTACTCATTGAGTACACAAGAATATCATCAATGAAAAATAACAAAAGAGTCTTGATAAGGTCTGAACACATGGTTCATCAATTCAATAAATGTGGCTGGGGCATTAGTCGGCCCAAAAGACATTACGAAAGACTCATAGTGACCATAGCGGGTCCTAAAGGTTGTCTTTTAGACATCCTCACCCCGAATTGTCAACTGATGATAACCAAAACTCAAATCTATCATAGAAAATATGGTTGTGTCCTGAAAATGGTCGAACAAGTCATCAATGTGAGGCATAGGGTAGCGGTTCTTACCCATCACCTTGTTAAGATTCCTATAATTAATACATATCCATATCGAACTATCTTTCTTCTTTACAAATAAAATAGGAACTCTCTATGGGGACACACTCGGTCTAATAAACCTCTTCCCAAGAAAATCCTGGAGCTGAGAATTCAGCTCTTTAAGTTTTGCAAGATCCATATGGTATGGTACCATTGATATAGGTGAGGTGCAATGCTCAAGGTCAATAGCACACTCAATCTCACGATCAGGAGGGATACCAGGGAAATCATCAGGAAACACATCAGAAAACTCATAGACAATAAAAATTGAGTCAAACATCAAACTCTCTACACGAGTATCATATACATAGGTGAGATAAGACTCGCATCCCCTCCATATAATCTATCTGGAATGAATGTAAGAAATATTCTCCATCGGCTCGCGGCTAATCACTCCCTGCCATATGACTAGGGGTACATCGGGCATGGCTAAGGTAACACTTTTGGTAAAATAATCTATGACCGCCTGATAGTGGGATAACCAGTCCATGCCCATAATCACATCAAAATCCAACTATATAGAATAATAAGATCAGCATAAGTTACAACATCACTAACTGTCATAACACAAGATTTGAATACCCGATCCACTACTAAGGAATCACCTACAAGAGTAGATACGCGCAATGGCACAAATAATAAATAACTGGACAAGTCCAACTGTGGTGCATAAAAAGCAAATATATAAGAATAAGTGGATCTGAGATCAAATAAAGTAAGAACCGACTTGCGATACACCAATATCATACCTGTCAATATAGCATCCAAAGTTTCAGCCTCGAACCTAGAAGGTACTTATACAACTGACCACGCCCTCCACCTAGATGGGCACCTAACTGATCTACTGCCCTGTCTAACTGAGTACCACCTCATGCACCCTGATAACCATCTCTATGACCTCACGAACCACCTCTAATTGAGGGATGAACTACCGTAATGGTAGTAGCTCCTTGGGTTGATATAAGTATCGCCCCACGACTAGGGCACACTCTAGAGAAATGACTATGAAAACTACAAGTACAACAAGACTCATAAGAAGAACCAGAACTTACAAATTTGGTTGACCCGGCATAGCTACCATGCCTAGCATGGCCCATAGGTGAACCTCTCAAAGACTAATCACCGCCCTTACTATGGCATCCACTAGTAATAAACTGATCCCTATCAGCGGTTTGAAGAGCTTTCTAAACTGGTCGACTGATCTGACTATGATGTTGAAAAGATAGATGCAAAAATTGTCCAGCATAAAAAACACCTCCACTGAATCAGGAACTACTACGACCCCCACCAAATCTTCCTAGATACTTGGGCCTCTTATCACGTACCTTACACAGTATGTAGTCCATTACTCTAGCATGACCAGCAACCTCATCAAAGGTCCTACCCATAGAAACCAAACTCTGGGTAGCCATCTAAATAGGAAGTATCAATCCTCTCACAATGCAACAAACTCTCTCATATTCAGTATCTAAGATAGAAGTCGTATGTCTAGCCAGCTCATGGAAACAAGTGTCATACTCAACGACTATCAAATAATCCTGCTCTAATCTACAAAACTTATTTTTCAAATGATCTCTAAGGCTACATGGCATAAAAATCTCCAAGAACATCTCGGTGAACTACGCCTATGCGAGAGGGGAAGATCCAATTGCTCTAGAACTCACAAATCCCTTACACCAGTGTCTAGCAGACATGTCCAACTAAAATAAGGTGTAGTCCACACCATGATTCTCAACAAAGCCTAATGCACAAAGCTTATCCTCAAAAGTACTCGTAAACTCAAATGCATCCTCTCTAGGAGCACTATAAAATTTAAGTAGAGCCAACCTCAAGAACCAACCCAGCATTTTCTGCTCCTCTGCAGACATAGCAGGCTGGGTCATACTAGATGAACAACTAGTGGAATAGGAGGAACCTTAACTCCAGGAGCTTCGACTATAGGCTATACTCCTACTCCAGTAGTTTGTGAACCATCAACAATACCCAACAGCTGAACCAAAGCATCCCTAAGCAAAGAATAGGGGATGAATCCTAGTGTAAGCCTGGGTTAGTCCCTGGCCCACCGCTAGCTGAGGTGGAGGAGTCTCTGGCATGGGTGCAGGAATAAGATCCTAAGGAGACATACCCCAATCCCTAATTAGGGACACATCACGAGTCTGGGTCTTGGGACCCTCTTCATGTATCACTAAGGCATGTATCCAGGGCATCTGTAAAAGAGTAAAGTCAATAGAATATACTACAAGCCAACACACACTCTTAGCAATATATGAGTAAAATTAGTGAAGGACTCCTAAGAATGTCTCATAGCCTCCTTAAGATAGGAAATGGATGTCAACATTTAAATTTCCAAGACTTTATTAGAAACTTTCTTTTGTACCAATAATATCGGTGAAACCTAGGCTCTGATACTAATTTTTTATGACCCTATTTTAAAGTCATGATGACACCTATCATATCCCACCGGTAGGTAAGCCAATACCGTAACACAGAGCTAATGCAATGGGTTACCATGGTAGAAATATCTAACATGGACCCTATATAAGAATACAATAAAAATAATAAGATTTAACAACCTAGGACAACCGATATTCAAATACCAATCCTATGAACTAATAGTATTAGTATAAGAGCATCTAGATTTGACAATAGGAATTTACAACTCAAAATCTAAAATGTCTTAAATAATCTTATTCATTTATCTAAAAAAAAAAGACAAATAAAGATAGAGGGAAAGAGTGTAACTCCAACTCCAAGAGCTTACCTTGTCTTTGAATGGTCAACACGGAGCTATCCTGACTAAACGACGGAAACTAAAGTCTGGGTGTGCCCAAAAAAGTACAGAATTGTAGTATGAGTACCAAAGCACGGGTACTTAGTAGGCATCATTGGTAGACTGAGCTAATTTATTATATAAGAATGAGATAATGTAAGACAATAACTTAAGGTCAAGGTATAGGATCGAACATGAATTCATTTTGATATCACTATATAAAATAACTAAACTACAAGGACAATTGCATAACGTATCATATCAATATATACCATAATCATCATACAAAAGAGTAATTATTTCAAAAGCGTAAAGCCACATCAACAAGATAACAAACATATATACACCATAATCAACACCAACCACTTTTAGAACATAAAGCACTAGAACTTACCACAACGTCCCATACCGCTGGGAATTACACAAAAGTACATAATAAAGAACTCATCACGGTGTCCCATACCACCAGAGAGTACACTGAAGGAATGCAATACAAGAACTCATCATGATATCCCATACCTCTAGAGAGTACACCAAAAGACCAATCCATCAATATGCCAAGGAACAACCACACACAAAACCTCACCCCAAAGCCATGTGTTTCTATTGCCCATGACCTCTTACCAAGGTCTAAAATCAATATCGATACTGCAATTCAATTATAACAAACTGATATCACCATAGCATGGTTATATAGTTACTTTATGTCTATTTCTTTGATAAACTCCAAGTCTAGTTTATATTAGCTAATCTCCATATTCATGAAACGCTAGTTTATAAGACATATAGTCTGCAAGTCATCAAATAAGTAAAACCTATAAGCTACCAATGCCATTGATTATTTTCCCATCACAAAGCCATTCTCTAGTTAGGATTATCATTATATAAGTCATCAATTAGGACATCATGGCATCACATACTAAATGACAATTTTACCATTTGTCATAACATACTAAGTCTATTACTATAGGCATGTTATAACTTTAAGGACTAGTTCCCATATTTTAACCAAGTAAGGTCCATTAACTAGTTTGCTAGGCTTCTAACCTACAAGTCATATTCATTTATTAGAAATAACTAGTTCTCAGATAAGCCACTTCATGTGGTGAAATTGCATAACATAACCATTAAATCAAGTCAAGTAGATTTACTTGCTGAGCCTTTTGTTCTACACAAAATCTCATATAACAATTAGCCTTAACCAAATAATACGTATAAATTAGCTCTAGTTGCCTATTAGAGTCGGAGAGTGTCACACCTCTTATTTAGTTGTTGCTGAAAAGGAATTAGTATCAATTACCAAGGAAGACATCATGTCTTGAGTACACTAACGATTTAGCCACACACTACATAACCTCACATACATACATACACTTAAATAAACTTTCCCCATACCACATCATAGCATTATTACCTCTTTTAGATTCTCAGAGTATTATAACAACATCAATATATCCTCTATATTTATCAGGTATCATCATAATGTTAGTACCTATTTCGGATTCATCGGGTATCATCATAACATCAACATATCCTCCAGATTCACCGGGTATCATCATAATATCATTAACTCTTCCGGATTCATCGGGTATCATCATAACATAAACAATACATCAAGATTCACTAGTTATCATCATAACATCAATATATCCTCCAGACTCATCGGGTATCATCATAACATCAACATATCCTTTGAATTCACCGGGCATCATCATAATATCATACCTATTTTGGATTCATCGAGTATAATCGTAACATCAACATATACTCTAAGACAACAACATGCGTCCACATATATAGCTAAATTAATAAATATTTACAATAATAGAGTAATAGAGATTTAATATACATATACCATCCTACTTTACTATTAATCAGTACCATATAATATGAGTGTAAGTATGATCATGAGTATTTGTATGTTATACATAATAACCACCTATCTAAGTCTATCTATCATGACTCCAAGATAACCAATAATGTATACACATTACCCAACCATCGACCATATGTATAATCTGACAATCAAGTTTAACTATTATAATCTTAACAACCAAATTTAGACATTCACCAAGTATCTAGGTCTCTAAGGGATTTCAAAGTTCAAGCTTAAGGCGGGTCTAGTGTTACTCCTTAATCCCAAGAATGCCAAAGTTTGCTATCATAAGACTAACTTCTACCTAAAATTGGGCTAAGTTATCTAAGACACACCATAAACGCTTATCAATTCTTACTAAACCTTTAGGGGAAATCTTCTTTAAGTATTCTTTCTAAGTCAACCCAACACCAAGGTCATTTCCTAACTAAGCAATATCTAGGTCAACAAACCCTTAAGGTTAAGGAGCAACATTATTCTCATCTATTAGAGCAACTAAAGTATTCTTCTACTATTTATGAGACTACGAGTAGAACTATCAAAGAATCTAGGATAATGGTCAAGCATCACCCTCTACAAGTTCAATAACCTATAAGAGTTAACTAATGCCAATATCACCATTCAACCATTTATCATCTAAACCATGCCCAATCTCACCAGATATCAATAATTATACTACAATCAAGCTCAATTTAACTACAAGTAAGCCTAAGCTACCTTGAGTCCAAGTAAATCACGTACCAACAAGCTCTTTCTTTCCTTTTCTTGAAGCTTCTTCTTCTATGAGCCATGCTATCAATAATACAATCTAATAATTACAATAAGAATAACAATACCCATTATGGCCCCATTATTCCATGGGTTCAAAATTGACACCAAAACCCCAAGTGGGTTCCACCTTCGAAAATAAGTTTCTGAGACCAACCCATTGTTCAACTATCATTACGGAGTTAGTTCTCTCAAGAGATTTGAGTAAATTAATTATATTTGTGGTTACAATTAAGCTTCAAAGACAAGGGGGTTTGGGGTCTAGAAATTAAGAATTTAACACCTACTAGAAGGAATCTTACCTTAGTTTTGTAGCGAGATTCGATGTCACAAGTTGTTTAAGCTCCTAATCAACCCACAAGACTCACTTAGAAGATTTTACACTCCATTAGGATTTGTAACTTATGTGAGAGGCACGAAATGGCCAAATTTTAAGCAAGACAACCCTTAAATAGGTTCCATCTAGGTCTGGGGTAGCATGGTCATGGCCCCACATTAGCTCTTCGACCTCCAAAATCACGGCATCTCTTGCTATGCCAGGCATAGCTGAAGCTTGTAACTTGGTTCTTGGCTTTGGCCAATGCCTCCAGATGTATTCAGAGTATGTTTTGAGCAAATAAAATATATAACCACATAGATTTTAACATTCTAAACATGTTGGTAAATTTAGATTTTGCATTTAAGGTTGTTTTTACAGAGTTTTTGCTTGGTGGTCAATTAGGTCCAACAAAGACTTCAAATTGAGAAAGTGGTTCTAAAAACCTAACAAACCTCCAGGTAACTGATCTCTCAGTTCCAGGAAGTTACCATTGACTTGGGGTGGCTATAGAGATGCTCTATTAGTGAAATAAGAAAAAATATGGGAAATGACTACAAGGATTATTATATTTATATAGACACTTACACTGACAAATGTGGTTTATAATATTGTCCCCTAGGGACCTCCACCTTTATGATGAGCTACATAACTCCCTTTCATCCAAAAAAATCACTTTGATCATAATCCCAAAAGATATCAATTAAAAGCATGAATAATCAATTTAAAACACACGACGAGTAATTAAATAAGTAACAACAAAAACTCTCCAATCTAATTTCAAAACCCATATTTTAAATTATATGAAATTGATATAATTAATGATACAATTTAAAGATCATGTTTAGAAAAGAGAAACATGCTTGAAATACAATGGAAATTGAAGTAAAATTTAAAGTTTAGATCTCAAATGATGAATTCTTTGTGCAACCCTTGAATGTTCTTGGGTTTTGAGTTTGAGAGAGAAAGAGAATGAATTAATCTTTGAAAACTAAAGAGAATAGGGTTATTTTATGTTATATGGTCGTATAAGGGGTAAAAAGACCAAAAGCCCCTCAAGCCAAGTGGAAAAAACAAAAAATTGAAGAAATTAAGAAAATAGTGTTGAATGCCAATATAATGGAGGGTAGCCTCTATGCCACGCCAATATCGTGGAGGCTAACCTCTTTGCCAAGCCAATATTGCATACCCTAACTGCTTGGGGTCCCAAAATGACCCCGAACACCTTTTGAAAATTATAAATCTTTCCTAAAACACCCTTTTAACATGCCTAATCATAATTCACATAAAAAAATTTCATTACGAATGTGGGTGGGTAAAAATAAAATAGTTAAATTTTATGAAGTCTTACATATATCCGATTCACTAAATGTGATTCCTCTAAAATACAAAACCAAGGATACCAAGGCTATCTAAAACCATATTCATATCCATTTATCATTTAATATGGTGTAATGGGTTCCAAAAAAGTTAACCAGTGCAGTTACCCATATTTTAAATGAAGATTATAAAGCGGGTTGAGGTTAATGTCAATTTTAAGAGAAAAATCATCTAATTCAGGGAAACTCATGTCTCTCATTCCAATCATTTAAACTATGCAACAATTCAGTCCTAAAAACATCAATAAATATGGGATAAGTAATTGAATTATTAACAACCAAAATCCCTAAACCCAATTTCAAAAGCTATAATTTAACTCACCTGACATCTATTCAATTAATGACACAAAGTAAAATTCAAGTTTAGGGAAGAAAAACAGTCCTGAAATACATAAAAAATTGAAGTCTGTTTAAAGTTTGAAGCTTGGATGTTGAATTTTTTATGAAATTCTTCAATTTTATTGGGTTTTGAGTTATAGAGAGAAAGAGAGTGATTTAATCTTTGAAATGTAAAGAGGATGGGTTATTTTTGTTATAAGGTCATACAAGGGATAAAAATACCAAAAGTGCCTCAACCCAAGTGAAAAAATAAAAGACTAGATAAAATTAAAATAGCGACATGGCATGCCAATATTATAGAGGGTAACCTCTATGCCAAGCTATCGAAAATACAATCTAAGAATTACAATAAGAATAACAATACCCATTATGGCACCATTATTCCATGGGTTCAAAAATGACACCAAAACCCCAAGTAGGTTCCACCTTCGAAAATAAGTTTCTGAGACCAACCCATTGTTCAACTATCATTAGGGAGTTATACCTCTCAAGAGATTTGAGGAAATTAATCATATTTTTGGTTACAATTAAGCTTCAAAGACTAGGGGGTTTGGGGTCTAGGAATTAAGAATTTAACACCTACTAGAAGGAATCTTACCTTAGTTTTGTAGCGAGATTTGATGTCACAAGTTTTTTAAGCTCCTAATCAACCCACAAGACTCACTTAGAAGATTTTACACTCCATTAGGATTTGTAACTTAAGTGAGAGGCACAAAATGGCCAAATTTTGGGCAAGACAACCCTTAAATAGGTTCCATCTAAGTCTGGGGTAGCATGGTCATGGCCACACATTAGCTCTTTGACCTCCAAAATCACGGCATCTCTTACTATGCGAGGCATAGCTGAAGCTTGTAACTTGGTTCTTGGCTTTGGTCAATTCATTCAAAGTATGTTTTGAGAAAATAAAATATATAAACACATAGATTTTAACATTCTAAACGTGTTGGTAATTTTAGATTTTGCATTTAAGGTTGTTTTTATAGAGTTTTTGCTTGGTGGTCAATTAGGTCCAACAAAGACTTCAAATTGAGAAAGTGGTTCTAAAAACCAAACAAACCTCCAGGTAACTGATCTATCAGTTCCAGGAAGTTACCATTGACTTGGGGTGGCTATGGAGATGCTCTATTAGTGAAATAAGAAAAAATATGGGAAATGACTAGAAGGATCATTATAATTATATAGACACTTACACTGACAAATGTGGTTTATAAATTGTCCCCTAGGGACCTCTACCTTTATCCTGAGCTACACAACCCCCTTTCATCCCAAAAAATCACTTTGATCATAAGCCCAATCATAAACCAAGGATTCTCATGTTAAGGAATATACCATTTGGGATTATTATACCCATTTATGCTTGCAAGATATATTAAATATGCCAAATCAAACCCACATAACCAAATTCGACTCCTAAGTTTTGTTTAAAATATAAAACAAAGGCCACCAAGTCCATATGAAACCATATTAATATCTACATATCCTTTAATGTGGTACTATG
>JAPEIP010000009.1:41136235-41147917 GCA_026120095.1 Capsicum chinense
CTGAGCTACACAACCCCCTTTCATCCCAAAAAATCACTTTGATCATAAGCCCAATCATAAACCAAGGATTCTCATGTTAAGGAATATACCATTTGGGATTATTATACCCATTTATGCTTGCAAGATATATTAAATATGCCAAATCAAACCCACATAACCAAATTCGACTCCTAAGTTTTGTTTAAAATATAAAACAAAGGCCACCAAGTCCATATGAAACCATATTAATATCTACATATCCTTTAATGTGGTACTATGCGTTCAAAAAAGTTAAACCATACAATTATACATGATTTAAACAAAGATTATAATATGGGTTAAGGTTAATCCCAATTCCAAGCTAAAATTCATCTAATTTGGGGAAACCCATGTTTCTCATTCTAGTCATTAAAATAATTCACCAATTCATTCCCAAAAGATATCAATTAAAAGCATGAATAATCAATTTAAAACACAGGACAAGTAATTAAATAAGTAACAACCAAAACTCCCCAATCTAATTTCAAAACTCCCCAACCGTTTTACGTTTTATCGTATTTGCTAAATAATAATTCCTTTACTAACACTTACACGAGTTAGCCACTTTAAATCTTAAGGTAGAATACCACCTTACTATCTCAAGTTTGAATACTTCCAACAAGGTTAACTTGGTTGTACATATTTTGAAAGATACATGTTATTATAGTACTATTCAAACTGAAAAAATGTTAACTTGTTATACATATTCTAAAAGGTACATGGTATGATAGTACACTCCATACCTATAATAAACTATATCTGCTCACATAAGGAATTTCATCACTTTTCTAAATAACAAGGCTACATTAAGAGTTGTATAAATAGATCTGGTATATATATATATATATATAGTACAAAGTGTTACAATAGCCAGATAGTTTATTAGATTTCACCCGCTCAATTGGTAGTGAGTCCTACTTGAATTCATAGGACTTAACATATATCAAGTTGTTGGTTCATTAGATTAGTCATGATGTCTTTACTACATAAAGATAGCCCATGGAGAATGTCCAAAATTATTACTCAATTATATCAGTAAATGCTTTATTAGATTGCTAGTATTGTTAGCTGTATTCAGATTTTCAGTCAAATTTTATGCCTCAATTATAAAAGTTCATTTTCCTTCTCTTCAACTATTGAATCTATAAGTATATTACCCAAAGAATTTATTTTTCTTCTGTATTCAGTTGTAGTAGTGCTCCAAACTGATGGTCTTGGATTTAGGTGTTGGCTGCACCAAGTTATAGACTCAGGGCGTGGCTATTTTATCAATACATATATTAGGATCCACAACGATACATTCTATTATACTCCCTCCATTCAAATACTTCCCATAATTTCTCTTTTGGAAGTCAAATGATATGAACTTTGACAAATATTTTCAGATATATTTTGCATCATATTTATATGAGTAATGTTGCAATTTATAGTACTTTTCATATAATTTTTTGAATATCTAAATGTTAATATACAAATATAGGTAATCTCATATTTCTGCTATAAATGTTCTTATTAATTGTCCCTAAAGGACAAAGTCTACAATATTCATGAAGCATCGCACACCAATCGATTCCAAATACATTATTTCTTGAAAAAAAGGAGCAAATGATCATAATAAGGAAGCAATGTGCTCTTGAAGACACTATTGCATACAAATTTATGAAACCTCATGAGAAGTGTAGGTACCTAAGGGAATCAATGAAAGTGAAGAGATATCACCAATTTATGTCCATTATATTAATACAAATGATATCTCGTCGATGAAATATTTGATAAAATATCACGTAATATTGCAAAACAATTATGTAGATGTGAATTCTACATCCATTAAATCATGTTGTCATAGAAATAATTATAAAGTGGAATGATGTATTTTGGCAGGCATGGAACTTATTTGGCTTGCAGTCAAGACATTAGAAGATATCACACATTTAATGTTGGATATTGTCACTTGAAAAAATTTATATAGAAATCCCTGAAGAATTCAAAATGCTTGAAGCATATACAAGTTTTTGAAAATTTTATATATAAACCTTATATGGATTAAATCAATTAATACAGATGCACTAGAATAGCCTCAAAGATATTAGTTGACAAAGAGTATAAAAACAACAGTATTTGTCATTCTGTTTTCATATTGTGTAAGTTGATGATTTGAATATTATTAAAAATCATGAAGAATTATCAAAAACACAAGATTATTTTTTTAAATGAGTATTGTGAAGAATTGGATTGTATCTTAAAGAACCATATCTTGTGCATTTGATGTATTTATACATCTTTTTGTAAGTATAGTATGATATAGTTTTACTCCCATATGGACATATAAAATAAGATCACTTAAATATTAAAAATGAAAGCCCATCTATGAATGTATTTATCATAATGAATATTGTTAAGTTTGTGAATATACAAAGTATTCATATAATCATCATAAGGATTCAATACAAACATATTGTCTATTTTCAAGAAGGGTTGCTACCATACTAAGCTATTTTACATGACTTTCAAATTATAACAATTATCATGGAAGCTTTTAGCTTTCTTTATGTTTTGACCATTTTGCACTTTATAATTTTTTTATATCATTTATGAGTTTTAGGGATGGTTGACATGATCCTTAAACAAACATGGGAGTAGAACTTAACACTGAGTTAACTTGGGGTTAAGTGCACCCAAGTTTCAAAACTATGTGCCAATGTTATTTAGATCTTCTAATTGTGCATCAGTTTAGTGATCACGCAAGTGATGCCTTTATATCCTAGCATGGTGTATTAGGCCCTTTCAATGGGGTGTAATAAAGAAATTCATGTTTAGCTCACGTGATCTAAGTTGGTTAACAGTCTCTCCCATAATTTTACACTTAGTCTTTTTACATAATCCTCGTTTTAGTTTTACTTAAATTTATGCTATGACTTTCTAGATTATCATTATATATCAGTATATACATATTTCATAAGAGGTCATTGTACTACAGTTCAACTCTATTTGCATTTATCACAAGTCTACATTATGTTCAATTAGGTTTTAAATTATATAAAATATATATACTCCTGCAGGTTTCTATCTTAAAAAGGTTTTAGCTCATGATTCAAAGATTACTTTATGTCACAACTTTTAAGTACAAACATAATTCAATTCATTTTGTAGTACATGGTTTATTTCCTTAATTTTACAAGCATGGTTTAAGTATTGATCCTAATTATTACATATCTCACATGCTCAGTATATTCAAAGTATTGACTGTATAATTTATTTATGTGACATTATTTCATAATGTAGGGATCAGTTCCAACTCGCAAGATTAATGGTCAGAAAAATTACAACTTCACGTTAGCAGGTGATGAGTTCTCATTATTTAAGAAATCTAGTCATTTAGTAGTCATAGTAGTCTTTTTAGTATATATAAATCAATTAGAGATAGTTGGGGATCAGGTCCCAATTAACTGTAGTCAGTATTAGTACAAGCTTTATAGATAGTTAGTCGAAACTATTATATTCAGCTTCAGTATCTTTTTTGAAATAAGATGCGAGATTTTTACAGTGATATTTGAACAAGTTATATCCATAATTTTGCTTCTGGATAGAGTTGTTAGTATCTATTTTATAGTTTATTGTTTTTAGTTTAGTTGCTCATTACTTATGTTAATATTAAGTTATCTTGGGGAAAGTTTTGGTTTGAAGAACCATATTATGTCCATAGTTTAGATGCAAGTCGTAACAAAATTTGTATTTGAGTATAGAGATAAAGTGCCAAGGGTGTCTATGAAGTGATGTCGAGTAGAGTCTTGTAAAATGGTACAAAAATGTCTATATTTTCCATTGAGAGGCTACAAGTAATTTAGGAAATGCTACCCTTCTTTTATACTATATATTGTGCAATATATATATTCTCTATAAAATATATATATCTTCAATCATTTCTCTATTTACATTGACTACGCCTCATTTTAAGGTAATAAAAATAGTCAAGCTTAAATTACTATTGATAATATTCTTCTCAAATAGAGACTACAGATAGTTTTATGAGGCTACACAAGGGTTTGCATGAAGCCTATCAGTGTTTTTATGCTCTTAACTTTGAAAAAAATTGCTCTTATTCATGTAAGTCGTGAATTAAGATGGAGTAAGATGGGCACTCATCCCTTCTCAAAACTTTAAAGTAGATGACCCTTAAAAGGAAAGAAGTATGTATCTATATAATATTTAGAAGTGTTTACCCTAGAGTAATTGTAATTTGTTATGCTAAGAGTCATATTATCAAAATGAGTCAGAGTCTAAAGTGTGATTCTTGAAGTGTAGTTGTACTTGAGTGTGGATAGTGTGTATCTAGAAATGAAACTATGTATCTAATAAGCTAGCAATAAGTTGTGTAGACTTTATAGTTCTTAGAAAGATTTACTAGCTAAGGGGACTTAGAGTGTGTTAATGCTTTAGTAAGAATCAAACCTAGGTAGTGACCTGAAAGATAAAGAAGGTAGTTAAGGTTGAGTATTTTCATATAATTATGAGTATTGTTTCTTGAATTCTACTCAATAGTGGTAAGTTGGTATAGTGTATAAGAAATTGTGTGGTTATCCATGTTAAGTGTTAGAATCTATGTTTAGATTGTGGATGATACATATAATAAAGATAACGTGTTTTGAATTCTATAAGAAAAAAGTCTGTATGCAGAGTATTGTAATACTTTATAAGATTCTAAGTTAGTAAATGTTTAAGTTATAGTATGGTGACTACAGAAACTAGAAAAATTTAAGGGATAGATCTCAGAAGGAAGTACTAGTAGTGAGTTTCTGTCTATAGATCTAATCCTTTGGGGGGAGTTAGTATTCAAGTGTATAATGTTACAATGAATGTTAGATTAAAGTAATCATAGTTCACCTTAAAGGATATTTAATATATTTTCAAACTTAGAATGACGGCTTATGATCTAAGGGGGAGAAGCTAGGATCAAGAACCAAATTAGGTTTAAGATTTTAGTAGTAATACTAGTGAGTTCTACAATAATTCTAGGGAGAGAAAGATACCCTAATCATTCTTATCTCAGTATATTCCTTTTACATCATTCACTATTAGAATTTACTCATGCCTTGCATATCAGCTCCATGATCATACCTTATATTTCATGTAGTTCATACAAATGTATGTCCATTCTCAGTTCCTAGTACAAGAAGTAATACTTAACTCAGTAGTTCTAATCATACTCTATGTGTCTTTGAATTCCAATCCTATGTCATACAACTCATAACTCATGCACTCATGTTTTACAGTATGATCAGTTCTAGGTACTCATGATACGTCTTTCATTACTAATGAAATCACAATACGTTATATGTATTGTCAGATCATATATCTAGAACATAGTTACTATATTTTACTTCATAGGCATCAAATACATGCCAAAATTCTTATAATCCTTGAGTCAAGATTTTATAGAGTGCATTTTATTCCAAAACCATATGTCCTAGTTCTTCAACGACCTTGCTAATGTTTTGATGGTGATGTTGATAATAGTTGAGTGATAGGCTTGAATAATTTGTTGATATACCTATGGATTGTGACTTTAGTTTTTTAGTGACTTATTGATTTGAAATTAAGGTTTACTATTTAAGGTGACTAAGGGAAGTTTATTTTAAGGATGATTTCTCCTGTGGCTATAGAATATAGATTCCTATAGTTAAGACCAATGTAGCCATTTTAGTGGTAGTGATTTATATCTTAAGCTTGATCAATGTGAGAATGTTAAGCTAGACTTAGACTTTTACAGCTAAATGTAGTTCACCCCTAACAAAGTTAGAATTTTTATCTAGTTAAGTGTATTCTTTTAAGAGGAAACACGATTAAGAAATTTTTCTAACTTGGAAAGTTATTAGTCACACTATTTAAGGAATATTAGTCTTACCTTACTTTTGGCCCAAAATACTCCTTTTTCATGATTTATTACTTCAGACCAATGGTGTCTCATGTCCAACTCTAAGTTGTTTCCTATTGTATGAGCTTAGATCACCAAACTAAGATGATCAGACCATGTTGGAATATTAATTTAGATATCTCACTCAAATTAGGCCTTTGAGTCATTCTGCCTAATATTACTAGAACTTCTAACAATGAGCGTTGGAGGAAATACCAATTCTTTTGTAGGTAACTCTTAGAAATTTCACTTTGTCATCTATAACATTACAATTCTATGTGTACGTTCATGTTATGAATGCTCTATTTAAATTCTAAACTCTTAGCATGAATCAAACCTAATAATCAATAATTCAATTCAAAGAATCAGATAGACATCTCTAGTGGTTACCCATCCTTCCTTCTAGTCTTACTTCCTTATATTTCATCTATATGCCTATTCCATGCGGCTCCCTATTTGCACTTTTGAGATGTTTAAATTAAATTGAGTCTATACTCCTATTCTAAATCCATTTATACTGTGATAGATATCTAGATTCTAAAATTAGTTATCATGTTAGTTAATAAGTTTTAAAAATTGGCCAGATAGTACTAGTTAGTTGCTTATTTATAGTCCATCCTTTGTATTTATTAAAGGATGAATGATACTAAGAGGTAGATATTGTACCATCACAGAAGTTCCCATGCATAAAAATCAAACTTAGAATAGAAAACCAGTAGAAAGTCCAAGTTGAGGATCAACTTGATATAATTTTACTAATGATGGACAAATCCCTCAAAGTGCATCTTGAATGATGCCAAGTGGTAACTTAAACTGACATGGCTACCAAAAAATTGGAAGCAAATTCAAAAGCAATAACATACCCAGTGTATTTCCACCTAGTAAGGTCTGGGGAGGGTAGAGTGTACGCAGATAAGTGCACAAAAGATAAGCTCATATAACTAGTATGGTATGCAAGACAAACTAACAGTATAACAAACACAAAAAATAAGTATATATAAACTAGTACGCTAAGCCAAATAAACTAACACTGCTAGCCATGCAAAAGAAACTCCAGACACAGAGGAGCCCACCCCTGCTATTATCGATGCACTCTCACCCCCTAACCCTCTACCCTAATCCGCGTCTTCCATACCTTACTATTAAGGCCATGTCCATCGTTAGCTGTAACTGCTCCATATCATTCGTAATCACCTCCCTTTAATATTTCTTCAGTCTACCTCTACCGCGCTTAAAACCATCCATAGCCAGTGTCTCACATCTCCACACAGAGGTGTTAGAACCCCTCCTTATCACTTGCCTAAACCAATGCTACCTTACTTCTTCCATTTTGTCCTCCACCGAGGCAACTCCCTCATTCTCCTGAATAATCTCATTCCTTAACTTATCTTTCTTGGTATGCCCACATATCCATAGAAACATTCTCATCTCTTCCACCTTCAATTTTTGGATGTGGGAGTTTTAACTAGCCAGCACTATGCTCCATAAACATAGCTGGCAGACTACCACTCCATAGAACTTACCTTTAAGCTTCTGAGGCACCTTCTTATCACATAGAAATCCTGAAGAGAGCCTTTATTTCAACCATCCTACCCCAATATGATATGTGACATCCTCATCAATCTCACCATTGCCCTATATCATAGACCCCAAATACTTGAAACTCTCCCTCTTCTGAATGGCCTAAGAGTCCAGCTTCACAACCACTCTAGCCTCCTACGACCTATCACTGAACTTACATTCCAAGTACTCCATCTTGGTTCCAATTAACCAAAATCCTTTAGAATCAAGCGTCTGTCTCCAAATCTCTAACTTATCATTAAATCCACCCCGAGTCTCATCAATCAATATCAAATCATATGCGAATAACATACACCAAGGTACCTCTCCTTGAATATATCATGTCAAAGCATCCATCACCAAGGAAAATAAAAATGGGCTAAGAGTTGATCCCTAGTGCAACCCTATCATGACCAAAAAGGGCTCTGAATCTCCACTAACCATCCTCACACAAGTCTTCACACCATCATACATATCCTGAATCTACTTAGAGTGTGCCACGGGGACCCCTCTAGCCTCCAAGAACCTCCATAGAATATCCTTGGGAACTCTATCATATGCCTTCTCAAGATGAATAAACATCATCTGCAAGTCCTTCTTCCTCTCCTGAAATTATTCCACTAATCTCCTCATAATGAAAATGGCCTTAGTGGTCAATTAGAAGGCATAAAACCAAACTGATTCTCAGAGAATGTCATGATCCTTATCATCCTCAACTCTACCACCCTTTCCCAAATCTTTATAGTATGGCTCAGCAACTTAATACCTCTATAGTTCCAACTCTAGATGTCTCCCTTGTTCTTATACACTAGAATTATCGAACTATATCTCCACACTTCAGGTATTTTTGCTACCCTAAAAATAATGTTAAACAAATTTGTCAACCACTCCAAACCTGCCCCAATAGTGCTTTTCAAAGAATCCACTGGAATCTTGTCTGGCCCCATCGGCGTACCCCACCGCATCTTGCGAATAGCTTCCTTAACCTCCTTAATCTTGATACGCCTACAATAACCATAATTATGACACTCCTCAAATTTCTCCAAGTCTCCCAATACAAAACCTTTATCTCCTTTGTCATTCAAAAGTTTATGAAAAAATAGGACTGCCATATCTCCCTAATGAGAGAATCCTGTACCAATAATGTACCAACCTCTTCTTTGATGCACTTCATTTGGTCAAGGTTACGATCCCTCCACTCCCTATCCTTGGCTAGCCTATACAACTTCTTATCTCCATTTTCTACTCTAAAGCTGCATACAAGCTCTGAAAAGTTACTATCTTACCTACTATTACCACTAACTTAGCATCTCTCCTAGCTACCTTATACTCCTCCTTATTCATTTACCTTTCTTCCTTATCCTTGCTCACAACCAACTTAGCGTACGCCACCTTCTTAGACTGTACCTTTCGTTTAACCTCTTCATTTCACCACCAGTCTCCTTGATGTTTGCCAGATCGACCTCTCGAGACCCCCAACACCTCTCTAGTGGTCTCTCTAATGCAACTGATAGTCGTCCCTCCCATACTATCCATACTTTCTCTACTCTTACAAGCCTCCTTACTCTTCAACTTCTCCACCATTTCTAAAGAACAAATCCATCATTACCTTTATTGATAACCAAATCCATCACCAATAACATCTGTGGAGTCAAAAGATTCTTACTAGGTATGACTTTACCGTCTTTAAAAAATGCTCATTCGACTTTCCTAAGAAGCAAAAAGTCTATCTGAGTCTTGGCCACTGAATTACAAAATGTAATAGGGTGTTCCTCTTTCTTCGAAAATCTTGAATTCACTATCCACAACATAAAAGCCATAGAAAAATCCAAAAGATATATTCCTCCTTCATTCCACTCCCCAAAATCAAACCCGCCATGCACGTCATCATAACCTCTTGATAAAGATCCAACATGCCCCTTGAAATCCCCTCATGTGAGAAGCTTCTCAATGCTTGGGATGCTTCTACCACCTCATCTAAAACCTGCCAAAACTCCTTCTTCTCCTCTTCGTCGAAACCTACTTACTGGGCATAGGCAGTAATTATGTTCACCATAGAACTTTCAATAACCAACTTAATATACATTAACCTATAACTAAGTCTCATAACCTTTACCACTTGCTCCCTAAGTTCTTCATCGACTAAGATACTGTAACGACCTGAGAATACACCCCAGATACTACACGATGCTTAGGACCCAGAAGGACCAAGATAATCCATGAATAATATCTGTTGTGAACACTAAATAATAATACTGAAATAAATTATATAATAATAGGCTAAAGTGCCATAAGATTCAAAATATCTTAAATACTAATAAAAATAACATTTGTAAAACTGAATACTATCTGAAAATCTAGTCTGAAAAGCCTTTAACTAAAATTGTCTAAAAGCGGAGTTGATGGGATACTCCCCCAACTAACTCCATCTACTAAAATACTTCTAAGCTAAAGTACTGAAATAAAAGAATATCCTGGATAGATACATTCACTGCTAAATTTTCTACTGCTGGCTAAATTTGGCTGAGCATGCTCAGGAACGTGAGTATCCAAACCTATCATATGAAACATCGTAACACAAAAAGAGGTATGCGATTAGTATATGGGAATGTACTAGTATGCTAAATAAGGTAAGGCTGAATGCATGGGTTCACATGCATGAACAATAACTAATTGAATGATATGGAAGAGATGTATAACATACATGGAGGATCTTGTAATACCCGTACTTTTTCTTACCTAGAAATCATCTGAAGGATGTTAGAACTTGATTTGAAATAATAATTCATTCTGATACATGTGGTATTTACATAATTTTCACTTTCTATCACATGGTAAATTGAATAAGATTTCAATTAATATATAATTTTCTCAAATCCAACAACCAGGCGAACAGTTAGAGCTTTTTTAGTGAGACACTGTTTGACCTGAGCCTTCTGCGCATCGCGAAGATAGCTCAAATGGCAATTGTCAAATTCCAGTGTTGCTCCATGATACTGGCACATGATGTCAAACTTCTAGGTCGTAGACAAGGTGGTAACACGATAGCTCCGTATCATGCCATTGTATAGTTTCCCATTTGTTAATTTTCAGTAACACGGCCTGATAACGCCGCATCAAGCCAAGGGCCTAATTTGGGAAATTTTACTAAAAATTAACTTACGTGTCTAGAGTTAAACGGGTTAATTTTCCTCTCCTATATAAGCTTCCAAACACAGGATTTAGCCATTATTCAGCAAAAATATTGATGTTTTTCTCAAATACTCTCATGAACTCAAGCTAGGGTTTTCATAGAAGGTCCAATTTCAAGAAGGTGTCACTATCAATCTTCACAAAATCATGATCTAAGATATTTATAGTGTTCATTCATTGAATCATTTTGTCCATGAAGTCCAAGAATCCTTTTTAACTACATGTTATGGATTTTCTTCATGTTTTCATGCTTTATATGTTCTCTTTCATATTGATAAATAAGGAATTAATTTCTATTCCATGATTTATGATAAATTCCATGTGGGTTGAGTAGTATAGATAAAGATTTATGAAATCTCATGATTAAAACCTTGTATGATGGAATTGGAATTGAAGCATGATGTTTTATTGTTGTATGATGTGCTTTACATTACTATGCCTACAATATGTTTGATTAAATGCCTAAATGAAGGAAAATTGTCTAACTAGCATGATATCATAAAATCCCCATATATGTACAAGTTTATGCCTATTACATATTTGATGAAAGGCTCCTATGAATGTAGTATGTATTATGATATTAGTCAAGTCTTCAAGTAAATCATGCTATGCCAGTTTTCTTCTATCGAGTCCTGGAGGTACTTGTACCTAAAATATTAGCTGTGTGCCTAGATCCACATTATATTTTCATGATACTCTCAGTCAGGCTATGAACTCTTAGACTTCAGATAGTCTTATGACTCAGGAAAAATCTCCATGATCTCATGATTCAATCAGTTTCAGATATCAGTAGTATTCAATCAGCCACGGAAATTTAATAACTCAGTCCATGCTCAGTTCAGTTTAGTAAATAATGTTCAGTGTCCATTCAGATGGGAGTAGGAATTAGCACTGAGTGAACCCAAGGATGGGGACTCACCTATTATACGAGGGTGTGATTCTTAGAAACAATCCTTGTATTCTAGAGCTATGTAGCCAGTATAGGTTGAGACATCGTAGCC
>JAPEIP010000009.1:41148017-41197444 GCA_026120095.1 Capsicum chinense
AAGGATGGGGACTCACCTATTATACGAGGGTGTGATTCTTAGAAACAATCCTTGTATTCTAGAGCTATGTAGCCAGTATAGGTTGAGACATCGTAGCCTTCTATATGAGGGTAGGTGAGGTGGATTAACATGTTATATGAGGGTTCCTACCATTCTCGCTAGAGTTACCTATTATATGAGGGTTACTCAAATGTTGTCCTTAACAGTGGCGCGGTATTGACTCCCTTCTAATAAGGGCATAGATTAGACCCCAGCTCAGCTATTATAGCATCTTTAGGGTATGTCGGTTAGATACTACTTCCCATAGTTTCATGTTACCGAATCAAGATTGTCAGATACAATCAATCAGTCTCAGTAATAAAACTCAGATCGTTCTTCATATTTCAGCACTGTCAGATATTGTCAACTCAGATACGGTACGAAACTCAGATAGTTCCATCAGATTTAGGACTGTTAGCTAAAGTCACCCACATTATCAGTTATACTCAGATACAGTCACCCATGTTATCAGCATTATTTAGATATAGTCCTTCATGTTATTACTCATATCAGTTACTAGCATATCACGTTATCAGTCTACAAACTAAGAAATCACGTTGTCAGTTAAAGTTATGCATTTATGCATGTATTCTTACATTCATGTTAGATAGTCAGTTAGCATTATTCATGTATCTGAACCATTGCATATAGCCTACCTCATATGTATAATCGATACATATGTACTGACATATTTATGCTATGGTGCTTTCTTTGTATGTTACACCATAGGTTAAGAGACACATATTCCAGATCAGCAGTAGATTCCAAATTCAGCAGTCATAGTAGAAGTGAGACCTCAACCTTCGAGGACATACTGATTTTTAGTATCTCATTAATTAGCTTATTAGTTGGAGTTAGATGGGGACATGTCCCATCAACTCTTTGTTCATATTCTTTTGATAGTAGAGGCTTTTAGACTAGATGCAGACTAGATACATACTATAATGTTTTAGACTTTAATTTTTTTTTTGATATTCTATTACCCCACACAGATGTTACGTTATTAAGTTATGTTCATGATCAAACCTTATGGCCTCTCAGTGCATGTTTCTGTATTATTATGCTATCTTATGCCGTATACAGGTACAGAGATCAGTCATGGATTAGCTTGTGGTCCTTTGGGGTCATGATCACCGTGTACCATTCTGATTCAGCAAATTGGGTCATTATAGATTTGTAACTATAGAACATACGGTGCATGCAATAACTGAGTATACTGGAGCTGAATCTAAAAACTTATAACTGAATATACTGATAATCTAAGTTACTAATAGCTGAGTGACTATATCTGACAGTCCTGATTCTATAAAACTAAATTGAGTTTAATTCTGAAGACTGAGACTGAAACTAAAATAGTTGGAGGTAATCATCTAACTAACATGCCCCAATAAGATGATATAACTAAGCTCGGGTCCAATTAATAACCCCAATTAGAAGGGTGTTAGTACCATGCCATGGGTAAAGACAAGCTGAATAGTAACCCTCTACAGGTAAGTTCCCTAAACGAGAATGGTGGTATCCTCCACTGGAAGGTAGAGCACCTCATTAACCCTCAACTGATAGGTTTGATGTTTCAACCTAAGGATTGCTTCTAAGGATCACACCCTTTGCTAGTAGGTGAGCCCCCATCCTTTGGTTCACTCGATGCTAAATCCTACTCCCAACTGAAAGACACTAAACTGCTTTACTGGACTGAATTCACTGAGATTACTGAGTTTTCCTAAGTTCTATAACTGACTAAATTCTACTGAGTTATGTAATGTACTGAGAGTACTACTGATCGTGACATAATTGATACTATTCTGAAGCTAACACTGGCTCTAAGTAACAACTAAGTTGTTGGGAATTAAATATCCCCAGGAATCGATAGCATAAAAAGTAACGAAAAGCATAATCTTGAATAACATAATAATGTTAACTTGGTCATAATTCATTTATAGAGACATTCCATCAAACACTTGTAATGCATTAACTTGTACATGAATGGAGAATACATATTAGCATGCTATAATGCCATTATTTCATTCTCATAGATAATTTATCAAACACAGAAAAATCATATTGGGTTCATTAAATCATAAACACTTATTGTTAACATAGTTACAAAATTCCACTTGCAAATTAAAGGTTTATCATGAATATCCAGTAATTCAACACATACTAGAATCAATCTTTGGAACATCTAATCTAAATCATGGATTAAAACTCAAACAACATCATGAACATCATGAACATGAATTCAATCTAATTCATACATGGAAATCATAAATCATAAATCTTGTATTTTGAAAAAAGGATTCT
Organism: Capsicum chinense; assembly: GCA_026120095.1. Lineage (NCBI taxonomy): Eukaryota > Viridiplantae > Streptophyta > Magnoliopsida > Solanales > Solanaceae > Capsicum > Capsicum chinense. Next base: position 41,150,358 of record JAPEIP010000009.1, read on the forward strand.
TGGGCTCCATGGAAGGTAAGTATCTATGGATGAACATCTAATATACCTTATTTGATGAGTTCTTGGAGAAATTCTTCGGATTGACCTTGATTCTTGAGAGCTAGGGTTTTCTTTCTTGAGAGAATTATCTTTTAATTTTCAAAAAGAGTTAATAAGAAGGGTTTTACACATTTTTAGGATTTAAATCCCACATCTGTGTGAAATAAAATTATGGAAAAAGAGCGTTTTAACCCTGGGCGCAACTTTAATTTTTTATAAAAATTTCTCGATCTGGACCCCTGGTGCAACGCGCCATTATCACGCCAAGCCACTGGAGAATCACGAGTAAGAAATTGCATGGTTGCGCGACACGGTGGTATCTCGTTGCCACATTGTTTGTGAACTGAAAGTGCACCGCGACACGGTGGAATCGCGTTGGTACACTGGAACTTGACAATTGTGAACTAGTCTATGGCGCGATGCACCAATATCGTGGAGAAATACTGGAAACTGATAATTGCTATTTTACCACACTCCGCGACGTGGTACTTTCTTGAATGACGATGTTTAATGACTAAAACTTAAAATCTCCATAACTTCTTACCCGGTTGTGGGATTTAGGTGAATTTTATGCTATTAGAAAGTTAATTGAATTTTTTACGCAATGGCAGGATCAAATATGAAAATTACTAAGTATTTCAAAAATTTATTTTAGATAACCCATGTACGAAGGGCTAATCTATGCTAGGAAAATATGGGGTATTATAGTATCTCCCTCTTGAGAACATTTGTCCTCAAATGTGGCTAGTTGAGCTGAGAGAGTACTGACAGACTGAATTTTATGTACTGAACTAGACATGCACAACTGAAGCATGATTATGTGACTGGTCTGATAGACTGAACTTGCATTCTGAACATGTATGTCTGATGCATGAGTATGTGTCTGAACAGATAAATGAATATGTGACTAAATATACATGAACGGGAACCTGAGGATATGAATAAGTTTGAATCATGATCCATGAACTGAACTAATTCCTTAGATACATGTCATGATCGGGCGATGGCCATACAATTGAGATTGGGACTTGAGGGTCAACTATAAGGACCTATTACTTCAACTGGATTTGCTACATGAAGAGAAAATTGAACGTTTAGATCGTGATAGCTCGGGAATTGTAGTGCATCTCCCCCTTGGGATGCTATGTCCCTAAAGAATTCTGACTCGACTGAGATACTAAGGAAAATTATGAGATAATAAATGGGGTACCTATGAACTAATTCATGACTGAATATCCAGGATATAACACTAAGGCATAAATATGTAAATGGGAGATGTGTAACATACCAGTGACCACATCCGGACAACTTTCTTGATCTTTTCTAGATTAGAGTGCATAAAACCTATTTAGGAGTTGCCCACTAATATTACTGGAAGCGGAACCTTGTTGATTCGGGCGACTTAACTGAGCTGATGGATGACTATACTGACCCTGAGAACCTGACTGAGGATAATCTCAGACTTTGTGGCCTAGCATGCCACACCCGAAACAAACATCACTGCCAGCTCTTCACATAACCATATTATTCTTACCACACTCTCCATAAAGTGGATTAGTACGACCATTTCTTACACTATCCTGGGTCATCAGTACACTGGTTGAGGACGGAGCTTGGACTTGGAACTTTGGACAAGACTGAGAACGATTACCTCCTTTTGAATTAGGATGACTGAAATTAAAGCTACCTGTTCTAGACCTCTTATTCTCTCTCTCATTCTTCTTAAGATTCTGGTCTTCAATCTATTGATCATGGACCATAAGCCTAGATATGTCCATATCTTTAATCAACTTCACTGTTCTGCACTCCTTAACCACACTATCTGATACCCCAGATATGAACTTTCTCATTCTAGACCTATTGTCTGCTATTACTCAGAAATATTCCTGGCTAACCAAGTAAACTTTAGGGAATACTCTTTTACACTCATAATACCTTGCTTGAGATTAATGAACTCTAACACTTTGGCTTCTCTAAGTTCTATGGAAAAGAATTTGTTTAGGAAGGTGGTAGTAAACGCTTTTTACTTTATGGGCTCTGTATCTATACTCTGTGTACCTTCCACTTCTTAAACCACATATGGGCTACATCTTGTAGTTGCTAGGTGGCTAACTCAACACTCTGACTGGAAGTCACTGCCATGATATTTGTGACTTTCTAAACCTGATTGAGGAACTCCTGTGGATCTTCTTCTGACATAGATCCCTGATAACACTCAACTTACTCGTAAATTTAGTGCAAGGTCGCCGTCGTCAATATATTTACCCAACAATAGAGTCTGGGTCGAATCCATGAGGAATAATGTGAGTGGCAATTAAACTAATTTGAAACTATAGATATAATTTGAATTCAAACAAATGATATGAAAAGATAAAATAGGGGGTTTTTTATGACCAAGCAAATGTTAAAATTTTAACTTTCTTTAGAGCTCAAAACTAAAATTTTAATGGTTCAAATCAGTGATACAGAAACTAGGACTGTGATCACTATGATTATTAATCGCATTAAATAATAAATGTAGTGTTTCGTTCTCATGACTTGTGGGAAACACCAAATTATCAGTTTCGACAGTCCATCTAAGTGTTTCTCAACCTACCTAGATGTTGAACTCCCTAATTCTCTCGAACTTAGGAAATCATTCTATTCATACTATTTTTATCTCAAGTTGATCAATCTTGTTATAGCATTAATCACTAGATGGGAGCTTAACCTTCCTAAATCCTTGTTGATAATTCGGTACCTTTAGTTTGTGTCTCAGTTCAAGCAAATCAACATAAGATGAGATTTAATGTTTGCAACCAATAAATAGCAATCATAACAAAGGAATTATCAAGATGTCTCCACAATCACTCAAACCCTAACCAACTATTAAATCCATGAAAATCACTCAAACCCTAACCAACTATTAAATCCATGACAATCACTCAAACCCTAACCAACTATTAAATCCATGGGGGACTAATCATAAATCCTACAATCCTAGTTGTGGGTTTTAGTTCCACATGAGAAAGAAAGGGATAACTGCAATTATAATCATCATTCAAAGTAATTAAACTTACAAAAGATGAAGTCTAAAGTTGATTCTCTTCCAATTCCAAGAGAAAATTCCCACAACCAAATCAAAGAGTTGAAAATTGAATTCTAAGTTAAGAGCCCCCAAAGAGAGGTGAACTCCTTTAGAATAAGTTCCAGCCATTTCAAGATTCCCATGAAAACCCTAGAAGTTGTCCTTAAATACCTTAGCCTAATTCTGGAAACAAAATCACAGATCATAACTTTTTTTTCTCGGACAGATGATGTTGTGGGTGACGACTTATAAGGAGTCTTACAACTTGTCAGGAATGTTGTAAGCTCCTCTTCATTTTTGACAATCTCTGCCTTAGGTTAACGATGAGGCATGATAATTTATCAGACCTTTAATGACTTATCATAGACATCATCAATTATTCACTTCAAATCCCATTCACTGGCAATGCCTAACGACATGCCTGATTGTTTATCACACTTCTGATGGCTTATAACAGATATCACCACATATTCCAGCTAAATATCATTCTCTGTCTAAGGCTGACAGAAACTCTGATAGCTTATCACAATGATGACGACTTATCAGACAAATCATCAGCTATACTTCCCTCTCTACTTACTCAGAAATTAAATATTTCACTTCCATTATGGCTGGTTCTCTTGCATCTTGTCTTTTACAGCAATATCAAAGAGAAAACAATCAAAAACTACAAAAATTGCTTAAGACTTTGAAATTATTCTCAGTTAAAAGCCTCAAATGTGTTATCAGATTCACACATTAACACCCTCAACTTAAAATAATTACTTGTCCTCAAGTAGCTAAAACATAACTAAGAGGATACAAATCACATTCGACAGTCAACCATTCATATTATCTTAAAACATCTTCACCATCTCCAAGGTCAATTAATTTAAAAAATAATTGTTCATATTATTGAAGAACTACAATGCGACACATAGGAATCAAGATATGGCATCAATTCAGCAACAACAACCATGCATGTACCAAGATTACACTATCCAAACAAGTTAGCAACTAGCAATGTAACCAGTGTGCCCTTAAAAGAAAGAAGTCCCTCCTCACTCATATGTGAAATCAAGCAAGTCAATGCAGGGACGATCAACAGACACTCACTCTCAGAAAGAAGTTCCAGTCAATGTATGCCATATACCATAAGCTTGCCCTTATTTTCATTACCAAGGTTTTCAGACAGGTAAGCTAGGATCACTATAGGTCTTTTTCTTTGTCTTGTAATGTAGGCTAAGGGTTGGTATGATACTCGATGATATATAAGGTGACTAAGACTCCTTGGAGTTACACTAACTTTCAGGGTGTCACTTATTTACCTTTACCTAATTCTCTTCTTTCTTGATCACACATACTCTGGATGGGTGCGGTCTTTTTGACAATCATTTCTTTTTTTTTATAACTTTTCTTTCCTTATTATTTTTCCACCACACCCAGCTTTTTATTCTTTTCTTTTATTTTTTATTTCTTCATACTCATTTTGCATCACGCTCCCCTATGGTAGCCACCCTCAACTTAGGCTATTTCCCAAAGTCAAAGTGTACAATATCCAAGAAGGACCAGGGCCAAAACAGGTTCTTTGTGATACAAATGTCAAGGTGATAGGAATTATAAAAGAATAGGCATTTAGGCTTAAAAATAGGATCAAGGAATATCATTCATACAGGAAAGCAAATTTAGGCTAAAAGTGGACTAATCTCAAAACGGCCTATGATCCTTTCAAAACAGCTATCCTACAACCAAGGCAAGACCAATAGGGTAAGTTCTGGATTTAACAAATAACGGGAACTAGGTAGTATCTCACACACACACGGTACAAAGGTACACTACAAGCTACTACCCATTCGGTTCATGCAATTGTTTAGCAATGGTTATCTTGTCACTAGTACTAATTCCTTAACAAGATACATAGTAGTCACACATAAATGCATATCACACAGTTATAAAATAAACCATTGGAGAGGTGTTCAAAAATCAACAAAAATATGTTAACAACCTAAGGTACTTATATTTCTCCTAGTCAACTACAATATTTTACAATAAATTACAATATGCCTAAACATGCCAGCCCTACTAGGAACAAGACACCAGGGAAAAGAGGCACGGCAACACCCACAAGTATCCCCACCCTCAACTTAAAATCATGCAATGTCCTCAAAGCGTCAAACCAAAACAAAAGAGTTAGAAACATACCTGTGGTACTATAGGTACGAAGATCTGATGTCAATCATATAATATGAATACAAACAACAAAATACCTTGGGTTGCCTCCTAAGCAGTGCCTGATTTAATTTCGCGGCACGACTAGGTTAACTTGACTACTCAGAATTCATTAAGATACCTTATAAGTACTTTATCCTTTATCCTTCTACTTAGACAATTTGAATCATCAACCCATATTTTAATCTCTATATCTTTTAGGTTCATTGGGAAACTATGAGAGCATGATTAGGAAAGTTCTATCACGCCACTTCGACGACTTAAATTGCTTTCCTAATTTTGCACCGAAATTTTGTTTGGGCTTATTTGGTAATGGTGAGAATCTTACAAAGCCACTAAATGTATATCGATATTTAAGCTTCTTGACCTTTAAGATTGGGGTTATATTATACCCTTTCGACATGACAAACTCCAAAATGTCAGAACTTTGAAAACTTATCACAGGCATCGTCAATTATTCATTTCAAATCCCATTCACTGGCTGAGCGTAACGATAATCCTGATGGCTTGTCATACTTTTGATGGCCTATCATAGATGTCATCATGTATTCTAGCTGAATTTTATTATCTGTCTAAGGTTGGTGAAAAAATTGATAGCTTATCATAAGGCTAACGAATTATCAGACAAGTCGCAGCTATATTTCCCTCTCTACTTGCTTAGAAATCAACTCTTTCACTTCTATTATTGTTGGTTCTCTTGTATCTTGAATTTTACTGTAGTATCAATGAGAAAACAATCAAAAATGAAAATATTTTCTCAAGTCTTTGCAATTTTTCTCAGTTAAAAGCCTCAAATATGTTCGCATCTGCTCATACATCAATATCGTAAAGGAAGGAGAATTCATTTGGGTGTAGTCCCCGATTTTGGTTACAACAATGTTGGACACTGGGTTGGTCGGAATAGTAGCTGTCTATTTATTTTGGGCTACAACTGAATTGGTTAAAGTAGTGAATGCAACTTTCAATTCTGCATAAGAGACGTGCTCGTCTAGGGGATCTGCCTGAATGGGCTGAGGTGCTAACTGATTTTCAGTTCTTCTTTTGTTAGTACTTTTGGAAAGCATGTTCTATAAATGAAAGGAGGAATTTAATTAGACCGAGAGATTAACTTGAGCTCATGCTCACTCACACGATATTAATAATGAAAAAAGGGAAACTTTTCATAAAATATCTCATAGCCTCCTGTCCATAAGTGTGGTGCACTATACACCCATGCACAAGACTCTATGTGATGTAGCTTTTCATAATCCCTAGGACTCTATTGAACCTTAGGCTCTCATACAAAGTTTGTAATGCCCTGAGAATACACCCCGGATGCTACACGGTGCTTACGAGCTTGAAGCACCACAAGCTAACCCATGAATGATATCTGCTGTGAGCACTGAACAATAATACTAAAATAAATTATGGAATAATAGGTTGAAGTTCCATAAGGTTCAAAAAATCTGAAATACTGACAAAATATAACATCTGTAAACCTGAATACTGTCTAAAAATCTAGTCTGAAAATCTTCTAACTAAAACTGTCTGAAAGTGGAGTTGATGGGACACTCCCCCAACTAACTCCATCTACTAAAATACTGCTAAGATGAAGTACTAAAATAAAAGCATATCCTCAATAGATGAGGACTCACTGCTAAATCTGCTACTGTTGGCTGATTCTAGCTAAGTGCGGTTAGGAACTTGAGCATCTCAACCTATGATATAAAATATCATAGCACAAGAAAAACATATATGTGGGAAAGTACTTGTATGCTAAATAAGGTAAGGCTGAATGCATGGGTTCATATGCATGAATAATAACTAACTGAATGATATGCAAGAGATAGATAACATAAATGGAGGATCGTAACTATTGAACATACTGTGCTTACTATAACTTAGTATACTCGAACTGAATTTCATAATTAATAATTGATTATACTGATAATTTGAGTTGTTGATAACTAAGTAACTTTATTTAACAGTCCTAATTCTGTAGAACTGAACGAAGTTCTATTCTGAAGACTGAGACTAAAATTGAAACTGTGAGAGGTAATCATCTAACTAAAATGCCCCAAATAAGATAAGATAACTGGCTAAGGTCCAATCTGTAACCCCAATTGGAAGGGTGTTAGTATCGTGCCACTGGTAAAGACAAGCTGAAAAGTAATCCTCTACTGGAAGGTTCCCTAAATGAGAATGGTGGCACCCTCTACTAACAGGTAGAGCACCTCATAAACCTTCAACTAGTAGGTTTGATGTCTTAACCTACGCTGGCTACATAGTTTTACAATACATGGATTGCTTCTAAGGATCACACTCTCTTCTAGAAGGTGAGCCCCCATCCTTGTGTTTACTCGATGCTGTAACCAACTCCCAACTGAAAGACACTAAACCACTATACTGGACTGAACTGGAAAAATTCACCAAGATTATTGAGTCTTCCTAAATTCTGTAACTGACTGAATTCTACTGAGTTCTTTAATGGACTAAGATTACTACTTATCATGAGAAGATTGATACTATTCTATAACTGACACTGACTCTAAGTAACAGCTAAGTTGTTGGGTATTAAATACCCCCATGAATCGATAGCATGAAAAGTAATGAAAGCATAATCTTGAATAACATAACAATGTACACTTGGTCATAATTCATTCATAGAGATATTCCATCAAACACTTGTAATGCATTAACTTGTACATGAATGAGGAATACAGGTTAGTATGCTATAATGGCATTATTTCATTCTCATAGACAATTTATCCTACACATAAAAAACATACTTGGTTCATTAAATCATAAACACTTAGGGTTAACATGGTTACAATAATCCACTTGGAATTTGAAGGGTTTATCATGAATATCATGTAATTCAACACATACTAGAATCGATTCTTGGAGCTTGTAATCTAAATCATGAATTAAAACTCAAACAACATCATGAACATGAATTCAATCTAATTCAAATATGGAATTCATAAATCATAAATCTTTTATTTTGAGAAAAAGGATTCTTGGTCTCCATGGAAGGTAAGGATCTATGGATAAACATCTAGCATACCTTAATTTGATAAGTTCTTGGAGAAATTCTTCGGATTGACCATGATTCTTGAGAGCTAGAGTTTGCTTTCTTGAGAGAGATTATCATTTAATTTTCATGAAAAGTAAATAATGAAGGGTTTTACATGTTTTTAGGGCTTAAATCCCACATCTGGGAAAAATAAAATCATGGGAAAAAACTGTTTTAATCCTGGGCACAACTTTAATTTTTTTGTGAAAATTTTTTGATCTGGACCCCTGACACGTCACTATCGCGCTAGGCCACTGAAAAATAATGACTGAGAAATTGTATGGTGGCGTGATGCAGTGGTATCGCGTTGCCACTTTATTTGTGTACGGAAAGTGCACCGCGACATGGTGGAATTGCGTTGGTACACTAAAAATTGATAATTGTGAACTGGTCTATGGCGTAATGTACCAATATCATGTAATAACACTAGAAATTAATAATTTCTGTTTTAACACACTCCGCGATGCGTTACTTACTTGAATGATGATTTATAACGACTAAAGATTAAGATCTCTATAACTACTTACCCTATTGTCAGATTTAGGTGAATTTATATTGTTGGAAAGATAATTGAATTTCCTACACAATGGCAGGCTCAAATCTAAAAATTACTGAGTATTTCCAAAAATATATTTAGGATAACAATGTACTAAGGGTTAATCTAGGCTAGGGAAATATGGGGTATTACAATATCTCCCCCTTCAGAACATTTATCCTCAAATGTGGTTAGTTAATCTGAGAGAATACTGGTAGATTGAAGTTTACATACTGAACTAAACATGCACAACTGAAGCATAATTACGTGGCTGGTCTGATAGACTAATCTTATATTTTTAACAAGCATGTCTGATGCATGCATGAGTACGTGTCTAAACGAATGAATAAATACGTGACTTAATATGGATGAACGGGAACATAAGGACATGATTAAGTTTAAATCATGATCCATGAACTGAACTGATTCCTTGGATACATTTCATGATAGGGGGATGGTCATACGAGTAAGATTGGGACTTGAGGGTCAACTATGAAGACCTATTACTTAAAATGGATTTGCTACGTGAAGAGAAAATAGAAGGTTTAGATCATGATAGCTCGGGGATTATAGTGCATCAACACTTAGGATGCTATGTCCCTCGAGAATACTTACTCGACTGAGATACTAAGGAAAATTATGAGATGATACACAGGGAACCTACGAACTAAATTGTGACTGAATATCTTGGATCTGATACTGTGTAATAAATATGTAAATCACAGATCTATAACACACTAGTGACCATATTCAGAGAACTTTCCTGATCTTGTCTGGACTGAAGTGCATAAAACCTATTTAGGAGTTGCCCATTGGTGTCACTAGAAGTGGACCCCTGTTGATTCGGGCGACTTGACTGAGCTGAAGGATGACTATAATAACCCTGTGAACCTGACTGAGGATAATCTCTGACTCTGTGGCCTAGCTTTCCACACTCAAAATAAACATCACTGCCAGCTCTGCATATACCTTTATGATTCTTACCACAGTCTCTGCAAAATAGATTAGTATGACCATTTCTTACACTATCCTGGGTCATCGGTACACTAGCTGAGGATGGAGCTGGGACTGAGAAGTTTGGACAAGATTGGGAATGGTTACCGCCTTCTAACTTTGGCTGATAGAAATTAAAGCTACCTATTCTAGACCTCTTATTGTCTCTCTTTTTTCTTAAAATTCTACTCCTCATCTATTGAGCATGGACCATAATCCTAGATATGTATAACTCTTTAATCAACATCACTGTTCTGCACTCTATAACCACACTATCTGATACCCAAGATACGAACTTGCTCATTCTGGACCTATTGTCTGCTACTACATGGGGAACATACCTGGCTAACTAAGTAAACTTGAGGGAATACTCTTTTACACTCATAATACCTTGCTTGAGATTAATGAACTCTAACACATTGGCTTCTCCTAGTTCTAAGGGTGATATATATATATAGTAATACCATCTCTCCCTCCATGTATATATGTATTTTTAGATACATATATACGAATGAGGCTAACTTAATGGTACAACCTAAAGTAGTCATACTAGTATCTTAAGGCCTCCTAACCGTAGTAGGAACTAGTGTTAGCATAATTAGGTTCTAATATCATAATGCCTAACTAGGGATAATCATGCATAATAAGATAATCATAAGATAAAGGAATCAGAACAGTACCTTGAATCTTAATACCATCCTAATAACCAACCTATCATGAACCAACCATAACAACAATAAGAATATAAAGTAACCGGCTATCCCAGAGAAACAATACCTAAAATGGGGTCCAAAACCCTGAAGGTCCAATCAGCACATAACACACCATAAGCAATATTCATCACTTATACCTATACGACCCCTCCAAAAGATGATAAATATAGGTGCATACTGGTGATAGGAAATGTGGATGCAATGATAAATGCCAGTGAATCTATAATACCATAACCTTTCCAAGTATAATTAAGTAACCTAGTGAATACATCTCCTCCATCTCGACGGCTCGCCAAGGCAGGACCTACGACTGCCTCTCTTCTTCGATACACTGGCTCTTAGATGATGAGGCCCCTAGGGGCTTTTGGCGTACCGATATACACCGACCTAGTCCTAATCTCGGATTTCCAATGATCATTATTATCCTCATTCTTATCTATATAGTACTGGATATAAATATATAAATGTATATAAAATCACAGACTTGAACAGAGGCTAAAAGAGTCTGTAAACCTATAAATCCATTGCTTAGGGAAATTCCAAGGCTAAATCATCTTACAAGTATGGAAGGGTTGGAATCTCTCTCGATCAAAGTAAATAGTAATGGTAAAACCATGGACAAAAATCTATCTTGGTCAAATGTCTAAGACATTGTTTTTAGTCTTAAAAGCCTATAAATCATTAATTAAGGTGGCACGATTTCCACTATATAAAAAAATCCATTTAAAGTGTGAAGTGAGATTGAATCCTTTTTAGGTAAACAGTAGTAAAATCATATTTTTGGTTGAAATTGTACCATTTACTTTTTTAGTGCGAATTAATGTACCCAATCTATGCATTCAATCACTAGTATCCAAACAATACAATTATAAGCATCTAAATGGCAATAAACTAAACCACACCCTTTACAAAGGTAAATCACTAGCTCAAAATCTATCTAATAGCATAATCATGACCTTGTTCCTAATAATACATAACTGACATAGTCATTTCATAATTCAGAAAACCATCATAATCCACCAAGTAAATTAGTAAAACCTATACTAAAGGGTTATTAACCTCAACTATGTCCTAACATACTAGCAACCTTGGGTAATAAGATTGTAGAAGCATAATAAATATTTCACCTTATGGGTCGATTCTCCCATCAAATCCCCGAGCTTAAAATTTAGGCATAGTCACGATGCTCTACCACTAATAAGATCGTACCAACCCGATCTAACATGCAACATATTTAACACACTATCACATGAAGAAGAGTATATGGAATCCTACCTCTATATTGAACCATAAATTCTTGAATCACCCATCAATCATCCATATTTACTCCACCATCCTGAATTACTGCTACCCTACAGAAATAGTAATCTATATGTCATTATGAGAAAAATGAGATCCATATTGCTATATCAATGATCGGCTCAAAATTTGAGTCAAGAATGGGCTCGAGAGGCCTGAAATAGAATCTAAAAGTGAATTCATCATGGGGTACTCGAAGGATAAGGAATATGTGGTCAAAAGTTGAGCACAAATAGAGCAATTGAGTCTTAAATCAACCCTCAAAGTTTAGATATTTCAAGCTCTAATTCATAGAATTTACCCTGAATTAGGATAGAAATTGAAGGGAAAATTAATGGGAAATGACCAAGGATTGATAGGCTAGCTTACCTTAGCTCTAATAGATGATGTCCTATTTTTCCTCTCTTTGAGTTCTCAACTTGGTGTGGAAATGGTGAAAAATTGGTTGGATAAAATGCGATAAAAGGCCACCGCATACAGCTTAAGAGGTTAATCTGTTGCTTAACTAACAACCGCTTATGTGACAGTCGCTTAAGTTTCTCGATGATGCTTAAGCGATCTAGCATAGCTTGCAGGTATCACTTAAGAGACTCCCAGGATGCTTAAGCAATGTTCACTTAAGTGAACATGGATCCCTTAAGAGGCCCTTGACCAAATGGTGAAGGTTGCTTGATAGACACTATGTTGCATAAGCATAGGCCGCTTCAACTGTCATATGATCTCTTAAGGGTTGCATTAGTAACTTGATGCACAAATTTTCCTTAGTCAAAAATGGAATTCGATCGGGTGCTCATGCTTCATTCGGAACCAAGTGTTCTCAAATGAACTATGCTACCATACCAAAATTGTTGTTCCAAACTCATGGAACCATCAAAACTATCATCCGTGATCCTTTTGGCTAAATGTGGGGCCTACACTGATTGTTTCATTTTTCACATTACCTAAATTATAGCCCAAAATGAGACTGGAAGCCTTGGTACCTGAACTAAAGGTCTCTCTAGAGTTAAATTAATGTTCCAGAGCTAATGGCGCTATCCAAATTCTTATTTGAGGTCATATACTAGGATTTTTGGTCTGATACCAAATCCTAAATAGCAAAATCTCCAAAAATGGGAAATGAGCCTCAAATCCAAATAAACTATCCAATAACTGAATTGATAGTTTTGGCAGGTCATAAATGACCTAGAGCTGATGTTGGAAGGCTTGAATCACCTAAAATGCACGTAAATTGAGAAAATAACCAAGAAGGTTATCATTATATCCACTACTAAAAGTCCTTTATCCATAAAAGTCAAATGGATATAAAAAGTATGAAAACTGGAAGAAAGAAGGTACTGGGCTCTCATTCTCTGAGAAAGACTCCCTAGATAACCTTTATGAAGAGACAACACTTCAAAGGGATTTTGCTATATGTAATCACTTTTAAACCATCTTCCTGTCTTCCCTTCGTAAACAACCAACCCTCAATCTCAACCACCAATCGTCCTCCAACGGAATTTAGAAAGGTTGATGCACGTAAATCCTAACCATGACATACTGATTCCACACTGATACCAGGACAACCTAGCAAAACTCGTCCAAGCCTAAGGAAAGCCAAGGCATGACTTATGCAACCAAGCCCAACACCCAAATATACCATTGTCTTGGCTTTCTAAACCTGATATCTCCTCCAAACCAAGAGGAACATCACCCTAGTCCTACCAAGCAAGAGTATAACACTAACCTCGATTAAATAAAGCTACCTAGACACAAAAATAGAGACAACACAGGTAAGAAATCTATGCAAATGCAAAAAAATGTCCGAATGACCCTCAAAATTGATATTTAGGAGTCTAAAGCACAAAAACTCACTATCAAATAATCCTCACCAAGATATCCGACAAATTGAGGAATAAGTCATGCTGAATAAAACTCGGGTATACTACTTCTTCTCAGGGGATCATCCAAAATCCTAATGATAATCAACCCGAGGTCTATGCTAATGGAATAAACACTGTGCCAACAGACTATAGTTTGAACACCTATCAACAACATTTATCTAGACTAAAGAAAATTGAATTGGTAAACACGAAGTAGGCTTAGCCAACCTATGAAAGAAATTCCAACTGAGATAAATTTTAAAATGATGGACGAACTCAATCTCTACAACTTTTAGCTGAAATTTCAATGCTAAGGTTGAATTGCCCAATCTAAACTATATAACCAACCTTGTAGGTAGGTAGAATCCACACTCCAAATCCGACATAACCTTCTAATTACTATTCCAAGGCGTTAAATCTGAAACTAAGTCACCAAGTCTAATCTAAGGCCAAATACCAAACCGACCTTAGTATCTAAATCCAATAAAACTTTATTAGATTATGCCAGAGCTGAAACAAAAATGCAGCCAAAGGAAAAAATCACAATGGACTGTAAATCAAATCATCAATAGAAGGCAAATCTAACAAATCTAAAAGTATATTCCATGACCTCTCAATGTAAATATCACGGCCACCACGGGTGACGAACTAGACAAATTAGAAGAATGGACCCAAATAAGTCATCCTCAAAACAGGGATACATAACCTAATCGCTAATAGTAGAACCATAATAGAACCACGAAAGGTTAACTACCTTCACTGCCATAATTAACTCTACAATCAATGTAGCATTCCTAACAAAAAAAGGAAAATGACCAACCTAATTTCACTACAAGAGAGAAATCATCAAACCTAGCTAACGGTCTAGGCCAACAAATAAGAACCACGAGAAAGAGAATTCTAACTAGACAATGCTTGCTTAGTCATCTACTATACAAGGATTGATAAACATCAAACAATGACAATAATAACAATAGTGATATAATCAATAATATAAGCAGCAGGTGGTTTAAAAATAAAAATCAATAGAAAATACCAATACCAGTCCAGAAGAAGGAAAATATGCCAAGGTAAATTGGACTCAAACCCAAATAGTACACCCCTAGGGAAATATCACACTAATCCACTCTATCCAGTACTAAAAGAAATTATCTACAGAGATAGTCATATAATCATGAACTCTATAACCAGTCATATAACAATCAATATAAACCATCTAAGGAATATAATTTTTGATAGATATTAAAACCAAATACCCTTAAATGAAAAGGGTAAAGGCAGGAAATAAAAGAACATCTATCACGGGGGTATTTGAGGTAAACGACTTAAGAATTTGAGTGGGTCCAAATTTGGACTGAGTATCTAAATCACCAACTAAGGGACTAAGCACTCTTTCTCTAACTAATGGTGCCTCAACACTATGAGACTAATCTAGATGAGCTAAAGGACTAATAATCTCACATTAAGGACACTCTTTGGACCAGTGACCAACCTTTCTACTGTCGTAGCACACCCCTAAAGCCCTAATATGGTGAGAAATATCAGATGACCCAAACTGGATGACCAACTAATATCGAGGGCACCCCTACTAAAATAACCATCCTTCCCGCATTTATAACACATCTCAAAGGTACTTGGTTGGCGAGGAACATATGATAACTTTATTAGAGCAACCAAATCACTTTTGGGCACTCTTTATACCAATGAAAAATCTCACCACAACTATCATAAGCTCTCAAAATACCCTGAGGTACTACCCCTCCTAATCCAAAATAGCCTCCATGGCCTAAAGACCCATACCAATTACTCTTCAAGGTCAGATAACAACTCTGCCCACTGTAACCAAGATAACTAAACTAAAAGCACCCATAGTCAAAGATGCTACTTGTATTGAACTGATAGGCTGCAAATAAAGTTGGCCTCTATTGAGAGAATCCTCCCTTCCAAATGAAATACCAATAGAACTAAACTAATAGGATGGTCTCTTACCACCTCCTCCATAAGTCTCAATACATGATCTCTCTATGGCCCTCACATAGTTGGCAATTTGAGAGAAGGAAGAACTAATTTCTATCAAAATGATCCAATGCCAAAGAGAGCGGCAATGATAATCCTTTAATAAATCAACACACCATCGCATGATCTGAAGGATATAACATAGTAATATGCCTGACCAATTCAAGAAACCTAATCTCGTACTGAAAAATCATTAAAAAACCTTATTGAGCATAAAGAAACCCAACTCTGGCCTATGAACTACTCGATGAACCAATTGTCATCCCTGGCTGTGAGGTATCCTCAAAAAGATTTGGGATCCACAATGCTAAATCTCAAAAGAAAGATGTAGTTATGGATTATACCGGAGCGAAGGCTTAACCAAAATCCTCTGCCTAACATTGAAGATCTTTGACATCCGTTTTTGACTCCTTGGTTTGACATTACACTAAAGCTCTAAAATTGCATACTGAAGTCACATCCTCCTTTATAGACAACCTCACATCATCCATCTAGGAAAAAGTAGAGTTAAAAAATATTCTTGTGTCTCATAAAAACACGAACAAATGAGAATAAGTCAAAAACAAAACTTCTTAAGGATGTCTTGTAGCATCCCAAAGATGGGTTACAAACGTCTCCACACAAATTCGCATGACTCTACCAGATACTTAGATTTTGTACTAATATATTGGTAAACCTATGCTATTATACCAATTTGTCGTGACCCAATTTCATAGGTTATGATGGCACTTACGTTAACCCCGCAGTAAGTAAGCCAATTGTTAGTTTGAAACAACTAGTAACAAACTACTAAGAGAAATAAAGAAAGAATACACAATAAATGTAGTGAAAGACTTTGATACATTAGATAGTCCCAAACACTGGTAGAATAAGTACAAGAGCTTCAAATATAGTTAGACTACAAAATATATTACTAAATGAGTATACCGATGGAACCCATATCTTAAAACAACATACAAACTAGTATAGTACATATAAGGTAGAATAGTAGTACTCCTAATGTCAAGAGCTTACCCTACATCTTTAAACCATAGCTACTCCGCATGACACACATAGCAATAGGGAGAACCCATACTTTTGCAGGTTGCAGAAGTGTAGTATGAGTACCAAATATATGGTACTCAGTAGGCAACTTCCAACTAAACCAAATATGAAAATAAAATTAAGATACAAGCAGGAATGCAAACTACAGCCAAATATCTGTGAAGCTAACATAACAATACTAAGGAGGCAAAAATGATAAACTATCGTATTCTATCCATGCTCATTAACCTAAGAACTATATCGTACATCACTAGCCAATATATGAATAAAGTGCAGAAGATGGATATATAATAGTAGATAAGGCCAAGAAATGGAAAGACAACAAGTATGAATAAAGAAAGAGAGAGAGAGATTTACAGTAATACCATCACTACACATACACACACATATATATATATACACAAATGAGGCTAACTCAAAGGTATAACCTAAAGTAGTCATACTAGAATCTCAAGGAATCCTAACAATAGTAGGAACTAGTACAAACATAATTAGGGTCTAAAACCACAATGCCTAACCATGGAATAATCATGTGTGATAAAATAAACATAAAATAAATGAATTAGAATCATACCTCAAATCTTAATATAAGTACAATAATTAATCTATCATGAACTATCCATAATAACAATAATAATATAAAGTATCTGTCTAACCTGGACAAATAATACCTCTACAGGGCCCCATAACCTGGAAGGTCCAAATAGCATACAACACACAGTAAGCAATACTCCTCACTTATACCTATGCAACCCACTGTAAGGCTGATAGATAAAGGTAAATACTGGTGATAGGCAATGCACATGCAAGGATGAATGCAAGTAAATTCATAATACCATAACCAATCCAAGTACCATAAAGTAATCTAGCATATATACCTTCTCCAGCTCGAAGGCTTGCAAAGGTAGGACCTACAAAAACCTCTCTTATCTTGTATGATGGCTCATAGTAAAGGGTCCCCTAGGGGGTTCAGAAGTACCCGTATACACCGACCTAGCTTGGATCAAGGATTTCCAATAATCATCATCATCATTATTTTACTCTGCTAGTATAAGAGATAAATATATAAATATATATAAAAGAATGAACATAAACCATGGCTAAAAGAGTCTATAAATTAGTAAATTTATTACCCAGGGGAACTTTTGAGGCTAATTTATCATAAAAGTGTGGAAAGGATCGAGATCTCTCTCGACCAAAGTAAATAGGAGTGATAAAATAGTGGACCAAATTCTATCTCAGTCAAATGTCTAAAAAATCATTTTTATTCTCAAAAGCCCATAAATCGTTCATTAAGGCAGTATGATTTCCGTTATATAAAATAATTCATTTTAAAGTGAAAAGTTGGGATTGAATCCCTTTTTAGGAGAATAGTAGTAAAACCATATTATTTGTTCGAATCATAACATTTACTATTTTAGTGAGCATGAATGTACCAAATCTATGCATATCATTCCCAGTATTTAAAGAATACCATTATAAGCATCTAAACTTCAGACAACTAAACCATGCATTTTACAAGGGTAAATCACTCACACGGAATCCAATTAATATCATAATCATAACCTTAGGCCCAATAATATGTAACCGATATAATCATTGCATAATAAGAGAAACCACCATAATCTACCAAGTAAAGTACTAAACCCTATACTAAAGGGTTATTAACCTCAACTATGCCCTAACTATAACACTCCAAATTTGGTACCCGAAATGCTACATGGTGCTTATGACCCCGAAGGACTAAAAGCTAACCCATGACTGATATCTGTATCTGAACACTGTATAATATACTGTATAAATATGGAAATAAAGGCTATAGGCCATAAGGTTCAAAACTAATAAATAATCACTGAATGATATGGTATCACAAGAACAAAACAAAACTTAAAATAAAGTATCTAAACATGATAGTCTGAAAAGCCTCTAACTGACTTAACTGTCTGAATAAGGAGTTGATGGGATATGTCCCCAACTAACTTCAACTACTAAAATAAATTAATTAATGAGACAATAAAGTAATGGTCATGTCCTCGAAGAATGAGGACACACTGCAACTCTGAAGTTGCATGGTACTCGTATTTCTGATGACTTAAAATGTATTAACTCATAATTATACTTTCATCAACCCATTATTCGATGAATAATGATCCCAGTGGGGGAGAATTTAAACACCCTAGTTTTGACCCTTGGAAAATTCTGAATTTGGAGATCTATAGACATCATATAACTTGTGCTTACTTGTCGTATGATGTAGATATAATTTGGAGTCCTTGGTCATATAATACTCAGTATGGTTTTTGTTAGTTTCTATCCAAAGTACAAATGGACATCATGCTAGCCGTATGTTAGGGTATGAGAAGTATAGTTGCAAAGTCGTTTGATGTCCTATGTCTAGCCAAGATGATTTTGCCTGGGGTATAGTTCTAGGGTACCAATCATATTATTAGATACAATTTAGGCCATGAAATTATATTTTGGATAGAATTGGAGTCTAATATTATGTCAAGGGTACGACTGGTGTGTACCACTCGTATGATTGGTGTACGAGTTTGGGGGATTCATACCCTCCTACACATATTTTTATCTTTTAAGCTACAGACATTTTAGACATTTGCCACACCAAAATCCTTAATACCCTATGTCTTAAAAAAATTATAGCTTCTCATAACACACCTTGAAGGATCAAAACACTCCAAACACTCTCTTGAATATTAGACTAGGGTTTCTACAAAGTGTTTATCTAGAGGCTCAAGAGCCAAGTTCTTTCTGTGACTCTTTGTGAATAAGGCATGTGACTCTTCCCTCATTGTTAGTTCATGAAAATTATGTATTTGAAAATTTGTTTATGATTCATTAATGGTGGTTTTGAAAACTAATATTGAGGTTTTCATTGATTATTGTTGTGCATTGTTTACTCTTGGTTTTAATTGTGTTTATACATGTTTTAAGAATGGTTTTGAACATGTGGGTTATTGGTAATTCTGGTTTAACAATTGGGTAATGGTTCACCCTAAACTTGATGGTTTTTACTTTGGTTTTTGTCCTTGTAATGGTATGCCCTCAAAGTGTGTGTGAAATTCCTGAGAGAATAAACTAGTGCCATGTTAAATGGTGTTTTGTACTAAGGCATTGGCCTAATAATTATTAATGTTTGGTAAATGGTTTTGTAAAGGCCTTGTTTATTAGGTAATAATTTAAATGGTAACCTTTGTGATTTAATACGCTAAAAGGATTGGTGTCCCTAAACATTAAATTGATTTATGTCTTTATTAGTTAATATGTTTGAGTCCCTAAACTTTGAATTGAATTAGGGTCTTTGTTAGACAATGGGTTCAATTCCCAAAATCAAATGAATGATTGGTTGATTGATAATGGTAATGGCATATTGTATGCTTGAAAGTGGTATTGGTATCACGAAGTGCCTTTGGTAATTTATTGGCTTAATGGTGGTGTATGTGAAATGATTTTTTTAAATTGGGATTTAAAGAGGGATAAATAGTCGAGCCATGAAAGTGGAGTCCGAAGGAGTAAACTGGAAACTACACTAGCCGGTGTGGGTGTCTCTACTAAATATATGTGTTGAATTGGTTATGTGCATTGGATGATTGGTTCTAAACTGTTGGCATTATTTTATATTTATCCTTAAGTTACATGCTAGAGCTACAACCACTAGACGTCCTCAAACGCTATATCCCCATGCGATACAGGGGCTAGTCATACTGTCACACCTCCTACACAGTGACTTGGATTACTGGACATCTCGTCTTGACTTTAAGTGGAGCTTTCTTTGAAAGGCTCTATTTCTTTCTTTGAGCTTTTTTTTTGTATCATTATTGGTTTAGACATGGGTATTGGTTTTGGCTATTGATGAGGGCATGTCCTGACTGAATATTCTTGTTTTGTTTTAGAGGGCTTTGTATGGACAAACTGTGGACTTGGGTATTTATGGATTGGTTATGGGTTTGATTATTGTTTTGAGGTTTGCTTATTAATTGGGTTGAGTATCGAGGGTGATCTACGATTCATGTAGGACTTGGGATGCCCATTAAGATAAGTCCCTGGTTCTGGTCAGGATAGGGACATGCCCCTAACCATAGCCAAACCCAAAACCAATGATATAACAAAAATGAAAAGAAGTCCATAATATAAAATGAGGTCTTCCGAAGTAATAAAGCTCACCACTTCAATCCAACTCAAAAGTTGTCCCTAAATCCAAGTCTCTAAGAAAGAGGAATAGTAGTATGGCCGGTTCCTGCATTGCATAGGGATACAACACCCGAATACGGTTAGTGGAGTGAATGCTAGCATGTAACTCAGGGATAAAGATAAAATAACGCCATCATTAAAAACCAAATCAAATAACCTATGCAATCGCATATATATATGTATATATATCATGTCGGGATAGGGAACAAGGTTTAGCATGCATTTAAAACCTTAACCTAGGTTATGTGGCTTGACCGCCCAAAACCCACCCATGGGCTATATAGGTTAAGATCCCCCACTAAAACGGCCCAAGTGCATGATAGCCACATGATCAGAGAAAATATCCTGAGATGACTAGTACATCCCAAATATGTAAAGTGTGACATCACACACACGTTCACCAAGACCACCCTCACATCGGTAAACACGAGTTTCCAATGTTGATCCCCCCGGGACCTCCACCTTCCACAACATTGCTACTCCACCCCCTTTAAGCCCATATAAATATTTTACACATTCCCAACCATTTACAAAGGAGTCTTTAATTGGGCATTAACCATTGGTATCGTCATACGAAAATTAGAGCTTGCAAGTCTATTAACTCAAATTAGAGCTTGCAAGTCTATTAACTCAAATTAGACTCCAGTCTACGAAAATTAGAGCCTGCCATGTAAACTATTTCAGTCAAATTAGACCCCACCATTTCCAATTAAATCAAACCCATTTATAATCACACCATGATGGCCAAGGCCTTTCCATTACCTTATGAAACCAACCAAAAACAATTAATGTTTCTTTAACCAATTATGCAATGTAAAGTTCCAAGAATAATCAAACTATGTGAAAAAATCATTCTCGTTGACAATATCACAAATAGTTAAGTGCGTGATATTATCAAAGAAAAAATCATCAAATTTGGGTTTGAACCATGAACCCTCAAATAAATCACAACTCTCGTGCACCCATATGTGGAAAACCATAATTAAAACATTAAAAAAAACCATAATTAAGTCACGAGGAACATTAATCAACCATGAACATCCAAAACCCCTAACCTTTATGATCACTCAAAGTTTGGAACACAATCATTAAATATTGTATATGCTCCTCCCTATTCCTCAAGTACACAAGGATGTCGTTGATGAACATAATCATAAGGAGTCTAAATATGGTTTGAACATGCGGTTAATCAAATCTATAAATGTTATTAGGACATTTGTCAACCCAAAAAATATCACTAGGAACTCATAATGACCATAGCGAGTCGTGAAGGTTGTCTTTATGATTTCCTCAACCCGAATGCTCAATTAATGGTAACTAGACCTTAAGTCAATCTTAGAGAACACCACTGCTCCCTAAAGTTGATTAGATAAATCATCAATACGAGGTTTAAGATATTTCTTCTTTACTGTCACTTTAATAAGCTGCATGTGATCAATACACATATGCAAGGAACCATCTTCTTCTTTATGAACAAGATAGGAGCACCCTATGGTCACACACTGGGCATAATGAAACCGTTACCCAGAAGATCCTGAAGCTGGGAGTTCAGTGTCTTAAGATTGACATGAGCCATATGGTTTGAGGACACAAAAATAGGATTGGTGCCCAGCTCAAGATCGATCTCAAAATCTATATCACAATAAAGAAGAAGACCAAAAATATTGGTAGGAGAGACATCAGGAAACTCACGAACTATAGGAGCTGAGTCAAGAGAAGGACTCTCCACACTAACGTCATTGAGATAAGTAAGGTAAGACTCACAAACCCTCGATATAAGCCTCCTATACAAAACATAAGAAATACTCTCTATCATCTTGCAGCTAAAAGATCCCTGCCATATAAACAGAGGTATGTCAGGCATAGCTAAGTTAATGATCTTGGTAAAACAATCCAAGATCGTATGATAGAGGGATAACCTGTCTATGTATAGAACCAATTAAAAATCCACTGTATCTAATACAATAAGATTGGTCTGTGTATCAAACTCTCAAACAATCACAAAAAATGATCTATAAATCTAATCCACTTCAAAAAAATCACTCACGAGAGTAGAGATAAACATAACAACACAAGTAAAGAATCCTAACACAATTCTAATTGTGGCACATAATAAGCAGAGATCTATGCAAAAGTGGGTTGATGGCATATTGAAATCATACCTATAATAACAATATCCAAAGACTATACCTCCAGTCTACCAGTTACAACATATAAATGACCTCACCTGCCACCTAGCTAGGCATCTGACGAATCTTATGCTTGCCTGAGGATATCCATGAGCACCCTAGAGACCACCCCGATGACTCTATATACCATCTCTAGATGGAGTGATACTGCCCTAATTGGTAGAACACATTAAGCTTCAAATACAATTTCTCAGTGATAGGGACACAATAGAGAAATGGTTAAAGGCCCTACAATCATAACATACCCATGACACAACATTGTATCTAGAAAAACAATCTAACCCATAATAGCCACCCTGATGAGAAGACCCAAAATATGAACTCTCAAAGGCTAACCACTACTCTGGATAGGATAATCACTATAGCTAGACTAACCTTCATCAATAATTTGAAGTGAGAGATAAATGATCCTACTAAACTGACTATAATACTGATAAGACTAGCATGAAGGGTACCAACCCTTAGAACCACTATGTTTGAACTATGAGTCGATATGGCTCCTAGTGAAACTACCTTAATAATGTGTCCTCTTATTTCTATCCTTTTGGGCCTCACAATGCATCTCCTATATAATCTAAGCATGATAAACCTTAATAAAAAACCTTCCAAAAACAACCAAACTCTAAGTAGCTATGCAAAGAGGAACTTTCAATCCTCGAACGAAACACCAAATCTGTTCACACTAGATTGGTAAGATAGATGTAAAATGCCTGACCAACTCATTAAACTGAGCCTTAGACTCTAGAACAGTTAAGGAACACTACTCTAACCTCGAGAACTAGTTTCTAAAATAATCTCTAAGGCTATGATGCATATACTTCTCCAAAAAGACCTCGAAGAATTGGGTCCATGTAAATGAGGGAGATATAGTTGTCCTGGAATCAAGATAACCTCTCCACCAATTTAAAGCTGCCAAATCCAACTGAAAAGTAATGCAGTCAACACCATGAGTCTCCACTAATCCTAAATTATGAAGCCTAATCTCACAAGCAATAAAAAAACTCATATGCATCCTCGCCCGATGCCCCTAAAACCCTCAGCTAAGTTAATCTCAAAAATCTACCCAATATCTTCTTCTCCTCGACAGACATAGTAGTCTATAAAACTATTTAATGAGAAAATACCAACATTGAAGGGATCTTAACTCTTGGAGCCATAGCTACAGGTTGTGTCCCTCCCTCCGTACCACTCTGATCTATCAACTAAGCTAAATAGATAGTGAACCACTAACCAAACCCAAAAGCTGAAATAATGCATCTTTAAGTAGCAAGGAAGAAATAAACTTGATGGATCCTAAGCTACCCCCTGGCCTACCACTATCTAGGGTGGAGCAGTCTCTGGTGTGAGAGCAGGGATAGGGTCCGGTGAAGGCTGTCTATCCTGATCTCTAGGTAGGCCTGTATCTCTTACCTAGCCCTAATGTCTAGGTTGACCACGTCCTCTGGTAGGATCCCTAGTTATGGAATCGAGGTCCTCATCTCTAATATAAGCAACATGTGTCCTAGCCATCGATGAAAGAGTCAAACAAAATAAAATTAGAAACCAACACAGACTCCTAGCATGAAGTGAGTGAATGAATTGAAGATCTCCTAAGAAAGTCTTATATCCCCCCAAAGATAGAAAACAAAAGTCATTATTCTGATCTGTGGGACTCTACCAAACACTTGATCTTGTATAAACACTACTAGTGAACCTAGGTTCTAATACCAACTTTTCATAACCCAATTTCCAAGTCATTATGGCACCTACTTTATCCACCAGTAAATAAGCCAAACAGTAGCTCAAAACTATAAGTAATGGGATATTTGGTGGAAAATGGCATAAATGCTAAAAATATGCACATAAATAATTTACAAATAAAAAATCATAAGAACAATAACATAATATAAGACAAATAAAGAGGAGTAATATCATCCCACGACCTAGTAGGGCTGGCACAAGATCCTCTAATTTATAAGAAATATAGTACTATAAAAGTCAATATACCACCAATTTAAAAAAAGAAAGACTATCCAATAACAGTAGATGGGCAAAAGGTCAACTCTAGCACTGAGAGCTCACTGTATCACAAAACTTGAACAAGCATAATCACGGGGTCAACAACGGTAGATGGTACTCAGATCTGCACCAATAAGGTATAGATGTGTAGTATAAGTACCAAAGGTAAGCCTAACCTACCTAGATGACAAAAAAAGCTCGATAAAGTCAGCTAGATCACTAATATCCCCATCCGATAATATTTTACACGATGCCACACTATTAAAATAGTAATCTATGCATTAATATGAGAAAAATGATACCTATAATGCATTTTTATGATTTGCGTCTAAAATCAAGTCAAAGTCCTATATGGGGCCCCTTACGAAATCATACTTTGGAAATCATCAATGCAACCTACTATGCTCAAGGATTATTTAGTCTAAACAATGGGTAAATTCCTAGCTCAAATTATACTAAAATCAACCCACCAAGAAATAGGGATTTATGACTAATATTGGGGAATTAAACCAAGAATTAATCAAAATATACAAGGATTTTGATGAGGAAATGCCAAGCTAGCAAACACCCAATGATCATCTAATGATTTTCACCCAATTTCACATACTCTTTAGGGGTTTTAGCTCTTGTGACTTGTGAGAAAATGAGAGAAAATTGGGAATGAAATGGGATTTAATAACCTCTCAGGTCCCTCTTAAGAGGTCACTTGGCCACTTAAGTAGTCACCTCCAAAGTGGTTATGTACTGCTAAAGCAGTACCTGTTGGGTTTAACCCTTCCACAAAAGCGGCCAAGTTGCCGCTTAAGCGGTCTCCAATTTAGTGGTCAGGCATATTCTTTAGCGACCTAAATAAGCAAGCCATGGTTGCTTAAACAATCGGATAGATGCTAAAGAAGCCTATGCTAAAGTGACCGAAGGTACGCTTTAGCGGATGCACCAACTGAAACTTTTAAAAATTACAAGTTTCCACCGCCCTCTTGAGATTCATTTAAAATCCTGTGAACTCAAGCGAACTATGCTACCTTATAAAATTTGACATTTTGGACTAAATTGAGCCTTCAAAATTTCCAACCATGGTGGTTTTGATTAAATGTGGGGCTCACACCTATGGGTTATTTATCAAATTTTAACTAATAGCCCAAAATGAATCCAAAAGCCTTGGGAACAAAACCAAAGGTCCCCCTAGCCTAAACTCATTGTTATGGAGTTGATGAAATAGTCAAAATTAGCATACAAAGTCATTAAATTTAAGATAACATCTGATAGCTAATCCTAACTATCAAAGACTTCAAAATAGAGAATTCACTCTAAAAACCAAATAAACTGCCTCGTAACTGAACTATCATCTCTAACAAGTCATAAATGTCTTAGGCCACCTATAGGGAAGCTCTAAATAGTGAAAATTTGTAGAAATGTGGAACATAAACTGGAGGATCATTATTTTACTACAACCTAAAATTAGAGTACTAGATAATGACAATGCTAATGGCTTGTATTGGGAATCTCATCAGGAAAACGATTAAGAAGTGAAGTATGAGTACCAAGGCAATGGATACTCAATAGACCTTAGCGATTGACTGAGCTTAATTATAGTAAAATCGTGAATATAATGCGAGTATTTAAGCTATGTCAATAGTAATTAGGGTAGAAATATAAATTTCTATTGAGCTATGCAAGGTAAATAACAAAAGTAAATAAGAGAAATATAGGAAATAAAAACCAAATGGTAAGAAATAAAAACTAACTATATCCTAACTACGCCCCCAAAATACAAGGAGGAACTTAGAGGTAGGAAACTAACCCTATTGAGTCCCCATAAGTTAGCAGGTGCATACAAAAAGCAACTAAAGTAGATATCATAAGTAACTATAGTCGAATAGATCTTAGTTAACCATATGATCACAATTCCATGATAAAACTATCCAAATGTGCACCAGACTAAAACTGACACCAATAGGTAATAACGAAAAGCCATACGCCTAGTGGATAATAATGAGAGGCCATACAACGGATTCAAAACACAAAATAGTATGTAATAATAAGAGGGGAAAAAAAATTATGTACGAAGATATCAGTACCACTGTTGATACTCTTAGAATAATTGTAATCAACATAAGAACACCCCAATCATATCATAACCAAAAGCTGAACTCGAATCAAAACTCAGAGTAACTATACCATAACCATAAACTACTGATCCCATAAATAGAGTGCCTCTACTATATAACTTATACCAAAACCCTACCATTATCAACGCAAGAGCAATGTAAGAACTGAAAGAGAATAGTAGAAATAAAGTTAATACCGGTCTCGAATTTGAACTAAAATGAACTTATGAAAAATGTAAGCATATACCACAAGGTCAATATTAGAAATCTCGAGCAAGTAAGTCCGCTAATGAAAGGCGGGTCCTCAATTACTAAGTTAAGAAAGAATAGTCTAGGTTAAATACTAATATACCCAGGTAAAAAAAAGCAGAAATAGGCCAGAAGTCAAGTCTAGGTCAAACACAACCTAAGGTAATCGCCTAAAATCGTAGTCAGACGAATCAAAATAAGCCTAAAGATTCTTCAAGCCAAGTATACTAGTAAATAAGTGTAATCGGTCCTACTATAGGGTCCTGAGAATAAAATTTAGGACAAAACAAATCCTAGCCTAGTATAAGGCTTCATAGTCCGATTTCAAGGTATACATGGTACAAATATTATCTCTAATGGATGATACTACACTATTCTATGATATGACGGGCCAAAATTTACAAAAATAAGGCCCTAACTAGCTAAATAAGGCATAAAATAATAAATAGAGAATCAGATGAAAATTAGCTACAAAAACTAGCTTAATAGCATAACAATACCATGAATAAGCTCAATCTAAAGATATGATAAGCTTATCCTACCGGGACACCATGAACGCTTGTTGAATTCTCCAAATCTAAGTTATCCCCTTCTAAGAGGCCTCCAAGAGCTGCCAGACTATTAAAATAATGATCCAGGATTAAGATAAATAAAATATTACCCATATTGCATATAAACACTTTGGGTTAGAATTCAAATAGAAAATCCTTTGCTGGTCTCGCTTTTGAAATCATGAAATTAAAACCATCACTTCATCCCACACAGCTCAAGTATCAAAACCCACTAAAATGAAGCAAATTTCAAGCTCAAATTAGTCCTGAACTAGCCCCAATAATAATCCTAAATTAACGATCTATAGTGGAAAATTATGCAAAATTAAATAGGGAAGATTATGAATTATGGTTAATATGGGGCCAAAATACACACTCTCCAGCTAAAGCCAGTTCAATAGTATCATTATCCAACAAATACAGATCTCAAAGTGCCATTAATGGTGTTTGGAACATTGAAATAATAAAGGATAAACAAAGAAGAAATAATAGATTTTGCCAAGGGTTTCTTCATTACGGTCATGAGGTCACTTTGTCGCGGTTGTGGCATCCCACTTATGGGACCATCGCGATAATGGTAGCCTAACCACCTGATAGTGATGAACAAGATAGACCAACCCGATGGCCTTCTTTATTG
Source organism: Capsicum chinense (assembly GCA_026120095.1). Lineage (NCBI taxonomy): Eukaryota > Viridiplantae > Streptophyta > Magnoliopsida > Solanales > Solanaceae > Capsicum > Capsicum chinense. The sequence continues at coordinate 41,179,127 of JAPEIP010000009.1, forward strand.
AGATCATAAGCCCTCAAGCCTCATAATATCGGAGGTTTTCATCGTGGTTGTGATAAAGGAACTAGGTCTACATTAGGTTCTGATACACCAATAACTTTTAATGTTGCAAATATTTTGACTCAGCCCTCGAGATTTATTCAGAATCTCGTGAACATAAATGAACTATGCTATCTTACAAAATTTAACATTTTTGAGTAAATGGTGCCATCTAAATTTCAAAGGTCATTATGATAAAAAGTGGGGCCCACACCCCAAGGAACTATTTTTGCCAAATTCCACCCAATAGCCCAAAATGAGTTAGAATGCCTCGAGACCTAACCAAAAATCCCCCTTGCCAAAAATAGGCATTCCAGAGCTGTTGAGACTATCAGGAATAGTATTCGAGGTCATTTGCACTAGGTTTTGGCTTGAGACCCACTACTTAACTTTAAAAGCTCCTAAAAATGGAAATACATCTAAAATGAAATGAACTACCCGATAACCAAACTATTAGTCCCAGAAAGTCATAATTAACCTAGGGCTGCTATAGGAATGCTCTAACTACAGAAAATGCATAAAAATAATGGAAATTACCCAGAAGGTCATTAGAATAGCCAATACTAAAAGAAATTTTATTCATAAAAGAAAAAAAATATTAAGAAGTACTTAAAGGCTTGAATAGGTTTGGATACTGGTCCACATATCATGCTTGGTCTTCCATGTAGCCTCCTCGACTAATCAGTGATACCACTGAACCATAACTACATGAATGCCTTTGGAGAGCAACTACCTGACATCTTTGGCCATTATAAAAAGGGCTCCTCTACAAAATTCCACTATCTCATCCAACTAAATCGAGTCCCACCGAAGCATGTGATATTTGTTTTTGATATATTTTTGCATCATAGATACATAAAACACTACGTGGATGCATAAAATAGAAGGAGGCAATGCTAACACATATGATACCTCCCTAACTATCTGTAGGATCACGATTGGTCTAATATACCTAGGATGAGCATGCCTTTCCTTCTAAATCTCGTCATGCCCTTTATGGGCGATACTCAAAAGAAGACCTGGTCACCAACTCTAAACCTTAAGAAATAAAGTGTACTGTCAGCATAACTTTTATGTTGGCTTTAAGCTTCCCTTATCCTATCCTCAATCACCCAAACCCATTCAAATGACTAATAAAGTAAATCTTACCACGAGACCTAACCTTAGAAGCCTTAACCAAAAAACTAGAGATCAATATAGCCTACTATACAATGCCTCAAATGGGGCCATCTGAATTCTAGAATGAAAGCTATTATTAAATGCAAACTCTACCAAAGCTAAAAATTATTCCCACTAACCTCTAAAATCTAACACATAAGGGCAAAGTGTATGCTCCAAAAACAAAATAGTCTACTTCGACTATCCATTAATATATGGAAAAAATGTGGTTCTAAAATAAACTTAGGTACCTAACTCCTCCTGAAATTTCCTCTAGAATCTAGAAGTAAACTAAGAACCTCAATATGAAATGATATACAAAGGTACCTCATGAAGGCAAACAACTTTTCAAATATACGCATGGGCCAACCTCTTTGCACTATAGGAGATCTTAATAAGGAAAAAATGAGAAGATTTGGTCAATTATTCCATAATGAATGGAATATTATACAAACAGAAATAAGTGCAAGGCAAACCCTCTATGAAATTCATAGTAACCCACTCATACTTTAACTCTAGTATAGGCAGCCTCCGAAGAAATCCACCAGGTCTCTAATGCTCGACCTTTACCTGATAACAATAAAGGAACCAAGCCATAAAACTTGCTATATCTCTATAGATAACAATACACTAGTGATGCTGCATCAAATTAATGTAGATCTTAGTTGTCCCTGGTTGAATAGAATACCTTGAGCAATGAGCCTCACATAGAATCAACAGAATTTAATCTTTAACCTTCAGAACACAATTACAACCATCAAATCTCATAACACTCCTAGAATCTAAGGTAGCTCATCTGGACTCACTTTTCAACAACTACCCTCAAATACTGTAAAACCTACTATCCTCAAACGGGTGGCTTTGAATATACTCCAATAGGGTAAATTTGGCCTCAATAGTAGAAAAATCCTCTTAGAGTAAGAAATATCAAGATAAACTATCAAATTAGATAATTATAGGACATCCGTAGGCAATGACTACTGCAAAACAAAAATAAAGGCCAAGCTACCCGTACTTACTTCCTTAGAACACAAGATGTCTGCTACCATATTCACTTTGTCGAAATGGCACAAAATATAGGCATCATAGTCTTTTATCAACTCAATCTATTTATGTTGCCTCAAATTAACCTATACCTAGTTTATAAAATACAGAAGGCTACAATTATCAATGAAGATCTCACAACAAACCCTATATAGATAGTTCCTTCAAATTTAAGCACAAACACTATCACTGCCAACTATAAATATTGAGTGGGGTAGTTAGACTCATGCACCTTTAGCTGCCTCGATGTATATAAAATAATATGGCCCCACTATAATAGAACACACCCTAAACCAACACCATAAGCATCACAATAGATGGTAAAACCCTTACCCTTAGTTGGAAGAGTCAAAATATGAGCTAAAGTAAGCTAGTCCTTGAGCTTAAGAAAACTTGCCTCACAAAATATGGTCCACTAAAATATAACCCTTTTTTAATTTAACCTGGTCATAGAGAATGCAACAGAGAAAATCTCTTGATAAACCACTTGTAGTATCCTACTAAACTAATAAAACTGCAAACCTTAATAGGAGATAAAAACCTATCCCCACTATAAATAGCCTCCATATTTGTTGGGTACACCACACTACCATCCTAAGTCACCAAATGACCAAAGATAGCTACATAATCTAGCTAGAACTTGTACTTTGAGGATTCAACACGTAGCCTATGGTCTCTTAAAGCATGGAACATAGTCATCAATAGTTTTTATACTCCCCTACTCCTCGAATACATCAAGATGTCATCAATGAAAACTATCAACATGAAGTTTAAGTATGGCCTACAAATATAGCTCATCAAATCCATAAATGTTGATGGAGCATTATAAAGCCTAAACACATTACCAGTAAATCATAATGACCATAACGGGTCCTAAAGGCTATCTTAGGGATGTCTATGACTGATCCTCAACTGATTGTAAACAGGCCTCAAATCAATATTAGTAATCACTATTGCACCCTAAATTTGTTCAAATAAATCATTAATATAAGTCATATTATACTTAATATTTACTATCACCTTATTTTACTACCTGTAGTCGATACACATATACATACATATACACATACATAGAGAGCCATTCTTTTTCTTCACAAATAGAATTGGAGAACACTGAGGCAACCCACTTAGTGTGGTGAAGATCTTCCTTAGAAAATCCTAAAGCTGAATATTTAGCTTTTTTAGCTCGATAGAAATAGGTTAGGTGCCCAACTCAATGTATAGATTAGCAGAAAGGCTAGGTTGGTCATTATGAAAAATATTTGAAAAAACATAGATAGTAGGAACAAATTCAAGTAAAGGACCCACTGTGCTAACATCCCAAACATAAGCATGAAATGACCCACAATCCTTCAATATTAGCCACTTAGCTTACATATGAGAAATAATCCCTTTAGGCATAAGCCTAAAAGAATGCTTCTGCATAACTAGAGGTATGCTAGGCATATCTATAGTAATGGTCTTAGAAAAGTAATCTAAGACTGCATGATAATGAGATAACCAATCCATGACTAGAATAATATTGAAATCCACCATATCCAACACAGCAAGATCAACTCGAATATCATACTCTTGAATAGTTAAAAAACATGATCTATATACCCAATACACTATTAAGAAATCACCCATGGGTTTAGATATATGTAAAGGAATAAATAACAACTTCAAAGACAAACCCCACTACAACGCATAATAAGAAGAAACCTACAAAAATAGGGATCCAGTATTAGAAAAAGTAGAAGTTGGCTGACATCATACCTGTAATCACAATATTTAAAGTCTTAGCCTATAGTCTACTTGATATAATATGTGAATGGCGTTGTCTGATATCGGACAAGATGTCTACCAAACCATATATCCTAACTCCTTAAGAACCATATCTTAAACTTTATGGACAATATTAGACCTTACACATCACCTCTAATTGGTGGTGACTCTGATCTAATCAGTTGTGCCAACAAAATTAAAGACTCAATCATACCAAGTCGGGGACACTCTTGAGCAAAGAGACTAACACCCCAAAGTCATAACATGACCCTAGTACTTTGCTCTGTCTAGAAGATAAGGCTTATTCGGAGTGACCACCTAGGCCCAACAACCCTAATTGAATACCACTTTTCCAGCTGAGCACTACTTTGACCATTAAAACTACTATAACTCAATTAGCCCCCATCAGATATTTGAAGTTCTACCTGAACTAGCCTATAAGTAAAACCTTAATGTAGAAAAGGTTGATGTTAGGGGTACCTACCCAAAAATCCTTGGCCTCTAAATAATGAGTCGTTATGGCTACCACTGTAACTAGTCTAATAACAGGGTGTCTTATTATTTACCCCTTAGTCCATGTAATATATCTCCTCAATAGAATAAACATGCTCGATAGTATCAGAAAAACACTTCCCTAAAGTCATCAAACTCTGATTATCCCAGCAAAGCGATAGTCTTAAACCCTTAACAAAGTATCGATCCACTAATATTCTATAGGAAGAATGTCTCTAAATAACTTATAAAATTTAACCTCATACTTAGCTATAGAAATAAAACCCTATCTTAAAGTAGAAAACTTATCTCTGAGGTGCTCGCATATGTTGTGAGGCATATACTTCCCCAAGAAAGTCTCAGAGAATTGAGTACAAGTCACAGATAGAGATCCATCTAGCTTGGAAACAAGATAATCTCTCCACCACCTCCTCAATGTTATTTTTAGATAATAAGTAACAAAATCCACTCCACATATCTCAACCAACCAAAAACTACATAACTTTCCATAAAACTAGTGAGAAACTCATAAGCATCCTCTTTTTTAGTCTCAACAAACCTAGGGTATTTAATCTCATAATTTTGATCAATATCTTTTGCTTCTCCACAAATATAAATAGATGGGTTGCTTTCGGTTGTTGGACTACTGGTGTGATCTTAGGATGATTTATGCACCTAAGTGTTATAATCTCTATGTATTTAACCTAGTTTTAAGGACTTCTTATGTACATAATATTAGACAAGAAAACTAGTATTAATAGATTAAACTTTGTGTTTTTCTTGTTGATCTTGTTAGATTCTATTATGTTTAATCATTAATTTGTAGTGTTTGATGATATATGAGTCCATGTAAGATATTATGGTTTATTCTACAGTGTTTAAGCGTTAATTTGTTATGCTTGATGATATAGAAGGCCATGTAATATGTTAAGGTTCATATTTTAAAGAAATATAAGGTCTAATGATGATGGAAAAACACCAACAAAGTGAGGAACTCATACTAAATAGATGGAGCTTACTTGGATAAAATATAGAAATTATGAGAACAAGGGCTGGCACGTCCTTGGATCTCTATGTTAAGGGTGTGCCACACTCTTGGACATAAAGTAAAATTGTAAATTCTTGATAAAATCCATGATAAAGGCATGCCATGACCTTATCACACAAATTCAAGGGTGTGGCACACCCATGGTTTTAAAATAAGCAATTGATTTCAACTATAAATTAGTCACTCCTATTTTTGTACACACCTTGGATGACATTTGTTGCTGGAAATACACTTGATAAGGCTTCTTTTAGGTTTCTAAATATTTTTTTTTATTTTTATTTCTATATTTTATATATAAATTTAAACCTTGTGATTCATTATAAGACCATGAGTGGCTAAACACCCTCTGCTAGAGTTGGGGCCAAGATTATGATTACTTAAATGTATATTTGAGTTATTTATTATTCACATATATCCTTATATTTACTATTTTATAGATTTGTAACCCTTAGGATAAATCTATATTTCTATAGGAGCCTAAAAGGAGGAATAATAGATTAGAACATCGAATATAAAGAATGGGATCTTATATGGAGAGGCATTGAAGTTAAGTCTTGCTTTTAGGATAGGAATATACCTAATTCTCCATATTTTGCTCATATATAGGATAATATATAAATGTGTTTAACTTAGTTCTCATATTCTTTGTCAAAAAAGTAGTTTTGGGGCTAAATTAGATAAACGATTAGAGGCTAAAAAAACGATGTTCATGTTATCAACCTTGTGAATCAACAACCAAGATAATTAACTAAGCCAAAAAAGTGTATAGATAAGTAGGATTATTTTAGTGTCTTCATCATGGATTCATCTCCACTATTGTCTCCAATACTTTACATATTGTTTACGGTTATATTATGTTTTCAAATCTCAAATGTTATTAGGTACTATTCCACTCGTGTAATCTTGGTAGTTATACTAGAATTAGATTATTGCTGAACACAAGTCCCTGTGGGATCTATACTTGTATTTAAAGGCTATTTTACTACTTTGGCACCACTGTTGGGGACTTGAAAATCAACAATTGTTTTAGTTTTAGTTTTTTTATTATGTTTCATAAGTGTTAACAACTTGACCTTAACATCAAAATTTGCAGTTATAGGTATGAATCTTAAGTAAGCTGGCAAGGAAACGTGATTTAGTTAAACCATATCCTAAACTTGAGCTATGCTTATATTAGTTAAGGAGAGAAGTAATACATCTTAATCAGATAGCTCTAATTCAATAAAAATATGCTATTCCTGTACTACTAGTTGAAAATCCACCAACCCATAGGATAGTACACAAAGTGGAAATCTTACTCACAATAAAAGTAATCTCTTTAGTCTGTAGACAAAACTGAGAGGTAGATTAGAGCTCAAACAAAAGATGGTGTAGATATTTCACAGTAGTGGGAAATTTATAGGTCTATCACATGAGGATCCTTAAGTTCATCTACACAACTTCTTAGAAATCAGTGGTACTTTCAACCCCTTTACAGTCTCTATAAACTAGGTGAAACTCACACTTTTTTGCTTCTAACTTTTGGAGGAATAAAAGAAGTGGTTGAAGGAAAAACCTTCAAAAACTTAGATAATCTAGCAAAGAAGCATCTTATCTGATTTGTCCCATCTAGTAACACTACAAGGCTATGCAGTAGGATTTTATGTTTTAAGCAAAAGGTGGATGAAAACTTCTATCATTCTTAGGAGAGGTTCAAATCACTTCTCAAGGATTGCCCACACCATCAATATCTGAATGAGGTATTGGATCAGCCTTTTGTTGAAGCTCTTGACCGTAACATAAAAAATTCTTAGATTCAGCAATAGGTGGTCAAGTATTTAAGAATACTTATGACGAGTTGTATACCTTGGTGAATCGAATTGTACAAGGTAATCCTAATTGACATAGTGATATCTAAGGAAATATAGCAGAAAGTCCTATAGGTATGTTTGAGGTGGATAGCATCGAAGCTTTGGCCGCTCAATTATTAGCCTTGCAAAATTAAATAATGGTATAGTTCTATAAGATAAGTGATAACCAACCACTGGATTAGGTAAATACAATCAAGCAATCACCATCATGGTGTTAGATTTATTGTATTAGTTCCATATGTAGACTTAAGGGTAGCGATCTAGAGTCAGTGGGTTTTGTGGGAAATATAGAAAGGGAAATTATGGTAATGCCTATAATCACAAGTGGCAGAGTCAGCCTAACTATTAATTGGGCAACAAATAGGTATAGACTCAACATTTTTAGTAGCAGCTAAATATGTAGGACATTAATATTAAAGAAACATTGAAAAATATCATGGACAATGAAAAACAAATGGTGACAAAAATAAAAAATCAGCAACTTGCCCAAAAAAACGTAGGGATACAGTTTGGAAATTATCTCATGATGCAATCTAAATTGCATTCTGGCCATTGGATAGAATGCTAATGATGCTAGAGGTGATTGATGACTCCTTAGTACTATCAAAAGGTGTCAATTGGCTGATGATTACCTTTAAGAAGGGTCAAGGGACTTTGAAGAGGCCAAAGGAGTATAAGATGGGGCTAAAAAGCCCCAAGAAGGTGACATATGCCCCATCTCCTCTAGAGGTGCACTCAACCTATTATTGATCTACTAGAGTAGGTTTAAATACATTCACATTCTCCTGAGATGCGTGCCTAAAGAGCTCAAGAAGATGTCAAAGTGGTATGCCATGCTTTTTTGTTCCAAAAGGGTCCCTTGTGGGCCCATAAGTTATAATAATTAAACCTAGACTATGAATAGTCTTTTATTTTATTTTTGTATAACTTTGATGATACATGACTTATTACTCGCTTATGAGTGAGTGTATAAGCTTGGTTTAGCTTGTATTAATTCTTTATTTAGAGACATTGGTTGCTTGGGAATCGATTCCCTTATGGTCAACGTATGATTTAGATGTTGTTTTTAGTTTAATTGATTGATGATTAAGGGTTAGATATACCATTTTTTTTCTATCAATTCCTTTCATTGTGTCTATCTTATTACTTTTCTATCTATCTTTATCATTTGTTTCTTATCTTGTAGTTAGTTTTAAATTTTGTAGTTTATTCTGGTATCATTTGATATCAAAGTTGGGCTTGATTTCTTTCCCACAAAGTCAATCTTGAATCTTGATATCTAGAAAATCAAAAATACAAAGAAAAGTGTCAAAAACATTTTAAAGAAAAAAGCCCAAAAATTGTGTGTTTATGAATCTTTATTGTAGTTTCTACACTAGATTTTTTTCCATCTAGTGATATTTAGATTGTAACTTGATCATTTAGTTTATTTGGAACTGCATTTGAGTGGAACCGACCATTGGTGTCCTGAAATTTGAAGGAAAAGAAGAAATGGGTTCTTATATCCATGAGTTTTGGGTTGAAATTTGACGTTAAAATTAGTGAAAAAGTTTTCACTATATTAATAGGAATGTTGGGTTAAAAGTTGGTGCCATTTGGAGAAACTTCAAAATTTCACCAGTTTTGTATTCTTGAAAGTTAAAGAAACAGCAAGTGGGTTTAAAAATCTCAAGAAATTGGATGACAATTGAAGCTTAATGATGTTTCGAATGTTCTTATAAGGTTCAAAAGTACTTGGGTACAAAATTTCATCGCATTCCAAGTAACGGTGAAAGAGTTTGAAATTTTGGTGTTCATAGTGTTCTTGAAGAAATTCATAACTTCAAGATCCAAGTTCATCAAAAAGTTGTTTTCTGATCCAATTAATAGAGATAAAAAATGGACAAAAGTGTTGGTACAAAATCATATCCAAAGTACCAATGAATATTCCAAAATAAAAGGACAAAGGCGGAACATAAGAAGGGCATTTTTGGCCTTGTACAAGATGAATTTTGGGCCATTTTACTTGAAGGTGCACTATAGGTGTGCCTGCCCTGCTAAAGATGGTCTAAAGTAGCGCAAACCAATAGCTCCTACATTAGAGGTGTCTAGAGTGTTCTTGGTTTACCCCAAATCTGCTCCAGCATGTTCCAAACACGCAACAATCCTTCCAACTCATTTTGCAAGGTTTCAATCATCCAACTTTTGATTCTTAACTTCATATTTTTATTCTTAAACACTAATTAACAAAAAATAATTGATCTATTAGTTTATTAAATAGTTCTTGAGTCTAATTCTTTCTTCTCCATTCTTGTGTACTTTTTTTGTTTGTTTTCATTGTTGTTATTGATTCATGTACAATAGTTTGTTTTTGAGTTTTCTTTTCAATTTCAAACAAGAATCCATTCTGATCACAAGCCACAATTGGTACCAAGTCTTCTAACTGGAGTACAAATGATTGTTCAATGCTTATGAAACCAATTGAGAGACAAAACAAAAGTGTGTGCTCTAAGAGCTTATGAGGTTGATATCTTAACTCTAACTTGTTTTTTTGTTTAGTATCTTATTTATTAGGTACAATGTCACCGGTAGATTACAACCAAAGTGTTATGTGTGAGATAAACATAGTCTTTAATGGTGGCCATAATGAGTGTGAAACAAGATATAAATAAAATTCAAAGTGTTGGGGTTGGATGGAAAGATGGTTAACATGAAAGTACGCCTAAACTCCACCACATCTACTCCACAAAACTAGCATGGTTCCCTTAGTGGTCATGATCATAATATCTCCTCTACTATAACCCATATACACTACACCAAATGTTCAATCCATCAAGACAAGTACATGATCCCATAATCTAAGCCACTAATTACCTAAATAACGAAAATCCCTTTCATCCACTACAACCCCAATTAAATCAAGTCAATCAAGAAGACCAATAAAACCAACCCATTAGCTAAAACCCACCACTAAAAATTTCAGCTAACCATAATCAACTAATTTAAATTAAACATATTGAAGGTGAGAAACTTCATGAAGGACATAAAGAGTTGGATGAAGTGGTTTTCTTTGTAGATTTGGAATGAAATAGACAAGGAGCTTAAGAGGGAGTACATATAGGACGAGGAGGAAAATTTGGTCCATATTCCCATTAAAGAGGAAATATAAGAAACTGATCCCAAGTTCAAGAAGATCATTAATGGAATTAATGAGGGAATATGGGTTGAGACACGGGTCTTAACTCCAATATTACCCTTGCTACCTTCAAAGAAACTAGTGATCTGTCTATTTAACTTGATTGTGAAATACAATGTTAGAGTATCTTCTAACTCAATGAGTTAATCGAACATATGAAAGTCGCCTGTGTTATTACTCAATTTAAAGGGTATGCTTCTACATAGTAGGAGACTAAGAGAGTGAAATAAGAGAGAAATGGTAATCGTGACCTTCCATATTAGGATGAATTAAGGACACTTATGACAGAGAGGTATGTGACATAAATGTTCAAGCAAGAGTAACTCACCAATCTCTATAATATAAAACAAGTAGGTAGAGGTATGGAAGACTATTATCTTACAATTGTTGAACCACCAAATAATTGTATGGCTTGATTCAAAGGTGGGTTAAACTATTAAATTTCTTCTCAATTAGTTTTCCAAAGTTTGAATGATTAGAAGGCCTTGTTAATATAGCCATTGAGGTTGAAAGGAACAACAATGCAAAGAAGTCCTTCAATAGAGGCTACACGTCTTCTAATTCATCTAGATAGAAGACAAAAAAGGATCTTAACGAGTTCTTTGAGAAGAAGATAGTTGATAAGGAAATCTAAAGGTATCCATCGAAGAATGTATGTAATCAATCTTTTAACACAAATTCTAGAGGTATTGTTTACTTTAAATGTCAAGGTTAGAGTTTAAGGAAAGTGAATTCCTTAATCGAAGGAACATAATATTTGTGAAAAGAGATGCTTACTTTATTTAGGATAAGGTGACCGAAAATGATAATGGTAAGGAAGACACCCAAGAGGTTGAAGACTTTAGAAGTGAAGGGGAACTAGTTGAACTTAATTTGAGATTAGTGTATCTAATTGATTGATGATGAATCCTTACCATGAAGGTGTTTGGCCTAAAAAAGGAGAGATTATGAATTTTAACTTTATGATGAGGTAAGAGATGACTAGTTAAGATGAGGATCTTTGGGATCATGAAGGATAGCTTAGTGACACACCCAAGCCCTTGTTATTTACTACTCTGGAACTAGAATTTTACCATCTTCCAAATTGGTGCATGAGAGAGAAAGTCAACATGGTAAAATTTTAAAAGGCAAGAGAGAAAGCTCAAGTCTTTGCTTCAAAGGTATGTAGCTACCCCCTGTTATTTCTAGCATTCCTTGGAATTATAATGACATTTACCCTATGGTAAGTAATATCTTAAAGATATTTGAATTAAAAACCTACCTATATAGTTTTAATATCTCTCAAAATACCTTTTCTAATGACTTAAATATGCATAAAACATGTGACGTTCAACCTAGATAGACAATCCATTTATTGTTCTTAAAAGAGTCTATGATCCATATGTTTGTTCCTTGTCCATTATCTAAAACATCTTGGGTTTTGACCCTTAGAAAATTTCTTGGAAATTTATTCTGTAAACCCAATATGACTCATGGGTACGAGCCGTATCTTGGGGTATGAGTGGTATGTCCTATCGTATGCTGACTAGTACTAGTTGGAAGAATGGTTTAAATCACTGGATGGGTACTACTTAGAGGTATTAGTTATGAGGGTTTGGTACGAGTCGTATCAGGGACTCGAATAGTGGATAACATTTGATCCTCCTAATATTTTATTCTGCCAGGAATATAGGTCTTGTATATGGATCGTATACTGAGGTTATGACATGGTAGGATGATTTTTATAGAGGAAAGAGTCTGATCCTAAGGTTAAGGACTAGGTACGACTTGTGTAAACCAATCTGAAGGAAGGGTATGACTCCTATGGGCCAATCGTATCCCTGTGACAAGATTTTGTGCAACTTAAGTGGGTGTATGATGGATATTTCCCTACTTACCCTAATTAGGAACCATGACTTCTAATACACTTATAAGGTTATTTACCCTATTATTCTATTCATTAATACTTAGAAACTATTCTAAAGCATCTCATAATTCTCTCAAGAGCTTTTGGGGCAAGGAAGCTAGGGTTTCAACTAAGGGATTGCATTAGTGATTTCTTTCCATCTTCTTTAGTATAAGGCATGATTCTCTTCCTTCATTATAATTTAAACTAAAGGCATGGTTTATATGATTGATTTTATAATTTTACTATTTCATGATTATGGTTTTCAATTATTATTTGGGGTTTTTTATATTGAATAATTGGTTATGGTTTCCTATGGTTTTAATTATGCTTTATATATATTAATGATGGTTTTGGACAACTGGATTGTATTGTAATGGTTTAATAGTCTTTGGAATTGGTTTTGTTTGTATTATGCCCCCGAGGTATTTGATAAAATGCTTATAAAGATATGTTCATTACATTACTTCTTTAAATGGAACTCATACTTGTTTTTATGTAATGACCCTTCAGGTCACTGTCCATATTCTTTCTTATTTCACTAGTAGAGCTTTTGTATATTTTCCTTAAGTTATTAGTGATTTGCCAGAACCGATATATCAGTTACCCGGTAGTTTGCTTGGTTCCTTAAACCACTTTCTTAATTTGAAGTCTGCATTGGTCCTAATTGACCACTAAGTGAAAACTTTAGAAATTGATCTTAAATGCAAAATATAACTTCTCCAATGCATTAGAAATGTCAAAAACTATGTTATTAAATATCTTATTTGTTTGAAACAGACCTCAAACGTATCTCGAGGCATTAACCAAAGATTAAAACTAAGTTCCAAGCTTCAGCCATACCTTGAATAGAATGAGATGTCATGACTGCGAAGGCTATGATATGACCGCAGCTATGCGGAGGGCACGACTGCATTTCCCAAGGCTAGGTAGAACCTATTTAAAGGATGCTTTGTCTTATTGCCCATATGTGCCTTCTTCATGAAATCTAAAACCCTAAAAGAGTGTGAGATCTTATAAGTGAGTCTTGTGGATTGATTTGGTGCTTAAACAACTTGTGAAATAAAATCCTGCTACTAATCAAGGTAAGAATCTATCTAATTGGTTTAAGTTGTTGATTTGTAGACCCAAAAGCCCTAAATCATTGAGGCTTAATTGTAGCCCAAAATTTAATTAATTGACTCAAATTGATTGGGGGTTATAACTCCCTAAAGATAGTTGAACAATGGGTTGGTCTTGCAAACTCTTTTTCTAAAGGTGAAACCCACTTGGGGTTTTGGTGTCATTTTGAACCAATGGAACAATAGTGCCCTAATGGGTATGGTTATTCTTGTTGTAATGCTTAGACTATATTATGATAGCTTGGCTTGTAGAAGAGGAAGCTTCAAGAAGAGAAAAGGAAAAGCTCGATGGTTTATGAGTTACTTGGACTCAAGGTAGGTTAGGCTTACTTGTAGACTAGGTTGATCTTGATTATAGTATAATTATTGATATCTTGCAAGATTGGGTGCGGTTTTAGATGATAATTGATTAAATAATAAGACTTGTGGTTACTTGGTTATTATAGGCTATTATACTTGCAAAGTGTGATGTTTGACCTCCAGCCTAGAAACTTGGATAGTCCTACTTGTAATCTCATGACTAGTATGAGAACTTGTTAGTTGCTCTAATAGATGAGGGTGATGTTATTTACTAACCTTAAGGGTATGTTGACATATAAATTGCTTAGTTATGAAATGACCTTGGTGATTAGATTGACTTAGAAAGGATACTTTGAGAATATTTCCCCTATAGTCTTAGTAAGGATTGATAAACCCTTATGGTGTGATTTAGATAGCTTAGCTTAATTTGGGGTAGAACTTAGTCTTGTAATAGTAAACTTTGGCATTCTTGGGATTTAAGAGTGGGACTTGACCTGCCTTACTCTTGAACTATGAAATTCTTTAGAGACCTAGATACTTGATAAATGTTTATATTACTTTGTTGAGATATTCATGGTTAAACCCAGTTGTTGGATTATGTACATGGTCAACGGTTGGATAATGTGTATACTTGATTGATTATCTCGTGGTCGTGATATGGATAGCCTTGGTAAGGTAATGATTACTTATATCATATGAATACTCATGCTCATGCTTATACTCATATTATGTAGTGATGCTTAGTGGCAAAGTAGGAAGATGTATGTTATCGTACATCTCTATTACTCTATTATTGTGAACTTGCATATGTTTATTGATTTGGATTGATATGTGCATGTATGTTGTTGTCTTAGGTGATGTGAAATGATAAGATAATTCATGGTAATTCTGGAGGACATGTTGATTTTATGATGATACCCAGTGAATTCAAAAGAGGTAATTATGCTATGATATTGCCCAATGAATTCGGAGGATATGTTGATATTATGATGTTACCAAGTGAATCTAGAGGATATGTTGATGTTATGATATTTCTCAGTGAATTGGAGGATATGTTAATGTTATGATATTGCTCGTTGAATTCGGAGGATATGTTGATGCTATGATATTTCTCAGTGAATCTGAAGGATATGTTGATATTATGATGTTGCTTACTGAATTTGGAGGATATGTTGATGTTCTAATGTTGCTCAGTGAATCTGGAAGAGGTAATGATTTTATGATGTCGTGTGGGGCAAATTTATATAAAAATTTTGTTATATAGTGAGGTTAGGCCATATGGGGTCAAACCTCTCATGTGCTTAAGATATGATATCTCCCTTGGTAAATTGTTACCCTTACCTTGTTCTTATTAATTAAATAAGAGGTGTGGCCCTTGTTGACCCTAATGACTAACTAGGAGTAATTTATGCCCTATTAAGGCTAGTTGGTATAGGAAATCTTTTATAGAACCAAAGGCACTCCTGTTAAATCAATTTGACTAGGAATAATGGTTATGTTATGGAGTTTCGCCTAGAAAAGTGGTTTATGTGATAACCAGTTATTTCTAATAAATGAGTATGACTTGAATACTAGAATAGTAAATTAGTTGGTGAACCTTACTTGCTTAAAATATGGAAACTAGTCCTTAAAGTTGTAATATGCTTAATAATAATAGACTTAGTATTGCATGATGAGTCATTTGGTCAACTTCTAAAATGTGATGTTAAGGTAGTTTAATTGGTGACTCATACAATGGAAATTCTAGTTAAAAATGTTTTTGGGATAGATGAATAACGAATAGCTTGGGTAACTTGAAGTCGTTCCTTAATTGATGACTAGTACCTATAAGACTTGTATTCCAGTGGCTTATAGAAATAGAGGTTAACTTCTATAGACTAAAATATGAAGTTTATCAATGAGCTAGTGATTTAGTAACGATATAACTATACTATGACAATATTGTTTTCGTTGTGAATAATTATGATATGGATATTGGATGTGGTTCTTGGTAATAAGCCATGACGGGTTTGGGCTGCCTGTGGCTTCGGCAAGTGTGGAGTAGTTGTTCTTTATTGTATTAATGGTTGATCTTTTGGTGTACTCTCCGGTGGTATTACACCTCGTGACGAGTTCTTGCCTGTGTTCTTTTAACTATACTTCTCGGCAGTATAGGACGTCGTGGTAATTCTTGTGTTTTATACTTTAGTGATGTGTATGTATTGAATATGAATTAACATGATTGATATTGGGTATGTGACTTTACGCTTCTAAAATGATACTCATTTGATATGATAATCATGAAGTGTATTGATATAGTATATCGTGCTATTCCCTTAGTACTATAGATATTGTTATAGTTATATTGGAGAAGATTCAGGGTCGATCCTATACCTTGACTTTAAGTTATTGTCTTACTTTATATCATCTTTATATAACAATTTAGCTCAGTCGGCCGATGATGCCTACTGCGTACCCATGTTTTGGTACTCATACTACACTTCTGTAACTTTTTGGTGTAGACCCAGGTTCTAGTTGGCGTCGTTGAGTCAGATTTGGATATAGGGTGAGATATAGAAGTTTGAGTTGCCCCCCTTCCCCTCTATCTTTATTTGTCTTTTTTTTTGAGACAAATGTATGAGATTATTTAAGATATCTTGGAGATTTGAGTTGTAAATTTTGTTATTAAGTCTAGATACTCTTGTACTAAAATTATCAGGTCATGGGATTGGTATTAGAATATCGATTGTGTTTAGTTGCTGAATGTCATCGTTTATATTGTGTTTTATTATAGGGTCCATGTTGGACATTTCTACCAAGGTAACCCATTGTATTAGCTTGGGCTTACGGTATCACTTACCTACTGGTGGGATGTGGTAGGTGCCTTCATGACTCAAAAATCGGGTCGTGACATTTCAACTTATGCATGAAACTATAAATTGTTTAAATGGTGTATAAAGGTTAAAGGATAATTAGTTATGATTGTGGATAACATGGAAGTCTCCCAAGAGGTTAATATGGTAAATAGAAAGGGCAATTGAGAGTCCTCTCAACCTAAATGGTTTGGCTATGGATAAATCTTGCAAGTATGGTTGATATAACGATACCACTAATAATTGGCCTTGATTAATAAATGGTAACTAGATTGTTTGAACATGGATTTAATTTAGGCATTAATGGTAGAATGTGTAACTAAGCCGTGGAAGGTGGAGGTTCCAGAAGAACCAAAACTATAAACTTATATTTTTCGATATGAGGGTTCTTTGTGATCACTTGCGAGTGTCACATCTTATATTGGTGGGATGTACTAGTCATCCCATGGGATATCTCCTGGTTGTATGGCTATACACACTGGGATCCTTTCAACAGGGAAATATGAACCCATACGGAGCATGGGTATGATTAAACGAAAGGTTACATAGCCTAGGTAAAGGTTTTAAGTGCATGATAAACCCGGTCCTTTTTCTCGTCACATATATATATTTATGGTTGTATGCATTATGGATGGTTTTACTTGGATTTTATGTCCGGCATTAATTTATCCTTACCCTGAGATTTATGCTAGAGGCAATTCACCAAACCCGTCTACTGGAGGTTGTATGCCAATGTTATGCAGGAACCGACCATTCTACTCCACCTGTTTAGCATGTGGATTCGATCTCAGCACTTGGACTGAACTGGTGATTTTCCATCATTTTGGAAGGAACCATTGCATGTTATGGATTTTCTTTATACACTTTTCTTTTATTTAAGATATTGGTTTTGGCCATGGTTGGGGGCATATCCCGACGGGATTTGTTTACTCTTTTGGATAGAGTCCTTGTTATTCTTCTGGGGATTGGTATGGGCGGGATTGGTATTGATGTCGGCCTTGGCATTGGAATAAGCTGGTGGGATGACATTATTGGATGATATTGTTGGTTGTTCTATCCTATTACATTTTAGGATTGATTTTCATATTATGTTTTGGTATTCCCTTTAGTTTATGGTCTATGGTTGGGTTGGTATGGTTGGTCGGTTGGTGAGGTACGGTTGGACTCTGTTGGGTCACTCTCGGTTGTGAACCTATCCAAGAGTCTTAATGATAACAATAACATTTTTTCTTATATGTTCGAAATTTAGCCTATCTAAGGCTGGACATAGGTGGTTGTGTTGGGTAACAGGGGGTGGCCCGGGTCTTGGTTGGACATGGGATGAATATTGTGACAAGGTCGGGGGTCGGATCGAGTAATTATCACACTTATGTAGATAGACAAGTTGGACATTTCTTAAAAGGTTGTATCAATACAAGAGCTTCTAACATAATAAGAGTACAAAAGTGAAATATCATTGGAAATACAATGATACAACTTATCTCTGAATACAACATAGAGACTAGTTTAGTACAAAAAAGAGAGATAAGTGATACTCGAAACGTCAGGAGCTCACACTAAGTCTCTGAACCATGGCTGCTCTGCATGATG
>JAPEIP010000009.1:41197544-41235025 GCA_026120095.1 Capsicum chinense
GGCATTAATGGTAGAATGTGTAACTAAGCCGTGGAAGGTGGAGGTTCCAGAAGAACCAAAACTATAAACTTATATTTTTCGATATGAGGGTTCTTTGTGATCACTTGCGAGTGTCACATCTTATATTGGTGGGATGTACTAGTCATCCCATGGGATATCTCCTGGTTGTATGGCTATACACACTGGGATCCTTTCAACAGGGAAATATGAACCCATACGGAGCATGGGTATGATTAAACGAAAGGTTACATAGCCTAGGTAAAGGTTTTAAGTGCATGATAAACCCGGTCCTTTTTCTCGTCACATATATATATTTATGGTTGTATGCATTATGGATGGTTTTACTTGGATTTTATGTCCGGCATTAATTTATCCTTACCCTGAGATTTATGCTAGAGGCAATTCACCAAACCCGTCTACTGGAGGTTGTATGCCAATGTTATGCAGGAACCGACCATTCTACTCCACCTGTTTAGCATGTGGATTCGATCTCAGCACTTGGACTGAACTGGTGATTTTCCATCATTTTGGAAGGAACCATTGCATGTTATGGATTTTCTTTATACACTTTTCTTTTATTTAAGATATTGGTTTTGGCCATGGTTGGGGGCATATCCCGACGGGATTTGTTTACTCTTTTGGATAGAGTCCTTGTTATTCTTCTGGGGATTGGTATGGGCGGGATTGGTATTGATGTCGGCCTTGGCATTGGAATAAGCTGGTGGGATGACATTATTGGATGATATTGTTGGTTGTTCTATCCTATTACATTTTAGGATTGATTTTCATATTATGTTTTGGTATTCCCTTTAGTTTATGGTCTATGGTTGGGTTGGTATGGTTGGTCGGTTGGTGAGGTACGGTTGGACTCTGTTGGGTCACTCTCGGTTGTGAACCTATCCAAGAGTCTTAATGATAACAATAACATTTTTTCTTATATGTTCGAAATTTAGCCTATCTAAGGCTGGACATAGGTGGTTGTGTTGGGTAACAGGGGGTGGCCCGGGTCTTGGTTGGACATGGGATGAATATTGTGACAAGGTCGGGGGTCGGATCGAGTAATTATCACACTTATGTAGATAGACAAGTTGGACATTTCTTAAAAGGTTGTATCAATACAAGAGCTTCTAACATAATAAGAGTACAAAAGTGAAATATCATTGGAAATACAATGATACAACTTATCTCTGAATACAACATAGAGACTAGTTTAGTACAAAAAAGAGAGATAAGTGATACTCGAAACGTCAGGAGCTCACACTAAGTCTCTGAACCATGGCTGCTCTGCATGATGCGCACATCAACGGTGATAACCCATACTATGATCTGCACGTTGCAAAAGTATAGTGTGAGTACCATTTGTTGAGATCCAAGATAAAGAAGATATATACCATATATAAACATAATGGAAACTGCACCCAAAAGTCTAGAAATCATATAACAAGCCAATGAGACAATAAGGGACAACTATCCCGTACATGTCAAATAGACCAACATAATAAGGCTAAGTAAGTACTAAGGGTGCCCTATCTTATTTTAGCCATACTTAGGAATGTCAACACTACACCTTTATATCCCTGGCCAATATACGAATAAATAGAAAAAGAAGAACATATAATAATATACAAGATCAAGGAATGAATATATCATATGAGTAAATGAAGGGATATATAGTAGTATCACAGCCACATATAGCTAGAAATATATATATATACATACATATAAACATGAGGTCACCTAAAATAACAACCTAAATCATCATATCCTTATTCTAAGACCTCATTATAATCCTATCATGATTCAATTTTATCATACTCAGGGTTTCTAATCCACATGGCTATACATGAAATAATTATGCATAATAATGCAATCATAAGATAGAAGAGATCAAAAATCTACCTCAAATCTTGATACTGGATCAATGACCAATCCATCATAAGCTAGCCATAATAATGATCGTAACAATGGTAATAACAATATCAATATACAACATGAATAACTGGAAACTCCAGACAACCAAAAACCTAATCTAGCCTATGCGTACCCCCACATCCCCAGGCTCAAAAAATTCAATCAACATACAAGAATAAAAGACATATCCCTAACCCATATCTATGTAACAGTCTCATACCGTTTGATAGACATAGGCACAAACTGGTGATAGGCGATGTGCATTCAAGAAGGAATTCAAGCTACACAATAAGCAAGATACATCATACTCAATCTCTAAACTCAAACCAGGTATAAATATATTATCACAACAGTATCCTCTAGACTCAAACCAGATATCAATATATTATCATAATAGTATTTTCTAGACTCGAATTGGGTATCAATATATTATCACAATAGTATACTTTGGACTCAAATTAGGTATCGATATACGATCACAATAGTATCCTCCGGCCTTACTACGTAACAATATAATCATGAACATTAATACACATATATACACAAACATATAATAGGTGTACGAGCTCAATCCATGGTTAAAAGGAGTGTAAAATCTATAAGTTTGTTTCCCGGATAAACTTCAGGACTAAATAATTATAAAACCATAGAAAGGATCAAAATATGTCACGATCGGAGTAACCAATAGTGTCAAATCATGGAAACGAATCCACCTTGGTCAATCTTTAAAACAATATTTTTAACCTTTTTTATATGTATGAATATTCCATTTAGTTAGCAATTATTATTGCAAAGAAATTCACTATTAAGGTAAAAAGTGGGTTTTAAACCTCATTTAGGAAAACCAGTAATAAGGTCATATTTCAGCTAGGATCACATCAATACCGATATAATCATCATGAATGTACTGAATCTATGCATTCCGTCATCAGTATTCAGTCAATGAACTCGTAAGCAAAATAAACATATATGTATCCAGATCTACAACCGTATCCCTTACAAGGATAAATACTTCCCGAATATCCAACCAATACCATAACATGACCCTTGGCCCATAATATATCAAGAATAATCACAACGTCATCATCATAGCCTTAGACCCATACAAATATCTGGAACTCATATCGATAATAATGTATATAAACTACCTCACATTTATAAGCCATAGCGTACTCACGAGGCTTAGTATTTCTATAAGCCATAATTCATATATATAGTCATCTCCCACATAGTAGGCATCTCATGTCTAGGAGGCATAATACAAGTAAGGCATCTCACATCTAAGTGATATAAAATATCATTTAGCCATGAATCATAACTAAGAGGATTATCATATCTATGATCAATAATCACAATTAAGAAGAAATAATATTTATGATGGTCCGGATAATATATAAGAAAGGAATAATATCCCTTAGGACCCAACGTCATGTCTATGAGAGATTAGCACCTCCATAAGCCAAATATCAAGTCTAAGAGGAACCAACATCCCAAAGGCCCAAAATAACATCTAAGAGGAAATAGTATCTCAAAAGGCCCGTTATCATTTCTATAAGGTAAAACATAGCCATAACTCATAAGTCACAATTAGGGGAACATCATCACAACTTACCAAGTAACGAAGTAATGTTATACTAAGGTTTAATAGTCTTAACAATGTCTAACATCTGCAACTAAGTTCACAAGTATTGGCCTAAGTTGGCCGGGCAATCCTACTTCTAATCCTCAATTTGCATATTTAGGAAAACTATGGCCCAACTAGGCAAAGGTACCTAGTTCAAATTCTAGATGACAAGGAAGCCATAATGAATTAAAAGATAAGAACTTTGTCTAGAAACAAGGGCATTTATGCCATTTCTTCGCAAATTACAATTTCAAGATTACCATATTAGTCCAATAAGATTAAATATACTAATCATGTTTCCAAAGATAAAACAACATACCAAACCTAGAATCATATCACAAACATGCTACAAATTAATCCAAACTAAAGAGAAGGCAATAGGATTCTAAAAGGTTATAAACATACCATCTTATGAGTCCATAACCCTCATCCAGTCCCTCAAAATCAATAATCAAGGATAAGTCATTCTATCCATAATCAATCTTAACATTCACATTCACACACAACATATATCATACATTATCTATGAAGAAAAGTAGATAGAAGCCTACCTTAAAGACGAACTACAAAAGCTCACATCAAGCCCCAAATGCTCGTCTTTAATTCACAATCCCCAAAATTTCATCACATTATCAAAATCATAATCTAGTCATCAATACAGTATAATGATACAGATATTGCACTATTGTGCTTCGGGTGCAAAAATGACACCAAAAACACCAAGTAGGTCCCACGTACGGAAAATGCATTTTCGAGGTCGACCCTATGTTCATACATGAACAAGGAATCATAACCCTCAAGAAATAGGTGCAAACAAAGCAAACTTTGGGCTAAAATCAAGCCTAGGGTTTTTGGTCCAAACTAAGAAATTCAACAATGAATCTAAAGGATTCTTACCTTAAATTAGAAGATATTAGTGATAATAGATGATAAACAAGCTCCCAAGTTACCCACCATGATCAATTTTGATTTATTATACCCATATAGGGTTTAAGGCTTAAAAGAGTGAAGAGAAAACAACCTAAATCGCGACCATGGGGTCTATTTATCGATCCCCAGGTAAAATATGGTTTCAACTTCCTATCCTGTATTCAAATAAGAAAAGATATAAATAAATTGGAGAAAGAAAAATAGATTGGAAAAATAAGAAAGTAAGTAATCACATTCATAATGAAAATAATAGAAGAGACTTGACGTTTGATTGAGTAGCAATAGAATACAAGAAAACATAGAAATCAGGTTCAAGTCATTACCTTACAATCCTTCAACGAAGATGCTAGGTTATCAGGTTGTACATGTCGCTGAACATATTTTGTGTCTTCCATGGAAAGTATGAAGACTAAAGGTGCCTGATCAGTTTCCAATCCAAGATACTGCAATCAAGAAAAGTGCATATTCAACTCTCGTTTCTCTCCGAGTGAAAAATTAAGTAATCCATACAGATTGATCAAAGAAAGAAGAAATAACCTGAAGGGCCATGTTACCAGTCTCAGCATCTCCCAAGAGGAAGTTTGCTTCCTTTCTCTTGCAACTAACTGCAAAATCTTAGTATTTGAACTTAAAAGCATCAAGATCAGTACGGAAGTTGAGAAATAAAAATACCTACATATTTGAAATATTGATAGAAAATCTTTGGTGTTAAAGAGGAACAAGAAGGAGATACAAATTGCAAAATAAAGTACATCATCTTTTTTTACATTGAGTGACATTAAGAAGAAAGACAGCAAAACCTTTTGGAACAAAACTCAAAAAGAAAAAAACACAAATCCATAAAATCAAATAGCACCAAGGATCAATGATTACATATACTGGACTGAAGTTAACCTTCTTTATTCTCAGAAATAGTTTGGTGGGATACAACTGGACTTGGAAACAGATCTGGGAAATCAAGGCTCCTTTCAAAATAGTTTGTTTTGCATGGTTGGTGGCAAACACAGGCTTTCTTAACCCTGAAAAACTTAAAATAAAAGAATAATTCATATGAGTTCCAGGTTATTTATGCCATGCAGAGTCAAAAAATAATAGCCATCTCTTTTTGCATTGTTGAGTCAGAGTTTATTAATAATCATCTTCTTGTTCACTCTCCTTTTACAGGTAAATGATTTACTTGTGTCAGAGCGGAGGTATCCAATTCAAAATCAAGGTGGATAGATTCATGGCATTCATTAGTAAAGAAACTAGTGCCAAATATGCCATAGATCCCAGTCCCAGACTGACCTCAGACTATATGCCTATTATGTTAGATGGAAGTAGGAGAAGATATCCTTGAGCGCCTTTCCACTTTGAGAACATGTGGCATAAGGCAACAAATTTGAATGATAAGGTCAAGTATAGGTGGACAGGCTATGAAGTATCTGATATACCTTTCCAACTTGCAAAGAAATTAAAATAGATAAAGGAATATATAAAAAAATGGAACAAGGGGGTCTTTTTCAAGGTAGGTGATAGCTCCATGGGCAATGATGATGCTATTGAAGCCCTAAGAAGACCTTCATCAAAGACTCAAGCTCTGATTATTGGGTTTCAATGTGAAATTAAGAAGATCCTTATCATGGAAGAAGAGCCCAAGAACGAGTCCAAGAATTATGGAAAAGAATGGGCAAAGTGCTGCACGTATTTCATGATTCTAGTCCAAGCCCAAAAGGAAGAAGATTGGGCCCATATAGGTTGTGAGTAAATTTGGATGCTTTTCCATATTTTCTTAGGGGAAAATTATTGGTATTGTTTTTACATGCTTTCCTAGTCCTAGAAGGATTTTATTTCATATTTTCATAAAAGCAGATCCTAATCCCATATTATTTGGGATAGCTTTTTCCTAGTCCTATTTAGATTTGATAAAGGTAGATCGTGATCTCATGCTATTTGGGATAGTTTTTCTTTTCTCTATATATAGAAATGGATTTTGTTATTTTCAAGCAGGCAACATTATTATTAATTGAGAGTTTCTCTTATTTACACCTTTGTGTGTGGATACTTAGAATTTATCTTGCAATATTATATGAACAATTCTTTAGGAGGTATGATTTAATTCTTAACTTGGTATCTTTGGTTTCATAATGAAAGTTAATTAAAGAAGGTGATTAGTCTTTTACTAATTATTACCTTTAATTTCTTTGAAGTGTGGGTCTAGATCACTTTTAGATCTAAGTTCTTGAATTGACTCTATTAGTATCATAGTTAGTCTTAATCCACTAATTTTGAATACTAAGAACAATTAGGGTTCTTAGCACTTCATCTCGAAATTAGGGATTTATTTGAAATCTTTAAATTTTTGTCTTTAATCTTAGGATTTTTGCTTCCGCATTATTTTTCTTGTTTATCAACGTAACCTGATTCTTATCAAGTGATATCATAGCTTTTCTATCAAGGTTCCATTTTTTATAATTCTTGGGAGTTTTGTAGCCCCAAAAAAAAAATCTCTTTACTTTTGTTCCCTTTTAATAGATTAAAAAGAACAAAAAATTGCTTGCAAATCAAGAAATTCAAAATTTATTGTGTTTCTTATTTTCCAACATCAAGAAGGAAAACTAAGGAAAGGGGAAAATTTAGTTTTTATTTCTGGTCTTTTTTCCAGTCTTATCAAGCTCAATCCCTCTGGGAGTTGGTAATTTATTTTTCTCTCCACTTCTTACTTCTAAAGGTATTGCTACTAGTAGGGTTAATACATAAATCCTAAAGGAATCAACCAAAGGCTGTAATTTGAGTGGAAAAAGGTAAGCGGGGTGAAATAAAAAAAGGTCAAATTGAGAGATATTTTTTCTTTAACTTTTGGAGATACCTCAAAATGTTACAGATGTTGGGACTCAAAACAAAAACATAGTCTAGGCACTTAGAAGGATTTCCGCACGACTCGATGTGTTAGAGGTTGCCCAAAATCCTCCTAATCTGATGAACATGGCCTATGTAAGGAGACTGCTCCAAAACCTAATGCCTCAAGTTAGGAGACAAGTTGTTCGAGATCCTCAGTTCCAACAAGATAAGAATCCATTTGGTGAATATGAGGATGCATTGGAAAATCTTACCAAAGGAGAAACAAAAGAAGAGCACCACGAGCTTGGGTTGAAGATGACAATCTCAGTAGCATTAAGATGAAGATGCCCGCTTTCAAAAGAATGAGAGATTCATACTTATATCTTGATTGGGAGAGAAAGGTAGAGGCCATCTTTGACTGTCATAACTACTCTAAAGTTAAGAAGGTTAAACTTGTTGTAGTTGAATTTTCGGAATGTGCTGCTAGTTGGTGAAAGAAATTTAGCAGAGACAAATTAGACAGTATAGAGCTTCCTATTTAAACATGGATAAGATGAGGACGGTTATGAGGATGCGCTTTGTGCTATCATAATTTCAAAGATATCTGCAAAAAAGCCTTCAAAATTTAAGGCAAGGCTTATGTCTGTGGATGATTATTTCAAGGATATTGATATGGTTATGATCCAAGTAAATTTTAATGAGGACGAGGATTCCACTATGGCTAGGTTTCTTAATGGGCTGAATGGAGAAATTGCAGATGTAGTAGAATTACAAAAATACGTTAATTTAGACGAGTTAGTAGATTTGGCTATAAGGGTATAAAAACAAAATAAAAGGAAGCAACAAACTATCTCATGGGAAAATGGGTCTACACAACCCCAAGGAAGCCTTGGACAATCTCTTAGGATAAAATTATGCCTAAGTCACAAGATGATAAGGGCAAAGGTAAATAGGAGGAAAAAGATGGAGGTAAAGCTTTTAACTCAAAAACTTCTACTCCTTCTAGTGCTATACAATCTCACAAGTGTCAAGGGAAAGGACATAAGGCGTTTGAGTATCCAAATAGAAAAGTTATCATCATTAAAGATAATAGGAAATATGAGAGGCGAAAAAAGTGAAGAAGAAATAGAAGAAGAGGAGGTGTTAAGAGTAAGAACGAAATAGATGTGGCTTCTCATAATAAGGGAAAAATTTTAGGGGTAGTTAGGCATCTTATGTATATTGAGAGAGCTTGATGAAGCACAGAAAGAAAATATTTTTCATACCCGATGTGGGATAAAGGGTAGGATTTTCTCACTAATTATTGATAATGGTAGTTATGGTAATGTGGTGAGTGCATATGCAGTGGAGAAATTAGGAATTCCATGCACAAAATGTGAGGAAAGTTACAAACTGCAATGGTTGAATGAAGGTGGAGAGCTCAAGGGGAGCAAACAATGCATGATTTTCTTTTCTATTGGGGATTATTCTCATAAAGTTCTATGTGATATTGTACTAATGCAAACTTGTCATCCTTTGATGGGTCGACCTTCGCAATATAATAGATATTCCATCCATGATGGGAGGAAAAATAAGTACTCTCTGGGGGAAGAAGTATATTCTTGAACCCTTAACTACTTCCCTATTGTATGAAGACCAACAAAGATTGAAAGAAAAAATGGAAAACATGGGAAAGGATCAACAAAAGAGAGTGACAAAGAAAAAAGAATTGGTGAGAGGAAAGCAGATAAGGGTGATAAAATAGTGTGTCTTGCGAAAGCCAAAAAGTGTTTACTTGCAAAAAATGAGGGGATACCTATAGTCCTACTTACTTACAGGTAAGTTATGATCAACACTAAAGGTTTAACTCCTCCTTTGCCTAGTGTTGTTTCAAGGATTTGTGCTTGGATCTCAACTTTTGAATAAGCCTGCTTATAAGTCCATGCTTTGTTCTTGTGCTCTTGGTACCAAAAAAGGATGACACTTGGAGGATGTGTGTGGATTGTTGCACCATCAATAAAATAATGGTAAAGTACCATCATCCTATTCCTTGTCTAGATGATATGCTTGACCAATTGCATGGTTCTAAGATATTTTCTAAAATTAATTTAAAAAGTGGATACCACCAAATCCGAATGAACCCCGGATATGAATGGGATATGAATAGATAACTTCTTTCAAAACTAAGTATGGCTTATATGAGTGGTTAATGATGTCATTTGGCTTAACTAATGCACCTAGTACTTTCATGAGGTTAATGAACTATATCTTCAAAGATTTTCACGACAAATTTGTGGTGGTCTATTTTGATGATTTTTGATCTTTTCTACCTCTCTTGAAGAACATTTGGAACAATTGAGGTTAGTTTTTCAAGTGCTAAGAGAGAAAAAATTGTATGCTAATCTCACAAAATGTACATTTTATGTTAATCAAGTAATCTTTCTTGGTTTTGTTGTTAGATCCAATGGTGTTGAAGTAGACAAAGATAAAATTAAAGCAATAAAAGAACGGCCTACACCTAAGAGTGCGACAGAAGTTAGGAATTTTCATGGGCTCACTAGCTTTTACCAGAGATTTGTGAGGGACTTTATTATAATTGCTTCACCTTTAACTGAAGTCATTCAAAAGGATAAGAATTTTAACTGGGGAGAAAAACAAGAGCATGCATTTAATGTCTTGAAAGATTAGTTGTGTTCTACCCCTTTGTGACAATTACATGATTTTTCCAAATATTTTCAAATTGAATGTGATGCTAGTGGAAAAGGCATAG
This sequence comes from Capsicum chinense, assembly GCA_026120095.1. Lineage (NCBI taxonomy): Eukaryota > Viridiplantae > Streptophyta > Magnoliopsida > Solanales > Solanaceae > Capsicum > Capsicum chinense. Next base: position 41,207,579 of record JAPEIP010000009.1, read on the forward strand.
GGGCCGTTCTAATGCAAGATTCTAAGCCTATTGCATATTTTACGGAGAAATTGAGTGGAGCTACATTGAATTATTATACGTATGATTGGGAGTTGTATGTCTTGGTAAAGGCTTTGGCTACTTGGCAACATTACTTATGGCCACGGGAGTTTGTGATAAAGATTGACCATGTATCATTGAGATACTTGAAAAGCCAAGATAAGTTGAGTAAGCGACATGCCAAGTAGGTGGAGTTCATTGAGATATTTCCATATATGATTTTAGAAAAACAAGGTAAGGACAACATGAAAATTCCTATTTGAAAACTAATAGCATCATCATTGCCATGGAGCTATCATTGCCCAAGTAGGTGGAGTTCATTGAGATATTTCCATATATGATTTCATACAAACATTACTTAGGGCTTCAATAGAATAATCATTGCCCATGAGGCATTCATTCGATGCTTGAAAACTAATGATGCTTCTCATGTAATTGATCCTGTTTATTAAAGTTCAAAATTACATGATATTCCATAAACTATTATTAGTGATAGAGATGTTAAGTTCTTGAGCCACTTTTGGCATGTTCTTTCGGGATGGTTGGGAACCAAATTGTTGTTCTCTACTTCTTGTCACCCATAAACTGATGGGCGAAGACTAAGTAACATGTTGAGGGATAATTTTAAAGGTGAATTAACTTCTTGGGAGGATCACTTGCCATTGGTGGAATTTTCTTATAATAGAACACTTCATTCTTCTATTGGGTTTTCTCCTTTTGAAGTTGTTTATGGGTTTAAGCCCCTTACCCCCTTGATTTAGTGCCATTGCCTACTACTGATATTGCTAGTCTTGATGGGAAGACTAAACATGAGATGATGAAAAATATACATGCGTGAACTAGATTGGCCATTGAAAAAACGAATGAGCAAGTTGCTTTAAGAAGAAACAAAGGGCGAAAACAAGTCATATTTGAGCCTGGGGACTTAGTATGGATTCACATTCGCAAAGAAAGGTTTCCTTCCAAACGAAAGTAAAATTTCCATCCTAGAGGCTATGGACCATTCGAAGTGCTTGAGCAAATTGGAGACATGCTTATAAGCTGGATCTACCCGATGGCAATCAAGTAAGTGCTACTTTCGATATTGCTGACCTGTATTTGTTTGATGGAGGATCAAATTCGAGAATGAATTATTTTCAAGAAGAGGGGGGTTATAGCTCCATGGGCAATGCTGATACTATTGAATCCCTAAGAAGACCTTCGCCAAAGCCTCAAGCTCAGATTATTTGGCTTCAGTATGAAAACAAGAAGATGCTTATGATGGAAGAAGAGACCAAGAACAAATCCAAGAATTATGGAGAAGAATGGTCAAAGTGCTACACATATTTCAAGATTCAAGTCCAAGCACGAAAGGAAGAAGATTGGGACTATATGGGTTGTGAGTAAATTTGGAAACTTTTCTTTATTTTCTTAGGAGAGAATTATTTGTATTGTTTTTACATCATTTCCTAGTCCTAGAAGGATTTTATTTAGTATTTCCATAAAAGTGTATCCTAATTCCATACTATTTGGGTTAGCCTTTTCCTAGTCTTAGTTAGATTTGATAAAGGTAGATTCCAATCCTATGCTATTTGGGATAGTTTTTTTTCACTATATATAGAGATAGATTTTGTTATTTTCAAGAAGACAGCATTATTATTAATTGAGAGTTTCTCTTATTTACACCTTTGTTTGTGGCTACTTGGAATTTATCTTGTAACCTTATAAGAACGATTCTTTAAGAGGTAAATTAATTCTAAACTTGATATCTTTGGTTTCTATATAAGTTAATTAAAGAAGGTGATTAGTCTTATAATTATTGTTGTCTTTAATTTCTTCGAAATAGATGTCCAGATCACTTTTAGATCTATGTTATTAAATTGACTCTATTAGTATCATAATTAGTCTTAATTCACTAATTTTGAATACTAAGATCAATTCGGGTTCTTAGCACTTCATTTAGAAATTGGGGATTTATTCTCAAATTTTATATATCTTTAACTTCATCTTTTTAATCTTAGGACTTTCGCTTCCACATTATTTTTCTTATTTGTCAATGTAACCCAATTCTTATCGGTAGGGGTGAAAATTAAGAATTAAAGAATAAGTTTTGTGTCTGGGGGAGGGGGATTTAGAGAATTGGTTGAGAGAGCTAGAGGAGTGGCAGTAGATGATAAATGGAGAACTGAAGAGAGATTTCTAAGTTAACAATACTGTAGGAGACAACTTGGAGTAGAAAATAAGGGCGTTGTGGTTTTAAAAAAGGAGATTCTAACCTTAAATTCTTCCATCGGGTAGCATCTATTAACTGTAAAAGAAGCTTCATAGACTTCAGGTGAATGGGGTAAGGCAGGTGGTCCGAAAGTGGTTTAAAGGGTAATTGTGAGATTTTACAAGCATTTGTACAAGGAGGAAGTGAGTTGAGGCCATACTGGGGGATTGTATTTATTCACATAGAGGAAGAGATGAGTGTGTTGTTGGAGATGGATATTAAGGAAGACAAGGTGAGGGAGGCGGTTAGTAGTTGTGCTAGGACAAAGACCCTTGCCGTGACAGCTTTCGATATCTTTGTTTAAACAGTGTTGAAGCAAGTGGCTATTGAGACTTTTCATGATTCTAGTAAACTTAAGAGAAGCCTCGACACTTCTTTCATAGCTATTATATCAAAAAAAGCGGGAGCATCATGCATTAGAGACTCTGGACTTATTAGTACAATGGGACACATCTACAAGATCTTATCTAAGGTATTTTCCAATATACTTAAAATTATACTAGAAGAGACTGTGTCGATCTTAGAATACTGTGTCTATCTTAGAATACTTTTATGAAAGGATGAGAGATTATGGATGCAACTTCAGTGGCAAATAAAGTTATGAAAATGGAAAAAGAAAAGGTGATCCAAGCATCCTTTATAAGCTAGGCTGGGAGAAAGATTTTTACCACATTAACTGAGAGTTCTGTGATTAGATAATGGTGCAGAGGATTTTATAAGAAAAATGTAAGAGATGGATGAGTGTGTTCACTTTCCCTATGATAGTCTTTGTCCTTTTTAACTGTAGCCTTGTAGCTTGTAGGGAGCTCGAGGGGCCTGAGGCAAGAGGACCCACTATCCCCTATGTTTTTTATCCTTGTTATGGAAGGCTCGAGTAAGCTGGTGGATAGGGCAGTCAAAGAAGGTTAATTGAGAGGAATCTCAGCTTTACTTGGGAGCAAAGTAATGTAAGGGTCACACATTTTTGTGATGCAAATTGGGTCAACTGATATACTTAAATCAGGTTTTGGGGTGGGTCCAAATCGTGTCAGGGCTCAAGACCAATCTTTGAGATTTTCCTTGTGGTAGAGGTGTAAAATATTAAAGAGCTATCTCTAGTGTTCAATTGCACCGTGGGCTCTCTTCCTTCTACTTAAACTTGCCTCGAAAGCATTGCATAAAGACCTTGCAGTGTGGAATATTGTAATTGAAAGGGTTGAGAAGATATTAACAGGTAAGTGAAAGCAATAGATGTCGAAGGGTAGCAAGAAAGTACTCACAAAAGCACTTTTTAAGCATTCCTACCTACTACGTGTCTTTGTTTCGAGCACCAGTGAGAGTTACAAAAAATCTGAAAAGGCTTCAAAGGAACTTTTTATGGGATACAACAAACGGTGGTAAAGAGCTTCACTTAGTTAACTGGGATGTTGTTAAAACTCCAACGATGGGGTGATATAGGAGTAAAAGATCGTAAGGTGTTTAAGAAACGTTTACTATGAAAGTTGTTATAGAGATTTGGGATGGAGGAGAACGCCTTGTGGAGGAAGGTACAGGCTGAAAAATATGGCAAATCAGAAATGGGGTGGACGACTACAGTTATTATTGTTCTATTTGGTTATAGCATATGGACTTTGGAGTAACATTCTAAAGGAATGAGAAGACTTTAATGGTCACTACCACCTTTAGGGCAAGGGATGGAAGGAGAATTAGTTTTTGGAATAAAAAAGGGTGTTAGGAAAATCTGTTGTGGTTAGTCTTTCCTTAACATCAAAAAGTTTTTGGAGTCACAAATGGTATGGGGAGAACCTGTTGAGGTTCATATTTCCCAAACATGTGCAAAATTTTAAACTATAGGGGGCGACAGTCCACCAGATCCGTGAAGAGCATGAAAGAAAGTTCTTTGGGACCTCACATGTAGGAGAAATCTACGGATTGAGAGATGGAAGAGTTCCAAAGGTTATTGGAGTTACTTTACAATCAAATTAGGCACAAATTAAGTGACTCATGGAGGTGTGACTTGAGGTATGATGGTTTGTTCACTTTGGATGAGCAGATGCCTTTTCCACATAAGAAAGCTATTATTTTTAGTATGGTTGGTAGTGAGGGGAGCAATTTTGATAGTCGAGAACCTAACAAAAAGAGACATCACTTATGTTAGTTGGTATTTTATGTTCATGTAAAGAAATTGATCATATATTAGTGCATTTCAAAGTGGCATCGATCTTGTGGAGGGTGGTTTTAAATTATTTTTGTGAAAAGGGGTAATGTCAGGTACTGTTAACGATGTCCTACGCAACTGAGATGCAAAACATAGATGTAAATGAAATAAGGCATAGAAGGTTGCCCTATTAGCTCTTATGTGGGTCGTATGGATAGAGAGAAATATAAGAACATTTGAGGGAATTGATAATGAGTTTTTTTGTAACCGTGGTATCCGGGAAAGCTTGTACGCACCTCAACTAAATCCACGGGATACCTGTCACCTCCTACCAGCAACAGGTACTAGATAACTCTGTCATCTAAGGCTAGAACAGATGGAAAGAGAACGCCCAGTGTTTGTCTCTATTGGGAATTGAACCTGAGACCTCATGGTGCTCATCCCAACTTCATCGAACCACTGGGCCACACCCTTGGGTGCAATGAGTTTTAACACTTGAGAAATAATCTTTTTTTCTTTAATAGCTTTTTTGGTGCACCCTTGAAATTCTTCTTGTATAGATGACTGGGTGTCTTTTGTAGAGAATCATGATTGGGTGTCTTTTGTAGAGAATCATGTTTTGATGAAAATTCTCCACTTTTTCATATACCTCTTGTATACGGGAGGTTTAATTCCCATTGTTAATAAAATCTTTGACCTTATAACAAAATATAAGCTATATCAACTTTTTTACTCATGGGAAAAAATTGTAAATGCTAAGAATCCTCTTTCATATGAATATCTCTCCTTACATTAGATTAAGATTTTATGCTCCACTTAAAGGACAATCAAACAGTAGCCAATAAACATCTCATGCATTCTTCAATTCAAAAATAACAAATATCGATCTACATGCGTATAATTTATCCAATGGGTATTCAACCTATGTTGCTCTGACTCTTCAAAAATGTCAGTGGGTGCATGTCAAATTCACTAAAAGTAGTGTATTTTTTGATAATACAACACGAGTTCAGCATCAAAAGTGAAGAGTCTGCCCAACTTAGAATTCAACTTCATCTAGTAGTATCTAGTCACATTATCTCTCAGTATTGATACCACCAAAGAATTTTAATGCCTCATTAAAGTGCACTATCACAAATTCCCAATTTTTATACCGTGAGAGGAAAGGCATAGGTTATGACAGTCAAAAAGCAAAAAACCACACAATGAAATCCCATCGATTAAACTTTTTATCCAAGCGAACGCTTCTCCCACAGTGTTCTCCAAGGAGAAAGGGATACAATGATGATGATAGAGATGCAAAACCATTACAACAGATGTTCTTCTCCACTTCTTTTTAGATGATCTTGTCTTGCAATAAATAATTTTAAGAAGCTAAGTACCTTGTCCACCGAACTATGTAAAAAGTGGTTGACAAATTGCTGGTTTTCTAGATTATCATCAAGAATAGCCATGATTGGAACACTAGTTTCTCCAATGAAATTCTGTATTGCCTTAAGTTGAAAATCCTGGGATAATATGTAAATTTAACTACACTGTTACTCTCCAAGTGAAACTTTCAAAGCTAAACTATTGGGAAAGGAAGAGACTTTACTCAAATTGATCAGGTGAAACATAAGAATCAGAGTACCTCGAAGTCAGCATAGAGTTCATCAAATGGCTTAAATAGACGAATAGATGGTTTATCAACCAGCCCACCACGAGGAAGGAGTTTGGTATCAAGTGTGTGAACAAAATCGTAATCTACTCGTAGATCATCAGCAAGAGCTGTGAAGTTGTGGATCTTCTTTAAAGAGAGTTCAAGAAATATGCCAGCCTGTTTTTACAGTATGTCAATTTTAGCCATAAACAAGAAATTACGCAAAAAGAGAAATAAAAAGTTGAGTTAGAGAGAAAAAATGCTTACGACAATGATTTTTTTTCCATCAATAAGGTTTGCAGCATCTTTTTTTGATTTGATTTCAAGAGATGCAGGGCCCGCATGTTTTGTCAAATAGGCAATTATACCCTCTGTCTCACGAGTACCTTTATACTCATGAGCTATCTTGCCACCATTATGGAAGATCCTAATATTTTGAACACCGTTAAGGGTGTAATTTCTTGCAAGTGCAGCATTTTCTGGAATTATTGTATCCATTTTAGCAAGAATTACTGGAGGATAGTGACTATTCAACACCAAAGCTGCTTGTTTGTACTGGCATGATAGGAAAAAAATACCAAAGACTTTTTATTATTAATCTGTTACATAGCAAATATTGATAAAGCTAAAAATAAGTTATTCTAAATAATAAGAACAATAGCAATTCAATTAGTACCTTTGGCTCAAGTTGTTGGCAGTATTCATACCTATAACATAGAAGATATACAATTAAGTCTAAATTTTAAAGGGAAAATGAAAAAAATATAATCATATTCAAAGACATCTAAAAATACTTTAAGCCATGAAAAGCACTGTAACAAATTCAAAATATGGCAATTTTAAGCAACATGAAGCTGAACCTGCACTGTAACCAATTCAAAATATGGCAATTTTAAGCAACATGAAGTTGAACCTACATGCCTGAAGAATATATACCATAAACATACCGAATAAGCAATTAAGCATCTATTTTTCTTTTAGACATTCGGATCTTGAATAATGCATAACCATGTAATTAATCTTCTTTAGTTGATAGAGTTTATACTCGCAAGATAGTTATTCAACTACTGAGATCTAAATCAATGACCCTTGTTTGTCCATTCTTCATGTTTAACTCGCAGCATATTCTTAATTATAAAGTCCATTTACAGGACATAAATTTTAAAATGGAAGGAAAACAGTTGAATCTGTTTACAACGAAGACTTTAGGATAGCAAAATTCACAAATGTAGCCATGCGGATGCCTGTTTGATATAACTACATCCGAAATACTCCCAAAATGTCTACCTGATTTTCTTTATTGTATTTTACCCCTCCTAAGGAGCACTTAATTTTTTTTGGCGTGTACTTACCACCTGATTAATTCCCGAAAAGCCAAACTAAATGATATTTAAGTAAGGTATTCATTTCTATTTTTCCACTATTTCTGAATGAAATTGCAACTCATGGTATTCTTGCAAAATTTACTACGAGTTGGCCTAGCTAGTAAAGTTGGTGTAATCGAGCAATAGAAATAATCTCTTGCATGCATAGTAGGAGTTAGTTCACTGGGCTTCATTTTTTAAGTATGTAGTGAGAGAGAAAAGTTTTTGTGGCAGTTAACTACTTTACTAACATCCTAGTCTATCCATTAGGATTGATAGCCTTGACCATTCCAGCTTCAGATCTGAATTGAGAAATCAAGAAACACACACTTTTCAAAGACCAAAAGAAAAGTTTGCAAACGTTAATTCAAGATGCTTCAATGATTTCATCCTCTCAATAGTCACGAGAAAAATCTACATTTACTATTAATTGTTACAAGTTACAGTAAAAAACTCACACTTTTATCTAAGATACAATCGAATGATCAATGGGAGTACCATTACCACCAGAAAGATCCTTAGTTCCACCCTATTTAACTCGTTGAACACAGTTGAAACATTTGATTCATCATAATTAACTGACCAAACTCAAAAATATGATAGACAAGAAGATCACTGATTACATAGTCAACTGCCTAATTAATTATTTTTTTCTATTAGGCTTGAAATAAAATCATGCAAAATTAATCCGAAATCAATTAAATACTAGTATTATATTTTACATGACTTGACAGAAAATAAAAATTACAAAAAAAAGAGATCGAAGTACATCAAATTAAGAAGAAATTTAGAAGAAAAAGAAGAAGAGGAGAGGGAAGAAGAAGAAGAGGAGGAGGGGGAAGAAGAAGAAGAAATCAATTAAAAACTATGGTTCTCTATTAAACGAAGAAGCAGAAATTAAAATAAAGGAAAATGAGAGGAACCTAAAAACAGTTGCACCAAAAATAAAACTAGGGAAAAGAGTAATTACAAAGGGGTATAGAAATCTAAAACGATCATCTTGTGATGGAAAATAATATCAGAGAATTTAGTATGGTCCAAAGTCCATACAAATTCTCCCTTCGACTGTACTATCTTGTCTCCCTCATTTTCTACTTAAACAGCAAGAATAGTTACTACAACTACTAAAAGAGTAGTGAAAATTGAACGAATATTTTCTGTTACCCCCAGCTTTCTCACCATCTATTCACTATTACTCTATTTGCATCTACGCTCTACCTAAAAAGATAATAGAAATGCCTGAGGCTACTCCTATAAGCTAGTCATCATCATTATACATTATGGGTGAACAGAGGACCCATGTCAGCTCTTATGCTGAAGTGTAAGTGGATGATTGGCTCCAACATATGTCGGCATAAGCGTGAAAGGTGACGTAAAAAAAAAAGTAGCAGTAGTACTTTTTTTCAATTAGATCTCAAAAATAATTCAAATTAGGTGACTTTCAAATTTTAGTCCTAAATAAAATGATTTTATTAAAATAATTTTTATTTATTAATTAATATTTTTTCAGACGAAATTATCTCTAATCAAATAATTCTCATAATGTGTAACAACTTTATATTTATGTCTTTAAACTTTTTTTTTCTTTGTGATTTTACATTTAGTTTTTTTTTCTCTTTTTATTTTTAATTTTCTTCAACCCTTATTTTTTTTCTCTCAACTTTTATTTTCTTTTTTTCTTTTTTCTTTTATATTATTTTGATTTTTTCATTTTTTATTCTTTTTTTTCTCAACCTTTATTTTTTCTTTACACCTTTCGATGTCTACTTTTATAAAGAAAAAATTTATTTTATTTTTCTTTGATTTTTTCTCTCGACATTTATTTTTATTTAATATTTTTTAATTTATCTCAAATTTTATTTTTTTCCTATTCTCTCTCAAATTTTACATTTTCTTTAATTTTTATTTTTTAAATATTTTTCTTATTTTTCTTCTTTTTCAACAATTTTTGTAATTTTTATTTTTTTCTTCCATTTCTTCCATTTAGGTTACATCTCATGAGCAAGAGTTGACACTATTACATTATAAAGGCAAGCTTTTTGACTTTCGAACAACAAGCTTCATTTCATGGACAAGAGTTGATATGCTACATTGAAGAGGCAAGACTTATGAGTTTCAAACTACAAATTATGCCCCACCGTCAAGAGATAACTTTACCACATTATGTTTTCATTTATGAGATGTTCTACAACTATTGCCTTAAGGAAAAACTTGGTTGAATGACTTTCAAACTACATATTATGCCCCACGGGTAAAAGTTGACTCTGCCACATTATGATTCCATTTATGAGATGTTCTGAACTATTGCCTTAGAGGCAAAACTTAGCTCAAGGACTTTCACACTATAAATTATACCCCATGTGTAAGAGTTAACTCTACAACGTTATGTTTTAAAATTTGAGATAAAGGTTGAGATAAATGAAATAAAACCTAAAAATAAATTTTTTTACAAATTTAAAAAAGTGAAAATAATAAAAATAGAATTTGAGAGACAAATGAGTATGAAAACTCAAAAAATAATTGAGGTGTAAAGGACAAAATTGTACTTGTAATATACTAAAAAAAAGAAGAAATAGACAATGTTTCAGAAAAAAGAAAAATGATGAAAAAAAAGGTTGAGACAAATAAACTAAAACATGAAAATAAAATTAAGGGAAAAATAAAAAAGTAAAAATAATTAAAAATTAGAACATGAGAGATAAATAAGTATGAAAAATTTAAAAATATTTGAGGTGTAGAGGGGGTATTTGAGAAAAATCAGGAAAAAAAAAAGAAATAATAAAAACAAAAAATAAAGGTTAAAAAAAAATAAATTAATAAAAAGAAAAAAATGAAGAAATAGATAATGCTTGAGAAAAAAAAAGAGAGCACAAAATAAAGGTTGAGACAAATAAATTAAAATATAAAAATAAAATTAAAGAAAAAAATAAATAAATGAAAATAATAAAAAATATAATTTAAGAGACAAATGAGTATGGAAATTTTAAAAATATATTTGAGGTGTAGAGGGGTAAAATTGTACTTGTGCAATACTTAAAAAGGAAGGAAGACTAATTTTCAAAGATTTTTCTTATTGGGATCAAAAATCTAAAGTCACCCACATTTGGGTCTTTGACATATAATTTTCTGCTTTTTTTCTTTAACTCAATGCCCCTTAAGTTAAGCTATTTTTTATTTATTATTTTGATTAAACTTGTCATTTGACAGTGGCCTCCGGCTTTTTTTTAGAGCTCGTTTGGATACACTGAAAAAATTGCTTTTAAAAAGTGCTTTAGAAAGTGTTGAAACTTAATTTAAAAATAAACAGTTATGTGTTAAAATAAAAGTGTTAAAACTAAAAAAAGTTGTTAATGTATTTGGTAAACAAGTTTTGTTAAGCACTTTCTTTTTGTCAAAATATCTAAATATCCTTAAAATTATTAACAATATATAGTGTTGATTATTATTAATTTTTATTTCTAAAATGACTCAAATTAAAATTAATATATATTTTAATTCAGTTTTAATATGAACTACTACCTGTGTCCCATTTTGTGTGTTGCCATTTGATTGGACACAAAATTTAAGAAATAAGTGATAACTTTGTAAAGTATACAAAATTGTTCCTTTTAAAGTTATTTTAATATTTACTTTTTTGTTGACTTTTCTTAATAAGTGGATCACACTAAGGATAAAATGGAAATGTTACCATTAAATAGTTACCAAATAAGGAAAGGTGACATTCTTTTTGGAATAGACCAAAAAAGAAATGGTGAGACATAAAATGCAACGGAGGAAGTACATTTTTTAAACATGCATGACTACTTGATTTAATTCCACATTATTTTTTATTTGCTTTTCAATCACACCTATTCTTTTTTCGTCTTGTTGGTGGTGTTGTGTCTCTTTACAATTAGTTTATTTTATATGATTGGCATAGCAATTGAGTTTCTTGGAGACTATGATAATGAATTGACACTTAATTCATACATAAAAGTTGTTCGTCAATGATTGCTTCTTAATTCTATTACTTCACAAGTGGATCTTCATGAAAAAGTTCTAGAATCTCACTCATAAAATTTAAAATTTAAAGATAACGATTAGTAATTTTTTTCAATCATAGAGGATGAAATATGACAATCTGTAAATTTTACTTCACCTCAACCTTCCTCAATACGTTGTTTGATATAGTATGTAATGAGTAGTTTGACATTAATTAAGCAGAAAAATAATGCACAAATTGCTTTATGCACTAATAATCTAGAAAAAAATATTCAAATCATATAACTTAAACTAACTACTGATGACTACAATCATTACCAACAAAGAAAAAAGTTATTAGTTATAACGAATTAAACCCCAACAATAATGTCGATAACAATACTCTACCAAATATTGATAATAATACTATACCAAATGTCGGTGTATATATTTGCTTAATAAATAAGAGTAATTCACAAATTATATAATTTAGGGCTACATGAGGGTAATCTTGAAATAAGGGAGAATTATAAAGAACACAAATGTATTTTACTTGGTTAACTTATAATGGCTTATAAGCCCAAATAAAAAAGTGGGGGATGGGTTACTTTTAACTTTTGGCTTTTAAAAAGTTAAATTTGACTTTTTTCTAAGGAATTTTTAAAATTGGCAAATAGTCCCAAAGTAAAAGAAGGCTGAAAAGCCATTTTGACCAACTTAAATGACTATCCAAATACCCTCTTAATCTACACAGCAAAGAATAGTAAAATATAATATTTATTTGACAAGGATGTAAAAAAATAGAATTTGACAGAATCATATAGCATAATTTCAAAGTTGGAACTTATAAGTTGTTTCTACCTTGAATTTACAAGTACAACTATATTCTGCATCACTTTTGGTTGTATCTATTGTACTACTTCCTCTTTTTTTACACATTCCTCTTCTATGTGTCCCTCATGTTAATTCGCCAGATCAAATATATTATCCATCAATCTTCTCATATTTTTATTTTAGTATATGGACAATGTAATTTATCGTTGTAGATAATTTTCCTCTCCGTTGTCTTCTGGTCCTCATATGAACATACTTCGATATCACCATAGTCAGGAGTAGAGTTAGCTAGGTGATGTGCCAAGGAGTTTAAGTTTTGTCTATAATATTTTCAGAATGTTGAACTACTCTGAATGATTACTTGTTCAAATTGCTTCTCATTATTGTATCTACAAGCTTTCTATAACGATCCTCATGAATGTTTTGTGATTTCTATCTATTTTCCCTATTTGATCATCACATACCTTTCTCTAGTTGTTCATGAATAATGGAGATGAGCGGCATAATTTTGTAGCTGATTAAATATGTTTCGAGAAATATTTTCAATTTTGAATATTTAGAATTCAAAAACTTTGACCAAAGTCAATATTTTGAATTAATGATATTGTAATGAACCTTCAGATTATTTTTCATATTTTCACTTATTTTTATCATTAGAGCTTTTCTGTAGCTTCCCCAAGTCATTTATGATTTGTTGGAGCTAATAGTTCAGTAATCGGGCAGTTAGTTTGGTTTTACAGTCAATTTCCTGTTTTTAAGTCTTCGTTGGTTCCAAATGGTCATGGGCCAAAAATTTTTGTAAGACAATCTTGTATTCAAATTCTTACTATGCCAACAACTTCAGAATATTAATTTTAGCCTAGGTAGACCTTTGGTTCGGGTCCCAAGGCACCCCAACTCGTGTCAACGTATTGGTTGGAAAGTTGAGAAATTAAAAACATGGGTGTAGGATCGACATTTGGTCAAAACGACCTCGGATAAAAATTCAATTGCACCATTGATCTCGAAACGTCGAATTTGGTATGATTACATAGTTCATTTGCATATATGGGATTCCAGATAAAAATTCTGAGGGTTTGGCAGAGACTTGGAAATTTTAACTCTATTGCTATCAGTTGTTGCACCATGATAGTGGCGTTTTAGACCGTGATCGTGACTCGCTCGATCAAAGAAGATACTACGATTTTGAAGGTGTGTCGCGATCGTGACTCGGGTGGAAAAAGTGAGATGCCATGATTTCCAATATCGCGACCCCTGAGTACTTGAAATGGGTATAAAATGACCTCTTTTCCATGATTTTCGACATTCTTCATCACTTCCTTGAGAGGTAAAATTACTAAATAGGGTGAGAGCTTAAACTTGAAGCTTGTTGCTAATTTGGAAGCTAGAATAACATTTATTTTTATGAATATCTTTCGATTTGAGGTAAGAATTCACCCTTTTCTTTGTGAAATTTTTTGATTTATTGCTCAAAACCTTTAGGACTTGATTATAGCCCCAATTTATCTTAGTTTTTAGCCATTTTGATACTATTAATTCCTTGAGATTGTAAGAACGTTGGGTTGATTTCAAAAATAGGATTGACAAAAGAGAGATCCGCATGAATTTTTGATGTTATTTTTGAATCTGAAGCACAATTATGCAACATGAGTATCATTATTATCATATTAATAATTAGAATATGTTTATGATAGCTTGGTATCTTGAGGATGCTTCACGAAAGAGAAAAATGGTGCTTTATGGTGAGTGGTGATTTTACCACCCATTCTCACTAAACATTCGTGCACACTATTTTGTTTTGAATGAATAAATGAGATATATTTGTAAGAAAATGCACTAATATCCATATATTATTGGCATAGAGTTTAAGAGATCAAAAGATATGGAATGAAGCTTAAAATGGTAAAAAAAAAAAAAGTAAGGAAGAGTGCAGCTAAAAACCTGTACTATGTTAGCCGCAGTTACCTCGATTGTGGTCCTTAGTCCACAGTCGTGGTTAGTCAAGATGGTCAACATAATATGGTCATAGAACACAACTGCGGTCACAGTCAAACTTGCGTGATCGCGGTTCAGCGGGATTATGCCCTAAGGCAGTTTTATAAAACTACATAGACGAATCCCAAATCATATATAGGCGAAAAACCTTTCTTCTTTGGGTATTACTTACATCATAGATAGTTTTGATTTGGAAACAAGAAACCCTAAATTGGAAAAGTGTATAACAACTCTTTGAGACTTAATTTATTGATAATTTTGTTAACAATGAATATTTTGGATAATCTTTATGGTATATCTCTCTTTACTTTCTTCATGAGTAGCTAAGTAATTTAGTCTTGGTATTATGTTGAACTAAAGTGTAATTGTGTGTGGGTGGTGATGTGTTTATATGATTTTTAGTTGTTGAGTATTGATTTCACAATTGTTTGGGTTAATGAGTTGGAATTTGATGGTTGAAAACCCCAAACTCTAAAAACCCTTCATCATCCTCAAAAGAGGGATATAGGTGAACTTAAGGTAACCCATAACATCCTTTAAAGAGGATTATACGGGGACAAGGTAATGGTGGACAATTTAGTCTATGATTTACTACCTTTTACAATCTTAGAAATAAGTATAGTTGGCGTGTAAATCATGTCAAGAGCATTATCCTAGAAATAGGGATGCTTGATTTAGGTTTTAGGTGATTATGAATCGTATACTTGTTAGGTGCTCGAAAGAGCCAATGGGTGAAATCATTTTAGTTTTATTGAAAGATTGACTACAATGACTTTTTGAACTAGCCTATCATTTGGTCAACAACTAAGCTTCATGTTAAACAATCATTAACCCACATGCTTTACCTTTAGGTAGACATAATCCCAAGACTTTCTCTATTCTTGAGTTTAAATCAAAAGTATCATATTCGTGAATTGATAGTAGAAAATCGTTACCAATTAATCACCAATTATTTTATTTTACATGTCTTATTTATTATCATTTTGGGTAACTTTTTAGTAATTAGAACACCCATAGGCCTTGAAATTTATAATCTACTCCTTGTGGATTTGACCCCAACACTAGTTGGGTTATTGATAACGACTGCATAACCCTTAATCATGGGAGTGAGTTGAGCATTATCAAATGGCGTAAATGTAGATTTTGCTTATGCGGGTACTTCTTACTTAGGTATATTCGGGGTGGTGTGTTTTATTATATTCGTTGTTTTTGGATTTCTTATAGGTAACCCTAACATGAATAAAATTATGAGTAAAAGCACTAATGATGTGGAGTCATTTGATATTCTCCTTGATGGAGAGAGCCAACCAAAGGGTGCAGGCCAAGCGGGAGCAACCCGTATCCCACCTCATGGGAGTGAGACCCTTCACATGACAAGCGCTATGCTTCATTTATTGCAAATTAAGGTGTTGTATGGGGTCACACATATGAGGACCTGGATCTTCACTTAACGAATTTATTGGATGTGTGTGCGCCATTCAACATTGCGTACACCATTCAAGATGCCTTTCAACTCTATTTTTTCCCATTTTTACTAAAAGATGAAGCATTGTTGTGGCACCGTTCACTCCCTACGGCTTCAATCACTTCGTGGAACGAGTTTACAAAGATGTTCTTGGATCAACACTCTCTTTCCCCCATGGTGTACCATGTAAGAGATGAGATAATAAATTTTAGACAAAGGAGTGGAGAGCCGCTTCATGAAGTATGAGAGATATTTAATAAAAAGTTAGGTAAATTCCCAAACCATGAGATTCCGGGGAAGATACTTCTCCAAATATTATACTGGGCGCTAGACACTTGAAACAAACTATGGTGAACAATGTGGCGGAAGGTTCTCTCTTAAACTTGCATTTCCATGCGCCTACAAAATTGTTGAGAGTGGTGACTAAACAAAATTGGGAATGGCATACCCAAGGTACCAAAGTCTTGAATATTTCTCCCTCTATATCCATGGTCCATATAGAACAAAGAAGGCGGGATAAGGAACAAGATGAGACTATGACATAGATTTTGACCCAAATTTAGTTCCTAACCAAATATATTATGGGTGCACTTGCGGAAATGAGAAATGTCATAATGTCAAGAGCCTATGGTGAGGAATCCAAAAATTTGGATGAACAGATCTAATGTTTACCAAACCATTGGATGGTTTTTCACTCGGCCAATCGATGGCAAGGTGAAAATCAAGGTTAGATGGATCAGGATGGAGGTAGATTTTATGGGGATCACGAACATGCTTATTTCTATTTTATACGCCACCATGATTGAGTTTATCACAAAGATTCAAGCCTAATTGATCTAACAACATTTAGGACCGACATGTAATAGAAACAATCTTGAATAAAGTAGAAGGTACGAACAAAATGGTCCGTGAATTGAAAGGGGACTTCTCTCAAACTCTCTAAAACCATGGTGTCGACTCTGCTTTTATTAAGAAATTCGAGACCTAAATTGGACAAATCTTTGTACAACTAAATTCAAGTCTGGTCAATATGTGCATGGATTAAGAAGACAAAGAAAGAGTTACCCCAAAGTCAAGATGAAGAAGGGAAGAAAAAATGGCAAAAGTGGCCCCAAAACAAATTGATGATAGAGAGGTTGATAAGCGGGGACTTGCAGAACTCTCCTAAAAGTCGAAAAAGAACAACATCGTGCCACAATGATAACTAAGGCACTATGTGGGAGGCAACCCATAAATTCCACAAAAGTGGATCGTATCCTTGTTTGTTATGTTTTTGTAGTGTCAATACTAGGTTTTGCATATGAATAACTCATACAAGTGTGGCACTATTGAGTGCATTGGGTAAGTATTGAAAGAGGAAAGTATACAGAAATATGCATCACAAACTGAATAGGGATCAAATAGGTATAAAATAAAAAAGAGCTGAACAAGCGAAACAGGAGAACAAAAATGCTCTCAATTACCGCAATTACGACACCCAGGCGTGATTACGGTCATCCACATTCTCATGATCATGGTTACTTAATCGCGATCATGGTTATTTTGATCACTTATTCCCTAATTTTCCTCTCATTTTCTGCATACTCTATTTCAAGTCTTCAACAGTGGAATTGATCCAACCTTAAAGAGAATAAGGGTGATACAAAATTTAAGAGGGATTGTAGCCCTTGATGTGGTTCCAGGGAGCACTCTTAACCCTTTTATCCTTGATTATTTTTGCATTGGGGACGCTGCAACTTTTTCAAGTTTGGGGTGTCTCCTCATTCATTTTATTTTGGGCTTGTATTAATGACATTTCTGCATACTTTTCTGCTCGTTTGGTAAATTTTTATTTAGGTTGTAATATTTGAGCACTCTGATAGTGCCCACATTTTCATGAATTAGTTACTCTATTCTGAGTTTGTCTCCTTATTTTAGTTTTAATAGACATGCTTTTGTATCGTGATTGGGTTTCTAACCTTAGGTGCAAGGGAAGTCGGAGTACCCGTGGTATCAAGGCTATAAAATACAAGGAAAGTCTGAGTACCTATAGCATTGATGATTTGGTATTACATTCACATCCATTGGTAAAGTCTGAGTAACAACATGGGTGGTTCACCTGTACTATAGTTCGCAATGTGAGACTATAGCTTGGGTTGTTTCCATTATTAGCAAATTATGCATGGTGCAGATACAAAAGCAAACAACCCTTTTTGTTTGAAAATTTTACAAAATTCGAAGGCATGGACGTGAGAAACCTTGTGATGAAACTTTCCCACTTTCTACGACTCCAAAAGTTGACTTTGGTAAACCCCTTTGACAACATTCGCATTCCATGTGTGTGAGTTTTATGATCTTCATCTCATGTGTACTTGTACCATCTAGAATTTCCCCTATTAGTCTTTCAAAGCTAAATTTTGATTGTGCTTGGTTGCTAAAATGATCATACGACATCTTGTGATTATGGAAGCCCACTTTAGCCTAAAAAGCCTACCAATACATAGAAATTACCCCTAATCACCCTCTTTAAGCCTTTGGATTTTTCTTTGGCAAACGCATTACAAGCCGTGAGCCTTCTATTCATCCTCTCTTGAACCCTATCCTCCTTGAACTTAAAAATTTAAATTAAGGCTAAAATCTTATGTTGGGGGTGGTAGAAAGAGAAAGAAATGTAGTTGAGCTACAAAGTCATAAGAAAGTACCTACGTTAATAGCAATACATAAAAGGACTATAATGTGGAAGTTTAAGGAGGGTTTAGAGTTATCATCCCAAGTTAATAGCCTACCCTACCCTAAACCTACATTACAAGCTCAAAAGGTCCTTTTGTGATTCCCAACCAAGTGTTCGAAAATAGGGGCCAGCCTATGTTATGGTACTTTTAACATGGAAAATTTCTTGGGAGAGTGAGTGTTTGCACTTAAAATTCCTTGTTGCATGATTGGTAGCTAGGTGTGTGAATTTTTCCTTTCTTGTGAGGAGGCATGTGAACTAGTTGAGGTGGGTGATTTTTTCATCTTTAACATAATGAGATAAATGGGAGTATAGCATAATTGTAGTCAACATATGAGTCATTTCTAGAGTGTTAGTAGTTGATATATAGTTGCTCTTCAAAGTTTATTGCATCCTTCACTATTCCATTTTATAATGAGGGGAGTCATTAAAGCCTATTTGCCCATGTGTGAAAATTTTTTAGTGGTGGCAATCAAGTTTAAGTCATCATGATCATTGGGTTATAGAATGACGACATCCATATGAAATTGTCTTATGGAAAAGGGTGGTGTTGTTTTAGGAAAAACAAGGTCTTAAGTCGAGGGTATTGATGAGTGGTGATTTTACCACCTATTCTCACTAAACATTCATGCACACAATTTTTTTATTGAATAAATTAGACATATTTGTGAGTAAATGCACTAAGCTCCACTCATTGCAGGCATAGAGTTGAAGAGATCAAAAGATGTGGAATGGAGCTTAAAATAATAAAAAGAAGCAAGGAAGAGTATAGCTAAAGACCTGGACCATGTCATCCTTAGTTACCATGATAATGGTCCTCAATACGCAGTCGCAGTCAGTCAAGATGGTCATCACAATACAGCTGTGGAACACAACCGTGGTCGCGGTCAAACTTGCGCCATCGTGGTTTAACGAGATTATGCCCTACGGCAATTCTATAAAACTACATGGACGAATCCTAAATCATATATTGGCAAAACCCCTTTCTTCTTTGGGTACTACTTACCTCACTGATAGATTTAATTTCAAAACAAGAAACCCTAAATTAGGAAAGTGTGTAACTACTCTTGGAGGCTTAATGTCTTGGTAATTTTATGGAGAATAAATGTTTTGGATAATCCTTATGGCATATCTCTCTTTACTTTGTTCATGAGTGGCTTAGTAATTTAGTCTTAGGATTATGTTGAACTATAGTGTAACTGTGTGTGGGTGTTGATGTGTTTGCATGATTTTTAGTTGTTGAGTATGGATTCCACCACTGCTTGGGTTAATGAATTTGAATTTGATGGGTGAAAACCCCAAATCTCCAAATGGGTTTTGATGGATGAAAATCACAAACTCTAAAAACCCTTTATCATCCTCGAAAAAGAGATGAAGGTGAACTTGAGGTAACCCGTAACATCCTTGAAAGAATGTTATAGGGGGACAAGCTAATGGTGGACAATTGAGTCTATGGTTTACTACCTTTTTCAACCTTAGAAATTATTGTAGTTGACGTGTAAATTATGTTAAGATCATTATCCTAGAAATAGGGATGCGTGATTGAGGTTTTAGGTGATTACGAATCGTACACTTATTACGTGCTCGAAAGAGCTAATGGGTGAAATCGTTATAGTTTTATGAAAAGATTGACTATAATGGCTTTTGACCTAGCCTATCCTTTATTCAACAACTAGCTTCATGTTAAACCATCATTAACCCACATGGTTTACATTTAGGTAGACATAATCCCAGACCCTCTGTATTCTTGAGTTTAAATCAAAAGTGTCATATTCGTGAATTGATAGTCAAAAATTGTTACAAACCAATATGCCTCCCCCCATTTTATTTTACATGTCTTGTTTATTATTTTTCTAGGTAACCGTTCAGTAATTAGAGCTCCCATAGGCTTTGAAATTTATAATTTTCTCCTTGTGGATTAGGCCCAACTCTAGTTGGGTTATTGAAAATGACCAACTCACCCCTCAATCATGGGAGTGATTTGAGCATTTTCACTTAAGTGGTTCATTAAGTTTTTGATGTTGGGTGTATTTATACATTTTAGTGTCAGTATTCTAGTCTTTTTAGCCTTGTTTTGAGGATGTTTTGTATGTGATATGGGTTTATAATGATGTCAATGTGCATTTAAGTCTAAAAGTACTTGATTACAATGTTCAAAGTGAATTCCAAACATGTTTGTACTTAATTGAGTCATTTAGAGTTTAATCAAGGAAACTAGTTTTACCAGCATGAGCTAGGTGCTTGTCTAGTCGATCCCGTTGGATTCTATTGTGTTTAAATGTGATTATGAGTGGAACAAATTGTTGGTGATCTGAAAATTTCAATTTGATTAAGTGTAGAGGTGGAAAAATAAGTTGAAGATCAAGGGAACTAGCCTAGTCTTAGCTTGTGTTTTTGGTTCATCATGTTAGGCATTGTGTTGTTATGATCTCTAATCCGTGGTGTGTGATTATGTAAGAATATTTATTAGCTTAATATTGTGATATATTAATGATATAAATGATGGAAATTCTTGGGAAATACACCATAATACAAGGGATGGAAGGAGGGATGTTCAACACTTAACCAAAATCTTGGATACAACTTTCAGTGAGGTATCGCGATAGGGTCGTGCCGCGACCCCTATTTGACTAAAACCAGCATTGCACCACGACCCCCAGTCAATCCAAGCTCCTATTGCGCCATAAACCTTAGTCAAGTCAAGAAAGTGGTGCGGCATAACCCCTAGTTGAAACATCGCCAAGTGCACAATCCTTTTTCTACATGGCTTGGGCTTATCCTATAGCCATAAATAGAACATTTTACATGTTATTCATCTTCATGTAACGTATTGGAACATCAAGGAGCTGTTGCTACATGTTTGTTTTAGGTTTTACATTATTCCTTTAGCTTTATTTTAGATTTATTTTAGATTATATCATGTATTCAACCTTTTGGATCATGATGATGACTATGAGTGGCTAGAAACCTCCTTTCCGGGGTTAAAGCCAAGAACATAAGTATTATTGTTTTGGATTGATTTTGATTTATTCGCTCATCATATTTTGTTCTTTGTTCATCTTTGATTTAACTATTTGATGGATTGATCACCCAAAAAATATATCAATTGTCTACCTTTTGATCTCGGGAGAGGGAATAGAGAGATAAAACATAGAGATATACAAAGTGTGGTTTGTATTCTTTTATAAAACAAGGAGTTCAAATTAGGTTCTAGGATAGGGATGTACTTAGAGGTCTCACTTGATTCATACGTAGGATTATATCTTAAAGAACTTAATTGGATTATTACATCTCCGCTCAACAATGTAGTTGTAATGTCCATACTAGGTAAACAATTAGAGGTCGGGAGACCATGATCATGCAATTAACCCTATGAATCAACAACCAAGATAAGCGAGTTAACGAATGAAATTTAATAACATTAGTATGATTATTCGAAGTGCTTTGACCCTGGTCTTTACTCCATTGATTGTTTCAAGACTTTTATTTTCTGCATTGTTCACTTTCCTTTAGTTATAAATTACAAACTCTCTTTTGGTTATTCTTGCACCAATTGAATCTAAATTGTAAACTAGAGTTGAATAGTTGTTAGATCAATCCCTTGTGGGATTGATACTTGGCTTTATTAAAGACCACTTTACTACTTGATGGACCACGTATCCTTGCGTGTGCATGGGAACTATCATGTTTTTAGCGTCGTTGCTGGGGACTTGTAATTTGACAACTATTTTATTTTAATTTTTACTTTCAGATTTCTTTCGTGTTTTTACACTTGGTCTTGGTTTTATATTTGCATGAAATAGGTTTACAAAGTAGTAAGCTGGCAAGGGATCAGTACTTGGTTGAACCAAGCTCCGAACCTAAGAAAATTTTATATTAACGAAGAAGAGAAGCAATCCTTATCTATCAAATTCCGCAACTCCAAGAAGATCAAAAAAATCCTGGTCTAATGGCTGAAGAACAAGCAACCCGCAGGACAGTAAGGGAAGTGGCAATCCCACTTCAAACCAATTTGACCTCCCCATTTTAAAAGTCGGTGGTTGGAGGAAATTTTGAGCTTAAATAGTATATAGTACAGCTTCTGATTAGCAATGGACAGTTCACAGCGCTTTCACTTGAAGATCTACAGGTCCACTTGCAAATTTTTTTGTAAATCATTGATACATTAATTCCCACGAGTGTGAATATAGATTATGTTAGGATCATGTTGTTCCCCTTTTCACTATTGGGCGAAGCAAATAAATGGTTGAATATAGAGCCGGCAAATTCAATCACATATGGGAAAACATGGTTCAAAAATTCCTTATTCGATTTTTTCTTGTTTGGTAAGACTGTGAGACTTTGCAGTGAGGTAGTATGTTTCAAATAGAAGCTAGACAAGAATCTTTATCATGCTTGGGAGTGCTTCAAAGCACTTCTTCAGGAATATCCACACCATTAATAGTCTAATGAGGTACTTGCTCATACTTTTGTAGAGGCTCTTGATCACAATACAAAAATATTGCTAGATTCAGCTGCAGGTGGTCAAGCTCTTGAAATGACATATGATAAGCTGTACACTTTACTGAACCACATAGCTCAAGGAAATCTAGAATGACATTCAGATTCGAGGAGCACCATAAAAAGATTTGTAGGGGTATTAGAGGTTGACCAATTCACTTCCATATCTGCATTTCAAAATCAAATACGCAATCTGAAGTTGGGAGTAGCACAGACTATAGCCACAAGCTACAGATTGGTATGAAGTTTGCGGTAATAGTGGCCACTCAACAACTATATATCCTGTGAATTCAGAATCGATAATGTATGTGGGTAGTATTCAAAGGCCTAATTATGGCAATTCCTACAACATGAAGTGGCAAACTCTTCCACCAATTCAGACATGGAATGCCCCACAGAAAAAGGATCTACGAAATCAGTCAACTAGAAACTTGGAGGAGATAACAAAACTACTTTTAGCTGGTCAAGCACAAATGGCTGTGGACATGAAAAGTCAACAGAAAGAATTAAAGAATCAGCAAAAAGCCATAAAAGCTTAGAGTTACAGTGGGGGCAGTTACAATAGAAACTGAATACCAGGCCTCAAGGTAGTTTGCCAGCAGATGCTGAAAATCCAAAGCAAGTAATGGAAATCACTTTGAGGAGTGGTAAAGAGCTCAAAGAAGAACCTCCAAAGGCAAGTAAGGAGGTAGATGCAAATTTGAATCCCCTACAGGTATTCGAAAAAGTTGTTGAAAATTCAAGAAAATCTGAGTATTCAAAATAAAAATTGCTGCAGAAGTGGAGAAGTAGATGTCGCAACTTCCTTTCCCTCACAACCACAGAAAAGAAAAAGAGGATGCATGTTTTAAGAAGTTCTTTGACATGTTCAAAGAGCTTCACATTAACCTTCCTCTATTAGATATTTTACAGGGTATGCCAAAGTATGCTAAGTACTTGAAGGTTATGGTTGCAAATAAGGTAAAGCTACGGGATATGGAGGCGGTAGCACTCACTAAGGAGAGTATCTTGGTGGTAACACAGAAGATATCCAAGAAGCTTAAAGACCTAAGGATGTTCACTCTCCCAATTTAGATTGGGAATAGTGAGGGGTTCCACGCCTTGAGTGATTTAGGGAAAAGTGTCAACTTGATGCCCCTATCTTTGTTTAATATGTTCGGTTTTGTGTAAGACTATACTGAGTTCGGTGATACTGCAGTTATCAAAAGAGAGCATTGCCAATCCCAAATGAGTGATAGAGAATGTACTTATAAAGGTTGGTAAATTTGTATTTCTGCTGACTATATTGTTCTACATTTTCAGGCATACGAATAGGTACCAATCATCTTGGGGCGTCTATTCTTAGAAATGGTAGGAGCGTTAATTTATATAAGAGAGGGTACGCTCAAAATGAGGTTGGAAGATGAAGAGGCGGTCTTTAAAGTATACAACCGCTAAACACACTATCCCACTATAAGGACTTGTACATAATTACTATTATTTGAGGGGATAAGTGTGGAGTGATTAATCCATCAAGGGCCTCTTTGGACTACCTCATTGAGATGCCTAAGCCAAAACCACCACAACCTAACATAATGCAAATTAATCCTTGCTAAGCCTATCGGGGAAACCTTTTCAAGTATTCCTCCAAAGTCAATCCAATAGCAAAGTCATTTTCTAACTAAGCACTAGCAAGGTCAAGATAATCCTAAGGTTAGGGAGCAACACCATTTTCAAATATTATAGAAACTAGAGTATTACCATACTATTCATGAAATTACAATTAGACTATCTAGGGTTCTAGTGTAAGGGTCAAGCATATCACCTTGCAAATTCAATAGCCTATAAGAACCCAGTAATCCTAATTATCACCATCCAATAATTTATTATCTTAACCCCTCCCAATATTACAAGATATCAACAATTATACTACAATCTAGCTTAATCTAATTATAAGTAAGCCTAACTGTAATACCCTAAACTGTTTTAGCATAAATTCGTTCGTAGAACGTTAAGAGATAGCTTCAGAAATAAATAATATTTATAATATATGGAATTTTAAGGATTATCTTCCCATTGTGTGGGAAATTGATTAAGATTTTCATCAATATAAGATTCGCCCAAATTAGACACTCGATGAAGGAGTTAAGGCATTTTTAAGTTGACAGTGTCCCACCTGGGCACTTGGTGCATCCCGGGAAAGGAAAAATCCATAATTGTAAAATTCCAGTGGACCTTTGAAATATTGGCGCTTTGCAGAGAGGGATAATTTTACATTTGTCAATTTCTAATGAGCATTCATGATACTGATGCATCACGCCAGTGGCAAAATGGAAAACTAAAGGGCACTGCAATTGTGGTGCATCACGGTGAAAGCATAGTTCCCATTCGTCCACTTTCCAGTGAGCCATCATGATAGTGGTGCATCACGTTGGCCACCCATTTTTTAGTTCTGTTTAAAAGCTTAAAGGGGGCATTTTGGTCAATTTTCAAGCTTCCAATCCATCCAAAACACAAGATTTAACGTATTCCAAAGCACTTTATGCTTATTTCATCCACTTTCTCAATAAAGAAAATCCTATATCATCGAAGCTCTTTCTCCAAGACACCCAATTTCTCAATTTATTCTCCAAGGTAATTCAAGATTTGAAATCTCCAACTCAAGAACTCTTAAGAATTCATCTCCAAAGCATCAATAGAGATCCAATATTCATGTTTTAGCATCTAAGAGCATCAATTGAGGTATGTGGTGTTTTGAACAAGGACAATCCTTTAATCCTTGTGCCCAAAACTTATTTTAATTCAAATGTTACTAAAGTTGATATAATTTCCCATGAAATTCAAATTAGGATTTATACCCGTTATTGTTATTTACAAGCTTATGAGATTTCAAGTGATTGAATGTTGAATTGCATTGCTATTTTTATATAATTATGTGTATAATATGATTTTCTAGATTTCCCCAATTGAGTTTAAGCATGATATTGAGATTCTTGATTCTATTATTTTGATATTTTTGAAGTATTTTCAAGAAGCATATTGAGAATGATGTTTTGCTATGATTTTACATGATTTTTAAGCATAGGTCATCATACCTTCATTAAAGATTGCTATTTGAATATTCTTTATTCCATGAGCACCCTATGATAAGATTATTCTCTGATTTTTTAATAAATATTTAACAATTTGGTCCCAATCTAAGAAAAAGAATCCACATTGTTCATATTACTTCAGATTTAAAGAAAGAAAAGCATAATTGGTCTTTCTTGTATACCCTTGTGCTTTTTTTTTTGAAGTGGATCTCTTAAGATCCTGACCATAAGAATGGGAGTAGTATTTAGTACTAAGATGGGTATGTTGCCAAGGTTTCATGCCCCAGAACTACGTGCCACCGTAGGATTAAGATCATTCCCATTTCTAAGTGGATGACTAAGATTGTGATCACTTAAGATAAAAAGTTCTATTTCGACGGAAAGGGTAAAACAACTCTCCCCAATGTTGGTAAGATGTTGGACTTCATAAATTCTCACATGGTTTAATTCTGTTAGAAGAACCTCCCAAATTAAGTCCCTACTTTTAAAATAGTCTATTGGCTGAAAGCCTTAAGATAAAATTATATTTTTTGAAAGCTATGGATTTAAAGATTTCTTAAAGTTTTAAGATGAAGTATTCCCCTTACAGTTGACAAGATAATGTGGTAGTTTTTAGAAAAGAATAGATTTTAGAACTAAATGTAATGGCTCACAAGATTCATATTATATGCTTTATTATTCATGATTAATGATCTTTAGATTTTAGATTACTCAATCCTATGTGAGTCATTTACATTTATCATGCATGATTTTATAAATTTTGATGATATTATTTACTTATTGCATTCACATCCATATACTCAGTACATCATCAAAGTACTGATCCACATATATGTCTATGTGCTACATTATCTTATAATGTAAGTTCAGGTGCTCAATCTCAGCAGCGTGAGTGATTTTCGAGCATCTCATCTATATCTCTGCAGTTTGTAATCCTTCATAATTTGAGGACTTAGCTATTCATATTTCCTTTTGTCCCTAGTAGATGATTTAGTATTCATTTTAGACAGTTTGAGTTAGATGGGGCCTTTCCAGTGACTCTCTAGATTTAGTTAGTAGAGGCTTGTCGAACTATTAGATTCAGTTTAAACTTTTGATTTTGTATCTAGATTTTTTAGTATTGTGTTACCAAGACTTGTGAGATTAGTATGCTTCAGATAAGATTTTTGTATTTATTATGTTTTCCTATCCATTTTCCCTTATTTCGAGATTCAAATTTAGTTTAAACCAGCCAGGGTTAGCTCTAGACTACTGGTAGTTCAAAGTACTGTATGGCAGCTAAAAATTAGATTTTGGGGCATTACAAACTTGGTATTAGAGCCAATGATTTATAGAGTCCTAGGGAGTCAGACAGGCCGCATTACGTAGAGTCTTGATCATCGGTGTGAAGTGCGCCACATATTTGAGCAAGAGGATAAGTATCATTTTAGGAATTCATCTCTTATTACATGATCTATGTATTCTGTGTCTCTATATGCTTCT
>JAPEIP010000009.1:41235125-41263168 GCA_026120095.1 Capsicum chinense
TTACAAACTTGGTATTAGAGCCAATGATTTATAGAGTCCTAGGGAGTCAGACAGGCCGCATTACGTAGAGTCTTGATCATCGGTGTGAAGTGCGCCACATATTTGAGCAAGAGGATAAGTATCATTTTAGGAATTCATCTCTTATTACATGATCTATGTATTCTGTGTCTCTATATGCTTCTAATTTGTGCTTTCACATGACAGAAAATGCCTTCTCATTGAGCTAATGTACGTAGAAATGATAACCAACCACCTTAGCCCTCAGATATTTTAAATGAGAATGTGTCATATGCAGAGTTTTGAGCTACCTCCAGGTGCTATCCCAAGCAAGACGAGGATATAACCGTAGGTAAAAAAGTTGAAAGAAAGATAGAGAGTAAATAAGAAGGCTATAATAGTGTAGTTTGATTATAGTTAAAATAGTTCTAGAGGAGGAAATTGTTCAGAGTTTCAGAATCATTTATCTATGCCTGTACCTTCTACGACTAGTGCTCCTAGACCCAGAAATAGGCTCGAACAGTGGGGTGAGATTTCTATGTCCAGATCTCTGAATAGTGTAAGTGGTAGGCCCTATTATCCTCAGTATGCTAAGTGTGGTAAGACTTATCTAAACGAGTGTTTGTGGGATCAGAAAGGTTGTTATGGATGTGGCCAGTCGGGTCACGAAATAAGAGTGCCCACATGCTAGATAGGGAAATAAGGATGTTTGACCCCAGACTCAGGCTAATAATGCACCAGCTTTTCCTCAAGGTGCATCATCCAATACTGGCAGCGGTATGCGCGAGGATCATTTTTATGCTTTACCAACTCGTGAGGAGATAGAGGATTCACCAGATGTTATTACTAGTATGCTTCGTATCTTTCATTATGATGTTTATGTGTTGTTAGACCATGGGTCGAGTTTCTCTTATATAAACCCAATAGTTACTGTAAATTTTAAGATAAATTCTGAAAATATCCTTCAGCCCTTTTTGGTCTCTACTCCAGTAGGTATGTCAATTGTTGCTAAAAAAATCCATAAAAAATATCTTATCACTGTCCTTCATAAAGTCATATTAGCAGACCTGATAAAGTTAGATATGGTGGATTTTGATCTTATCCTTGGTATGGATATTGACTCTATTCCTGTGTGCTTCTATAGGTTGTCACACCCGAGTGGTGAAGTTTCAGTTCCCAGATGAGCCAGTCTTTGAGTGGTCAAGAAATTCAATTTCTCCGAAGAGTCATTTTATGTCTTATCTTAAAGCCAGAAAGTTAATTTACAAAGGTTACTTTTAATAATCTATTTTGAGGAAAGGACACTAAGCCTAAGACTCCAACAATTCAGTTCGACCGAGTGGTCAATGAGTTTTTAAAATTTTTTCCAGAAGATCTCCAAGGGGTATCTCCCGACAGGGAAATAAAATTCGGTATAGACCTTCTCCCAGATACTTAGCCTATTTCTATCCGTTCTTGTCGAATGGATCCCGCCAAGCTTAAGGAGTTGAAATAGCAACTCAAAGATATTTTAGATAAAGGTTTTATAAGGCCTAGTATTTTTCCATGCGGCTCTCCTATCCTATTCGTGTGAAAGAAAGATGGTTCTTTGCAAATGTGTATTGACTATCATCAGCTGAATAAGGTCATAGTCAAGAACAAACACCCTCTTCTTAGAATTGATGACTTGTTTGATCAATTACAAGGTACAAGTTATTTCTCCAAGATAGACCTTAGATCCAGCTATCATTAGCTTAAGGTAAGGGAATGTGATATTCCAAAGGCATCTTTTAGGACTGTTACAATTATTTTGAGTTTCTAGTCATGTCTTTCGAGCTAACCAATACCTATACAACTTTCACGGACCATATGAACCTAGTGTTCAAACAGTATCTAGACATGTTTGTCATAGTATTCATAGATAATATCCTTGTGTACTCCCGTAGTGAGGATGACTATGTAGATCATCTTAGAATTGTCTTGCAAACCCTAAGAGAACACCAATTAGTCACCAAATTTAGCAAGTGTGAATTTTGGCTAAGATTAGTAGCCTTTTTTGGTCATACTGTTTCCACCGATGGTATTAGATTCGATCCCCAAAAGACATAAGACGTAAGAAATTGGCATAGAACAACCTTTCATACGAAGAGATTCCAGTTGAAATATTATATCATCAGATCTGTAGACAAAGGGACAAAGAAGTTTCGTTGGTCAAAGTTCTTTAGCGGAATCAGTCTGTAGATGGTGCCACTTGGGAAGCCAAAGAAGATATGCGAGCCAAGTACCCTCACCTCTTCTCCACAAACTCAGATTTAGTGAAAGGTAATACTCTTCCTTGATTCAGTTCTTTTATAATCATGTATTCAGCTATATAGTTGTCCTCATGTAAGTTCATGCACTCATAGAATTACTTTGCAGCTCAGAATGATTTAGAGCTAGTTATTTAGTTTACTTCGGTTTAGCATGCTATCATAGCCTTAGATCCCTCAGTATTCTTAGTCTAACTAGCAAAATTCGAGGGCAAATGTTCCCAATGGGGAGATATTGTAATACCCTGAAATTTCTTAGGTTAAATTCGTTCCAAGAATGTTAAGAGATAGCTTCAAAAATTAATAATATTTATTCTATATGGAATTTTCCAGATTTATACTTCCTATTGTGTTGGAAATTGAATAAGCTTTCCATCAATATAAGATTCGCCCAAATCTGCCACTCGATAAAGGAGTTATGAATTTTTAAGTTGATAGTGTGCCATCTGGGTACTTGGTACATCGCGGGAAAGGCAAAATTCATAATTGTCAAATTCCCATGGACCTCCACGATATTGCGCATCGCGTAGTGGGCCAATTTCACATTTGTCAATTTCTAGTGAGCCTTTCCGATACTTACACATCGCGCCAGTGGCCAAATGGAAACTTAAAGGGAACCATGATTGTGGTGCATCGCGGTGAAAGCCCAGTTCCTATTCGTCCACTTTCCAGTAAGCCACAGTGATAGTGGCATGTCACGGTGGCCACCCAGTTAAGAAAATATTGCATTTTCTAGTTTTGTTTAAAAGATTAAAGGGGAAATTATGGTCAATTCTCAAGCCCCCAATCCATCCAAAAGGCAAGATTTAACGTATTTCAAAGAACTTTATGCTTATTTCATCCACTTTTTCTCAAAAGAAAATCCTAGATCATCAAAGCTCCTTGTCCAATAAACTCAATTTCTCCATTAATTCTCCAAGGCAATTCAAGATGTAGAATCCCCAACTCAGTAACTCTAAGAATTCATCTCCAAAGCATCAATAGAGATCCAAGATTCAAGTTTTAGAATTTAAAATCATCAATTGAGTTATGTGGAGTTTTGAACAAGGACAATCCTTGCGTCCTTGTGCCCGAAACTTATTTTAATTCCAATTTTACTGAATTTTATATGATTTCCCATGAAATTCAAGTTAGGTTTTATACCCATTATTGTTATTTACAAGCTAATGAGATATCAAGTGATTAAATGTTGAATTGCATGACTATTTTCATATAAATATGTGTATAATGCAATTTTCAAGATTTCCCCAATTGAGTTTAAGCATGATATTGAGATTCTTGATTTTATTATTTTGATATTATTGAAGTATTTTCGGGAAGCATATTGAGAATGATATTTTGCTATGATTTTACATGAGTTTGAAGTATGGGTCATTAAGCCCTAATTAAAGATTGTTATTTCAAGATTGTTTGTGCCATGAACACTCTATGATAAGATTATTCTCAGATTTTTGATAAAGATTTGACCATTTGATCCCAAGCTAAGATAAAAAATCCACATTGTTCATATGACTTGAGATTTAAAGAAAGAAAAACATAATTGGTTTTTCTTGTAAACCCTTGTGCTATTTTTTTGAAGTAGATTTCTTAACATCCTGAGCATAAGAATGGAAGTAGTATTTAGCACCGAGATGGGTATGTTACCAAGGTTTGATGCCCTAGAACTACGTTCCACCATAGGATTGAGATTATTCTCACTTCTACGTGGATGACTAAGATTGTGATCACTTAAGATAAGAAGTTCTATTTTAATGGCAAGGGTAGAACATCTCTTCCCAACGTGGGTAAAACGTTGGACTCCATGAATGCTCACATAGTTTATGTCGTTTAGAAGTACCTCCTAAAAGAAGTCCCCTACTCTTAAAACAGTCTATTGGTTAAAATCCTTAAGATAAATGTGTATGTTTTAAAAGCTATGGATTTTATGATTTCTTAAAGACGAGAGATGAAGTATTCCCCTTACAGTTGACAAGATAATGTGGTAGTTTTCAGAAAAAAGCACAGATTTTAGAACTGAATGTAATGGATCACAAGATTCATATTGTATGCTTTAATGTTAATGATTTATTATCTTCAAATTTCAGATTACTCAAATGTGAGTCATTTACATTTACCATGCATGATTTTATAAATTGTGATGATATTGTTTACTTATTGCATTCACCCTCATATATTGGGTGAATTATCAAAGTACTGATCCATATATATGTCTATGTGCTACATAGTCTTATAATGTAGGTTCAGGTTCTCAGTCTCAGCAGCGTGAGTGATTTTCGAGCATCTTATCTACATCTCTGCAATTGGTGAGACCTCATAGTTTGAGGACTTAGCTATTCAGATTTTTTTTATCCAGTAGATGATTTAGTATTCATTTCAGACAGTTTGAGTTAGCTGGGGCCTGTCCCAGTGACCCTCTAGATTCAGTCAGTAGAGGCTTATCGGACTACTAGATTCAGTTTAGACTTTTAATTCTGTATCCAGATTTTTCAGTTTTGTTTTAGCATGACTTGTGAGATTAGTATGCTTTAGATAAGATTTTCGTATTTATTATGTTTTCCTATCCATTTTCCCTTATTTTGAGATTTAGATTTAGTAGAAGCAGTCAGGTTTAGCTTAGCACTACTGCTAGTTCAGAGCATCATGTGGCATCCCAGGAATTAGATTTCAGGGCGTTATGTTAACCTACCAGAGTCCAAGCAACTTACGATCCAACAAGATTTTCTTTTCTTTTTGTCGAAGCCTCATTTTCCACGAGTAAAGCTATCAATAATACAATATAAGCATTATAACAAGAATGACAATACCCATTATGGAACCATTGTGCCATGGGTTCTAAAGGACACCAAACCCCTAAGTAGGTTTTTATCTTTGCAATGAGTTTCCAAGACTAACCCATTGTTCAACTTCCTTTAGGGAGTTCTAACTCTTAAGGAATTTGAGTCAATCAATCAAATTTGGGGCTACACTTGAGCCTCAATAATTTAGGGGTTTTGAGTCAAGAAATCATGAAATCAATACTAAAAAATAAGAAATTTTACCTTAGATTGTAGCAAGATTCAATTTCACATGTTTTTTAAGATTTAATTCAACCCACAAGGTTCAGTTAGAAGGTTTTACACTCTAATAGGCTTTAAGGTTTAAGAAGAAGGCACAAAAGGCCAAAATCTCATCCAAGACAACACTTAAATAGTCTTTTCTCAGGCCTCAAGTAGCGCGGTCACTCAATCAGCCTAGCCGCAGTCGTACCTTGACCATCGCGGCCATGACATCTCGCTCAACACTATGCATGGCTAAAGCTTGGAAGTTGGTTCCGAGCGTCGATCAATGCCTCGAGATGCATCTAGGGTATATTTCTAATAAATAAGATTTGCAACCCCATAGTTTTTGATATTACAAAAGTTGAATTTTACATACGAGGATGTTTTACCAATGTTTTGACAAAGTGGTCAATTAGGACTGACGAAGACATCCAATTGAGAAAGTTATTCGAGGAACTAAACAAACCACAAAGTAACCAAACAACGAATCCTCGTAAGTCACTATTGATATGGGACAGCTATAGAGAAGATCTATCAGCGGAAATAGGCAAGAATACAGATAATGACTTGAAGGGTCATTACAATATATCACCCAATTGAAATAAATTTTTGGAGGGGTATTTTTTACTCAAAGATCAACAAAAAACATATCTAGTGCCTGCGATACTCATTTTTTCCTAATTAATCATAAAACATCATAAAATAAAACATATTACGCCTAAACATGCTGGCTTTACTAGGAGTAGGACACCAAGAAAGTGAGGCACGACAATAAAAACCCTAAGATGAAATCAATACCCACAAGTAGCCTAACTCTCAACTTAAGACATGCATTGTCCCTAGTGCATTAAACTGCTACAAATTAAGAGAGTTGGAAACATACCTGTGGTGCCTTAGATGCACAAATCTGGCATCAATCATAATAACACGTACAAATAACAAAATACCTTGGGTGGCCTCCCAAGTAGTGCATGTTTCAACGTCGTGTCATGATAGGGGTATGTCGGTTACTCAAACTCCACCAATAAGCCTGTGGGTACCTTAGTTACCCAGATTTCATTAAGATAGCCTAAACACTGGCCTCAAATTTTTTATTTCTACTTTGAAATTATGAAATACACCCCTAATTGTTTTTTGATTTCCCATTATGCTCAAGTGGCGACAGTAAATAATAAAAGACCCAAGCAATTGATGAGGAATGTTGTACTTCTTATCCCTTACGTGAGAAATATAATTCCTTGATTTTGGCTCAACAAATTCAAGAATATTGATATATGTTTCCTCTTTCTTGCACTTGTCTTTGGGTTCAGATGGCTCGATCAATATTTTATTATCCAAACATAATGTGGAAAAAGGATTTGAATTAGGTCCCATACACCCTAACTCAGGAATTGTAGACATATTTATATCCCCACATAACTCTAGTATGCTCTTCTTAATAATGACACTATCCATAAGAGTATGAACAATTATTAACTCCTCCAATTTCAGCTCCTCAAGTTAGTTTTTTAAAAACTTTTAAGTCTCACACCTCCCATAACTAAGTTGTTGGGCATTACATGTAAAAAATTTTGTTTTTAACTCTACTTATAAGTGGTAAATATCCAAGAAAAACGTAATAACCTTTTGAATAAGCTCATTAATTTTTTTTGCAAGGCTTGTCAATGTTTCTATTTGGCTCTCGTTGTGTTCCCACACCATATCTAACACACTACTGTAATACCGCACCATATCAAAAGGATAAGGATCAATAAAAAAGAAGTGTTTATTACTCCATACTTCCTTTGGCTAAGTTGTCATATTAAGAAGAGTAGGCATACACTAGAGTATTCCTACAGAAGAATAGAAAATAAAAAACCTTACAACTTAAACAAATTTAATCAGTCAATCCATAACCGTATTCCCTGGCAATAGTGCCAAAATTTAATATCACCAAAACTATACCTCAAATTGTAGTATAAAGTGGTCTTTGTCAAAAAATAGTAACCCAACTAGGTTGGGGTCAATCCCATAGGGAATACGTCAAAAATTTAGCTTGAATTTATTGAAATCATCAGGCA
The DNA here is from genome assembly GCA_026120095.1 of Capsicum chinense. Classification (NCBI taxonomy): domain Eukaryota; kingdom Viridiplantae; phylum Streptophyta; class Magnoliopsida; order Solanales; family Solanaceae; genus Capsicum; species Capsicum chinense. The sequence goes on from JAPEIP010000009.1 coordinate 41,242,509, forward strand.
TTATAGATAAGTAAAAAGAGGGTATTTTATGAAATACTAAAAAGTAATAAGTACTGGATGTTTGAGGTTGTACTCAATCTAAGATGAACTTTATACTTGCATTCCCTCTGGCTTCTAACTCTGTAGACTTATTATGCACTGTCGAACTATTCTAATACCTTGCATGAAGAATCTGGTAAGTTATGTATCATCAACTGTCTTATGAATTCATCGACAGATTTCACCATTTACGTTTTGTCTTAGGATGTCACTTTACTAACTTTTTGATAATTCATCAATTTAAGGATTTTCTAGCACCTATTAAGCCTAACTTCTCATGCTTTTCCATTTATTTTATATTTATCTCTTACTTAATGCTCATATTTGTTGAAAAAATTAAAGAAGGAAGATGAGTAAGTCATTCATGTCAAAAAGAGGTTAAATGTGAAAGAAAAAAAGTCAAATACTAGAAATCAAGTCTAAGAATTAACCCTTAGTTACCGCGATCGCAGCCTGAGGGTTACGATCACAAATCATAAACAAGTCAATTGGAGGGCAATCACGATATCACTAGGGTGACCATGATAGCCGCAAATGCGGTACAAAGGTGGTGAAGGTTGTTGAGCGTAAAGTTTCAAGGGAATTTTTTTAATATTTGGCAAATGTGGAATTTTTTAGATAAATTTTCACCATCTTATCTTTATCCCCCATATTATCTTTCATTTTTTAATTTCTACGGTTTTATCACTTGGAGCATGCAGAAAATTTGTACAAATCTTGAGATAAGAAGATATTAGAGTGACTCCTATGTAAATAATTAGCAAATCCTATTGAGGATTCATTAGAATTTAAAGTGTGGTTTGTATTGTCTTTATTTTTCATGAATCAGATTAATTGAGATTTTGGTATATTCTTGTTTATTATCTTTATTAGTTGTTCTTCTTCCTCATGGGATTATGTTAGAATAGGGTGCAATTGTGCGTCGGTTGTGATGTATTTGTGTAGATTCTATTTTGTTGATGATGGGTTTCACTGTTTCTTGATTTAATTAGTTAGGATTTATGGGTGAAAACCTCAAACACCCAAAACGGGTTTGTGGGTGAAAACCCCAAACTCTTGAAATCTCACATCAAACTTCAAAGAGGGATGTGGGTGAACTTTTGGAATCCATGGAATCTTTGAAAGAGGGCTATGGGGGACAAAGCAATCACGGACAATAATAGATGTAGTTTACTATTTTTTTCTATCTTAGAAATAAAGGTGAATAGAGAGTAGGCTATATTTTAGGTATATTCCTAGAAATAGGGATGCCGAATTAAGGTGTTAGGTGACTTTAATTGACACACTCATTAGGTTCTCAAAAGGGTGAGTGAGTGACATCTTTGAGAGTTTGTTGACAAACTAGCCTCAAGGACTTTCAATCTAGCCTACCACATCATTAATGATTTGAATTTAGACCAAATTGTCATGTTCCCAGGCATAACTTTCCCCTAGTAAAGTATAATCCCAAGATCCATTTGTAACTGCTTGGTTTCTAAATTATTCTTAGTCTCGAGTTAGTCTTTTAGAATCCCAAAAATAATTATATCTTTGAACATATTCAAAATCCTTAAATTTTGTATCCTAGGTTTGAACTTAGTAAGTATTTTTATTTTGAACTTACCCATTCTCTACTCACATCATTCCTTGTGGATTTGACCCTGACTCTTGTTGGGTTTATATTGACAATGACCACCGTGTACTTAAATTGATGTGTAAGTTGTGCATTATCCGAAAAGGCACCGTTGTTGGGAAACAATTTTGCGTGTTAAGTTAGTTTGAAATTTTAGCATACTTGCTTTTATAAAAACTTCTAATATTTGTTTGTGATTTTCTTGTGTTAGTTAGAATTTTATTTTTGTTTACTTGTCACTATGGCATCTTTGAATGAATGTGAGTTTGGTGGTTGGAAATCTTATCTAAATGATCCATGTCCATATTGTAATGGACCATACTTTTTACAATAATGTAGATATGCTCCCCAAAAATATATGTGTGCACCATCTTGATCCTATTGGGGGTATGATTGTTCCCTTTTTAATGGTTGTGATGGACATTTGTAATACCCCTAACTTTCTTTAAGTCAAATCTAGTATCCAAAAGAGTTAGTGATGACTTACTAAATGATTAATGTTTAAATCAGATAGAATTTCCCTAATTTTGTCTTTTTATTATGTGAGAAACTGAATTAGCTTTCCAATGATATCAGTTTTATCCAAATTCGGTATCGGAGTAAAAAGTTATGGATATTTTATAGAGAACTATCGAAACTGCCCAAAAGCAACGGTCAGGCCGGCGGGCTATCAAGCTAGCGATGGACCATCACCCAAGCCGTCACGACTAAGGTATTGAACCCATCTTCTAGCCAAGTGCGATGGTTAGGACTGATGGATCGTTGAGCTAGCAATGGACAGTTGCCTAAACCATCACAAACGAGGCAAGAAGTTCAGGTTCTTGCCAAGTACGACAGGATGGATCGACAGACCATCGAGCCAGCGATGGACCGTCACCCAAATCGTCGCCACTTTCTATCAGTGATTTTAAGCTATTTTTAAAAGAGTATTTAGGTGTTTTCCACTAGTTTTAACCCCTAATTATACAAGACCAGAGCTCATAACTTCATTATTCATCCACAACACCAAATTAGGGTTTCTCTCAAAGATCAATACTCAAGAACAAGAAACCCTAGGTGTCTAATACCAAGGCAAGAATTGAAGCTTTCCTCCACCTATCTTTAGGGAATCATCCACCTCGGTATATAAAGTGTTGATTCATGGGTTTTTTTTACCCATGAAGCTCAAAAATACCATTTTAAACTCATGAATTGTGATTTCTATGCGGTGAGTTGATTTCAATTATGTTGATGTGGTTGTATGAATCCCAAGTTGGATTCTTTATGTACTTTTCATGAAATTATTCTAGTATATGGGTTTGGAAACTTTTAAATTGAGCTGATTAAAGGAACCATGATGTATGAACTTGTGTATATTCCTAAGCCTAAGGTTGTGCATGCAGTATGTTTGATAAAATGCCATAGAGAATGAGAATCATGCTTTAGGACTCAATTATGACCAAATTGATAAGTCCATGCTATACCCTTATATTCAAAATGACTTCCATGTTATTGTTATGCATTGAAATTATTTAATGGATTGTTTAGGAGATTAGCCCTATTAAATTATGACATGTTTATATGCATTCCTATTCATGTATCAAACCATGATAATCAAGTTCCTCAAGAAATTCCCCAATGATTGTATTATGGATTATTGATTATGGTTGTGAGTCCAGGAAGTGTCATGTTTTGTCAGTTTCATGCTGTCGAGTTCTGGGGGTACTTGTACTCAATAATTTAGCTAGGTGCCTAGATCTAGTGTCAGTTTTCAAGATACTCTCAGTCAAGCCATGTGCAGTAGAATTTGGCCCCTCTCATGACTAAGGAAAACTCAATAATCTTAGTTAGTTATCAGATCTCAGTAATGTTCTTTCAGTCAGTGGAATTTAGTGAACTCAGTCCAGTTAGTTTAGTATAATTAATTCAGTGTCTAATTAGATTGGAGTAGGATTCAACATCGAGTGAGCCTAAGGATGGGAACTCACCTGTGAGTAGAGTGTGTGATTCTTAGAAGCAATTCTTGCACTCCAGAACGACGTAGCCATCATAGATTGAGACATCTAACCTGTTAGATAAGGGTTGATGAGGTGACTTAACCTGTTAGATGAGGGTCCGAACATTTTCCTTAGAGTACCTGCTAGATAAGGGATTACTCACAGCTTGTTCTTACCAGTGGTGCGGTATTGATATCCTTCCAATTGGGGTTATAAATTGGACCCCAACTCAATTATATTATCTCATTTGGGGCATACCGGTTAGATGACTACTTCCCACAGTTACAGTCTTAGTCTCAGTCTCAGTCGCAGTAATAGAACTCAGATAGTTTTACAGAATTCAGGACTATCAAATATGGTCACCCAGTTCAGTATGGAACTCAGCTAGTTCTATTAAAAATAGGACTACCAAACACATTTATTAAGATAATAGTATATCAGTTATACGAAACTTATGTTATTAGTATTCAAATTTTGTGATATCATGATCTCAGTTACAGTTCACGTATTTTTCATGTTATTCAGTCAGTTAGTATTTTTCATGCATATAAACCCCTTGCATTCAGCCTACCTCACTTACATACTAGTACATTTAATAGTACTAATGTATTTGCGCTATGGTGTTTTTATACCATAGGTTCAAAGGCATGAGCTCCCGAGCATCCTTAGTATATCAAACGTTCAGCAGCCAAATTAGCAGTGAGTCCTCATCATTTGAGGATAACATAATTTTTTTATTTCTTTATTATTTCAGTCCTCTGGAGTAAGTTGGGGATATATTCCATTAACTCTACAGTTTTCAGGCAGTTTAGAGGCATCCAGACTATACCATGTTTAGATAGTTATTTCAATTTTGTTTTGGTATTTATTTATCGTATTTCTAGATATTATGTTTTATCAGATATTTGAACCTTAGAGCCTTTCAGCCTTTTTCTGCATTTATACAGTATATTATGTAGTGCCCAATTACAAATATCAGTTGCTGCAATCGCGGCATGTGGGTCGTGATCATGCCCAGTCAATAATTTAACCAGAGGGAGATCTCGATATGACTACTGTGATCGCGGGAGTCATGAACTCGGTACAGAGGTGGCGATCGTGATTGTGCGGAAAAGTTTCAAAGCGATTTTTGTAATATTCGGAAAATGAGGATTTTTAGCTCATTTTTCACCGTCTTATCATTATCCCACATATTATCTTTTATTTTTTTAGTTTCTAGGGTTTTATCACTTAGAGATTCGAGATAAATTTATACTAATCTTAAGATTAGAAGATATTAGAGTGACTCCTAAGTGAAGAATTGGCAAATCCCATTGAGAATTAATTGGAATTTAAAGTGTGGTTTGCATTCTCTGTATTTTTCATGAATCAAATTGATGGAGATTTTTGTATATTTTTGTTTACTATCTTTATGAGTTGCTAGTTCTTCCTCTTGGTATTCTGTTAGAATATGCTGCAATTGTGTGTGGGTTGTAATGTATTTGTGTAGATTATAGTTTGTTGATGATGGGTTTAAGTATTGCTTGATTTAATTAGTTGGGATTTGTGGGTGAGAACCCCAAACACCAAAATATGTTTGTGGATGAAAACCCCAAACTCTTGAAAGCTCACATCATCCTTGAAAGTGGGTGAAATTTTGGATCCTATGGCATCCTTTAAAGAGGGATATGGGGGACAAATCTATAGTGGACAATAATCGATGTAGTTTACTATCCTTTTACTTTCTTAGAAATAAGGGTGAATAGAGAGTAGGCCATGTTTTGGGCATCTTCTTGGAAATATGGATGCCCAATTGAGGTGTTGGGTGGCTTTAATTAACACAGTCGTTAGGTACTCAAAAGGGTCAATGGGTGATATCTTTAAGACTTTGTTGACAAACTAGCCTTAAGGACTTTTAACCTAGCCTTTTATGTAGATTAAAGATAATCCTTTTATGTAGATGGTGTTGATTAACCTAGAGTGATAATTAATCTCCAAATACTGTTGTGATGTTGTTTCTTACTCTCTACCTCTTTGGAGAAGCAAGTAGTGATATTGCTGAACCTTTCGGGGTTTCACCATACAGTGAGGGACCAGGTCCCTAAAAGTCAAACACAAGCAATAGAACCACAAAGGAACAATGAGGCACTAGAAAAAAAACGACAGTGCAATAAAGTAATAACACATTTACGTGGAAACTGAAAAAGGGAAAGAACACAACTTTCCCTCACAAGCACCAAAGAAATATACTATAATCAACCTCCTATTTATAGTCTATATTTAAGTCTACCTCTAGGCTTCTTTTGCTTGTAGCAACTCTACTACAAGCTTATCTTAGTAACTCTATCAAAGGCCACTCTACTGATTACCTCTAATCAAGAACTAACTTAGGTAACTCTACCTAAGCACTCACAAAAGAAACACTACTCTTAAAAGATGAGTAGATGTGGCTTTCAAACTTCCTAGGATTTTGTTGAACCTTAGGATCGGATACCAAGTTTGTAATGCCTTCAGTCTGTACCGTGGATGCTACACAGTGCTCATAATCCTGAAGGACCACAAGCTAACCCATGACTGGTACCTGTTGAAATCACTGAATAGTAATGCTATAATCATATGGAAATTAGTCAGAAATTGCCATAGAGTTCAAAACTAAAATCAAAATAATGAATGCTAAAAATCAATACTTAAATCTGAACATCTGCCTGTAAATACTCTAGTCTAAAAGCCTCTAACTATCTGAAGGTGGAGTTGTTGTGAAAATTCCCTAACTAACTCCAACTACTGAAGTACTGATAACTGAAAATAATGAGATAACAACTCTATCCTCGAACTATAAGGACTCACCACTAAATCTACTGGTAATAATTTTGGCTGCTAAGTACGGTCAGGAGCCCATGCATCTGATCCTATGATAGAATACATCATTGCGCAAAAGAAAGGAATGCGTCAGTACTTTAAATGCACTGATATGCTAAGTAAGGTAAGGCTGAATGCATGGGTTCATATGCATGAACAATAACTAACTGAGTGACATGAAAATAATTGAATGGGAGTACATGTATAACTGAAACTACTGTAAAGGATGATTATGCAATAATATGCACCTAACTACGCAGACTGTAACTGAGATGATGTTAACACTGGGTACTAAATTCTGATAACTGAATTACTGATATCTAAGTTTACTGATACTGAATTATTGTATACTGAGTGACTATTTCTGATAGTCTGGACTTTCTAAAGATGAACTGAGTTTTGTACTAAGTTGGGTGACTGTATTTGACAATCCTAATTTTGAAACTAAACTGAGGTTCTATACAGAGTCTAAAACTGAAACTGTGGGAGTGTGTTCTAACCAACATACCCCAATTATGAACTAAGTTATGGTCCAACTTTTGACCCTGTTGGAAGGGTGTTAGCACCTTGCCAAGGGATACAAACAATGACTATGAGTTAACTTTCTCTGACAGGAAGACCTTTCGTGGCAGGAAAACTCGTATGAGATGTATCAACCCTAGACTGATAGGAAGAAATATCAACCTATGTTGGCTATGTAGTTCTATAATGTAGGGATTTCAATTAAGGGTCAAACCCTTTACCGAAAGCAATGCCCCTATCCATGGGTTCACTCGGTGATGATTCCTACTCCCAACTGAAAAGATACTGAACTAATATATAGACTACACTAGGCTTGACTGAACTGTTACTGATCGTAATATCTACTGAATTGAACTGACTTCACTGAGTTTTATTAACTGATTGAGTATGCTGAATTCTATTAACTGACTGAATACGCTTAGTTTTGGAACTATCTGAGTACTACTGGACATGACATTACTGAGACTTTTTTGAAAATACTATAAATCTAGGTAAATATCTTGATTGTCGCGTATTAAATACCCCTAGGACTCTATTGCATAAATTGTAAAACATAGCACAATCTTGAAAACATGATAACTCGTTATTTTTCCACCATTCATTCATCGAGGCATTTTACCAAACACTTGGGGTGCACAATCTATGCACTTAATAATGAATAACATTTAGGCATCATGATTACTAGTATCAACTTACAAATTCATGGGGTTTTTAACATAAATCCATATACCATTACATACGTAAATTAATTTACATGAAACGTGAATTAAATCATGGATTAGAATCCCTAAAGAAATTATAGTCATGAATACAATCAATTCAATATGTAACTCATCGAAGAAATCAACTTGTAATATAAAAAAATTCTTGAACTCCAAGGGTGAAAGGAAACCCATGGATGAGCACCTAATATACCTGATTGTTAATTCGTTGAAAGTTGTGGAGAATTTCTTGAATCTTAAATCTTGAATTAGAAGCCCTAGGGTTTGTTCTTATGAGAAATTTGAGAGACGGTAAGTGTTTTTGCCCTAGGAATGATTAAATCTCATGTTTTTAGGGATTAATACCGCTGGAAAATGACCCAATTACCCCTTTAGATGGAGGTTTTCAATGACTGAAAAGAGTGCCGAGCAACGCGTATACTGATGCACTATGTCAATGGCATCAAGCAATGACCAATGTGTCATATCATATTCGCGTTGGTTCACTGGAATTGCACTGAATACTGGGGAAAATTATCTGTCGATGCGATGGGTGACACGACGCATCGAGATCGCATTGATCCACTATTTTGGTCATCCAAACATAGTTCAAACGATGTCCAAAAAATATAAAACTCACCCGAAGTAACCTACTAACATTCCTGATCGTGAATCAACCTAAAAATTGATATTTTAAGGTTTTAAGGGTCTTAGAATAGGATCGCCAACTAATGAAAGCTAAAATAATTCTAAGTACAAATACTTAGCTAAATTTTTTGAGTCTTGGACCTCTTTTCAAGCTTTAACAGTCTGATTTAAGCTTAGGATTTTGCGGGGTCTTACAATATCTCCCCCTTGGGAACATTCCTCACCCAATAAGACTAACTAAGCTAAGAATACTGATAGGCTGAATTTATATATATACTGAACATTCATAACTAAATCATGATTAAATGACTAAAAGTACTGATATACTGAGTTATCATACTTACATATATAACTGTAGGATGACTTAGTTCTGAAAACTTGACATATGACTGACTATTTCATGAAGGTATACATAATGTGAGAATGCTATGCAACTGAACCGATATAAAGTTGTAAAGGTAAACTGAGCATGGAACTAGATGAATTCAAGGAAAATTGTTATCTTACGCTGAGTTTAAGTTTACAGACAAGAGGTGAGAATACTTGGTCTGCATATCTGATTCTACTTCCCAAGTAGCTCCCTCAATAGACTGATTCTGCCAAAGAACTTTGACTAAAGGAATTTTTGGTTCCTCTGTGTACGAACCTGATGATTGAGAATTTCGATTAGGATCTCTTCATAAGAGAGGTTGTTCTAGACTTCAATTCCCTCTATCAGGACTACCAATGCTAGGTCACATATGCATTTCTTGAGAAAGGAGACATGAAATGCTGGGTTCACTAAAGCAAGTCTGAAGGCAACTCAAGTTTATAAGCTCCTTTTCCAAAATGGCTGAGAATTTGGTAAAGATCAATATATTGGGATTGAGCTTCCCCTTGTTGCCAAACTTCTTAACTCCTTTCATAGAAGAGATTTTCAAATACATATAATCCCCTGTCTCACACTCGAGATCCTTTCTTCGCATATCTGCATATGATTTCTATCGTCTCTGAGCTATTTTAAGCCTTTCCCTGATCAATTGAACTTTTTCTGCCATACCACTATAGCCTTACCCTTTTTGAACTAACTAATGGGAGATCTACATCTCCTCTCATAGAGTGCTTCAAATGGATCCATTTGAATGCTGGAATGTTAACTGTTATTATATGCAAACTCAATCAGAGGTAAGTGGTCATCCCAACTACCTTTAAAGTCAATGGCATACGTTTTTAACATATCTTCTAGAGTCTAGATGGTTCTTTCTACTTAACCATCTGTCTGAGGGTAAAAGGCTGTACTGAGGTGAACTTGGGTACTAAGACCCTTTTGGAAGGATTTCCATAAATAAAAGGTAAAATGGGTACCTCTATCTGAGATAATAGACAACGGGACTCTATGAAATCTGACAAACTCTCTAGCATAGAGTTTGGCATAATTCTAAGCTAAATAAGAGGTATAAACTAGTAAGAAGTGAGTTGATTTATTCATCTTATCTACAATGGACAAATAGAATCATGCTGACGATGAGTATGAGGCAAACCCATCACAAAGTCCATTTTCACTTTCTCCCACTTTCATATGGGAATACTGAACTCCTTCATGGAACCACTAGATTTCTGGTGCTTAATCTTAACCTGCTGACACGTAAAACACTTAGCTACAAACACTGGAATGTCCCTCTTTATCCCACTTCACCAATAGATCTCTCACAAATCATGGTAAATCTTAGTGGCCCCTGAATGAATAGAGTAACGCCCACTATGTGCTTTTACAAGAATTCATTGACTCAAGTCATCTACATCTTGAACGCATATCCAACCCTGGAAACACAACACAACAGCTCCCCCTTGGGAGAAAACCTCTACTTTTTGACATCTGACTGAATCTTTCGGCTTGACTAGATTGGGATCTCTGTCCTATTTTTCCTTTACTTCAGAAACTAGAGATAATTCTAAACTATTTTACACCCACACACCACCCGCTGCTGAATAGACTAAGTGGATACTTAGTCGGGTAAGCTGATGAACATCTTGAACTAACTTCTTCTTACCATCCTCCACGTAAGAAACACTACCCATAGATATCCTAATGCGAGCATCAACACTACATTGTCCTTGCTCAGATGATATAGAACACTCATGTCTAGTCTATCAATAACTATAACCACCTTCTCTGGCACAGGTTCAGATCTTTCTGAGAAAACACATATTGCAGGCTCATATGGTTTATGAACATATCAACATGAACTCTATACAAAAAATACCTCCAAATCTTGAAGGAAAATACAATAGCTGTGAACTCAAGATCCTAAGTTGAGGGTGGCTAATATCAAAAATGAAAGAGCCAAATGGAAATTAAGTTAGAATTTATTTAGAGATAGTTTGCCACTGACTGGAAGAGTATGAGAGCTTCTCTTTCATTTTGTCTGGTGTTGTAAGTGGTTTGGATGCATTCATACCTCGTTGAGATCTTTCTCTTCTATTTTGTGGAATTTTAGGAGCCATATCACCTGAAAACTGCTTAAGAAATCAGTTCTGAATCAAACACAATCAAAATAGTGCATAATGTGGTCTGATGGTAGATTTGACGATCCACCAACTCTGCCGTCAGCTCTTAAGCAGTGTTCCATAAAATCTTGAAATCTCTGACGATAAACTTGGTGGTCCATCACAAATTTGACGATCCACTAAATTGAATGTCATGGCATATACAGAAGGTGCATCTGTATTGAGTCTTCTGATGGTCAACTTGGTTGTCTGTCATAAAGATGACGATCCACTAGTTTGACCGTCGCACCTTCGTCTTCAGCCACAATTTTGGGTTTGACCATTTTTTAAATCAAACAATATAGCAGAGCTATTTTCAAGCTATACACATCATTAAAGCCACAATGAAAGCATTTATAACCTTATTTGGACAGATTAATCCATCTCAAAACTCACTTAACAAGTTAACTACGAAGAGAGAGTTTGAGAGATGCGCGCACCTTGATGTTACAGTATGTTACTCGCTTGAGACTTCAGATATAAAACTACTTATAACTTCTAGCACTTGTCTTACTCTTTGGTTTATGATGGAGAGAAGGAAAGAATGAGTTAGTTTAAATAAGGCTCAAATGAAAGAGATGGGAAGTCTCAGATAGGATAACTCCCTTCAGGTTCTTCAAATCTTGAGGGAGTGGAACAGGCAAAGGTCATGGAACGGTTACATGAATGTAGCTGCTCAACTTTATTTTTAAAATCTCACTTCGAGCAAAATAAGAGGTACTTATAAAGAGTACCGGGTCAACCCGACCTGATTTTGAACTAGGGTTAAAGTGATGGTACAATTGATGGTCCATCACATGTTTGACGGACCATCATGTTGAACGTCACTCATCACCTGTGTTTGAATGTTTCTATTTTGGTGTGATGGTAAGTGGGATGGTTCACCAAACATATGATGGTCCACCAGTTTGTCTATCACTTCTTACCTGAATGTAGGTCACCGATCTAACTTTTGACGGCTGTTGTGACGTCCTACCAGGTTTGTGACGTTCCACCACTCAGGACGTCATGGCTTATCTAGTGAACGTATTTTCTTGCCGGTTCTTAATGGTTGGCGATGATGGTCTGTCAGGGAACTGGTGGTCCATCATGTCATCTGTCAGAATGTTCTAGTAGCTCATATGTATCCACTATTTTCCTTTTTACTGCATTTTTGGTCTTGCATACTTCACAAACACATCACGATTGCACATAAACATGAAATGGACTCTAACTGTGGGTATAACAATATGTTCTGGGTTGCCTCCCACTAGCGCCTCATTTAACATCATGGCATGACTAAGGTGTATCGAGTACTCAGACTTCATCGAGATAAAAGACATCAACACTTCTTATCAAGTCTTTTGGACCAATATGAAGTTTGATTCTTTTCCCGTTCACTTTGAAGACACAACCGTCTTTGTTTTCAATATCGACTACTCATGATGAGTGGACTTGGCTGATTTTGAACAGACTAGACCACTTGGATTTCAACTTACCTAGAAACAACTTCAGTCTAGAGTTGAAAAGAAGTACCAAATCACCTTTCCTGAATTCTCTCTATGCAATCCTTCGATTATTGTATTTCTTCATCTTTTCTTTATACAAGTCTACTCTTTCATAGGCTCTGAGATGGAATTTATCCATCTCATATAGCTTCTCCAATCTTAGATCTGCTGCTTTCTTCCAATGCATATTAAGCCTTTTACGAGCCCACAAGACCTTATGCTCGATCTCGATTAGTAAATGACATTCCTTCCCATAGACTAGCTGATATGGTGACATACTAATTAGTGTCTTAAAAGCAGTTTGATACACCCATATGGCATCATCAAGCTTTCGAGACCAATCTTTCCTATTAGCATTCATATTTTTGGCGAGAATGGCCTTAATTTCACGATTCAACACCTTCACCTGCCCACTAGTTTGTAGGTTATATGGAGTTCCTACTCGGTGTTGTTTTACTCTATACTTCATCAAAATAGCCCTGAAAATTTATTGTAGAAATGTGATCCCCCATCACTTATGATTGTTCTTGGTACTCCAAAATAAGAGAATATGTTCTTCTCTAGAAATGCCACAACTCTTTTTCCTTCATTGCCAGCCAAAGCAACAACTTCCACCTATTTTGAGACAGAGTCCACAGCTACTAGGATGTATTTTAACCCGTATGAGCTTACAAATACGCCCATGAAGTCGATGCCCCATACATCAAACGACTCTACTTCCATTATCTTGGACATCGGCATCTCATGGCATTTGGAGATTGATTCTTGCCTCTGACATTGATTGTATCTACGAGCAAACTCATGTGCATCTCTCAATAGTGTAGGCCAATAGTAGCCACTCTGCAATACTTTCTCAGTAGTTCGATCACCTGCATGATTACCACCAACAGGTGAAGAATGGAATGCTTCCAAAATACTCAGCATTTCTACTTCTGGGAGACAGTGCCCAATAATACCATCTGTACATCGCCAAAAAGGTAGGTCTCATCCTAAAAATATTGGGTCACATCATGAAGAAACTTTTTCCTTTGGTGAAACGAAAGATTATCTGGCATCACCTCACTTACCATGTAGTTTGCAAAATCAGCATACCAAGGTATCAGCTCGAGCTTCACAGCTAGTATCTTTTCATGCGAAATCAATCTTGGCTTCGCATATTTCTTCGCTATTAAATACCTTAGATCTGCATGATTCGTGTGGACCACCACATTGGTCCCTAGCAAATACGCTTTGAATTTCTCAAAAGCATACACTACAGCCAGGAGCTCCGGTCTGGTAATGGTGTAGTTCTTTTGAGCTCCGTTCAGGGCCTTGCTGGCATAATAGATTGGATGAAACAACTTATCCTTCTTCTACCCCAACACAACTCCAAGCGCCACCCCGCTATCATCGTACATTAGTTCAAACGACTTTGTCCAGTGAGGAGTAATAATAATTGGAGCCTTTAGTAATTTCAGCTTAATACATTCGAATGCTTGTCTACAGTCATCATAAAAAGAGAACTTGTCCTCCTTTTCAAGAAGTTTGCAGAATGGGTTTACAACCATCGAGAAATCATTTATAAATCTGTGATAGAATCCTGCATGGCCAAGAATGCTACGCACCTCTTTTACTGAGATGGGGGGAGGTAGTTTCTAAATGACCTCAACCTTGGCCCTATCCACCTCAATACCTTTTTCAAAAATTTTATGACCGAGAATAATGCCTTCTTTCACCATGAAGTGGCATTTTTCCCAGTTAAGGACCAAATTAAACTCTTCACACCGCTGTAATGCTTGACTTAGATTCAGCAAGCATAAGTCAAAGTAATCTCCAACCACTGAGAAGTCATCCATGAACGCTATTAAGGTGCCCTTAACCATATCAGAGAAGATCGATATCATGCACCTTTGGAAAGTGGCCAGTGCATTCCATAAATGAAAAGGCATTCTTTTAAAAGCAAATATGTCGTATGGGCACATGAACGTTGTCTTCTCCTGATCTTCAGGAGCAATGGAGATTTGGTAATACCCCGAATAACCATCCAAGAATTAGTACCAACCCCTTCCTGCCAATCAATCAAGCATCTGATCCATGAATGGCATCAATAGTGATCTTTTAGTGTCCACGAGTTGAGCTTTCGGTAATCCATAAACACCCTCCACCCAGTGACAAGCCTGAGAGGGATCAATTCATTCTTCTCGTTGTCCACTACTGTCATGACCCCTTTTTTAGGCACGCAATGTACTGGACTCACCCACTCATTGTCCTATATCGGATACACCACCCCTATATCCAACCACTTAATAATTTCATTTTTTACCACCTCTTGCTTCAGTGGGTTCAGGCGATGCTGATGCACAATAGTAGAAACACAATATTCTTCTAGCTTAATCTTGTGCATACAAATGCCAGGAGGGATACCAATGATATCTATAATAATCCAGCCAATAGCTCTCTTATACCTCTTAAGAACAGAGATAAGAGCTTCCACCTGTTATTCTCCCAGATCGGCAAAAATAATAACCGGTAGTGTATTTCCACTACCCAAGAATATATACCTCAAATGACTAGGCAACTCTTTCAATTCTAACACTGGCGGATCTTCAATGGATGGCTTCGCCGGTGGTGAAGGTCGATTCCAAAGATCAAGATCAAGCTTCTTAGGGGGATCAGAGTACGACCTACTCATGTCAAAGAACAGACAGTTTCTTGGTACTCCTCAATATCCTAACGATTAAAATTCATAAGCACAACAGTTTATGGCTTAACAACAAGCTGCTCTTCTATAGGTACTTCCTGCCTGTCCTCATAATATACATCAACTATAGAGAACACAATCTTTTCTTTATTCTTCTTCATTGATTTGCAAACATCAAAATGTACCACTTCATCATTCATCCGAAATAAGAGCTCCTAAGCCCGTAAATCAATCAGCATACTTTCGGTTGCAAGGAATGGTCGACCTAAGATTATGGGCACCTTAAAGTCCACCTTGCAATCCAAATGACAAAATCCGCAGGAAAAATGAAGGTAGCAACCTTCACCAATATATCATAAAGAATACCAACAGGTCATTTTACCGACCTCTCTACCATCAAAAGCCATATATTAGTTGGTGTAGGATCTCTCAAACCCAACTTTTTATAAATGGCTAGCGGTATCAGATTAATGCTAGATCCCAGATCACATAAAGCCTTAGTAAAATCCAAAGACCCAACCGTGCAAGAAATAGTGAAAGCTCCTAGATCAACCTTCTTCTATACTAAGGACCTTATGGTAATCTCACTGCAATAATGGAAATTTTCAGCCGGTTCATAGCTTGCTTCCCTTTTCTTTGTCAAGAGGTCCTACATGAATTTTTCATACCCTGGCATTTGCTTCAGTTCCTCTACCAAAGGCACATTTATAGTCAGCTACTTTAACATTGCCATGAATTTACTGAACTTTGTGTTATCAGCCTTTTTTCTCAGTCTTTGAGAAAAGGGTGGTGGTGGTTTTGGGAGAGTTTTCTCCACCACTTATTTTTCCTTGTTTTTCTCTTTTACAAACTCATCAGACTGTTGACAGTTGGGTGTAGCATCATGAATAATCTCGTTAGGGTTTTCAGCTTCTATGAGATAATCACAATCTACTTCATCAATACTTTCTGCTACATTATCAACCACAGGCTTACCCATAGATGGGTTTGCCAACACCTTACCACTCCTGGTGGTAATTGCCATACATGACCCATCTTTTCTTAGATTTTGCACTGTGTCACTTGGTAGAGTGCCGACATTCCTTTGATTAAATACCGCAAATAGTTCACTCATTTGCTGCTCCAACTATTTTAATAAACTGGAATGCAAATCAACCAATTGATCATCGAAGACAAATAATTTTTTACCTCAAATAATCCTGTGTTAGTTGCCTCTACTCCCTTCAATAGCTTAGCCATAATGTACTCCATGAACATCTTCCTAGAGTTAGATGCAATATCCTCACGATTCCCAGAAGAAACATACAAACCACTTATGTCATTCTTATTCTTTCAATTTCCTTGGTATCAGTCCTTGTATCTAGATTTTTCATAGTAGTTCCGACCTTGGTTTCCTTAGCCAATGCCTCAGAAACCCCCCTGATTATTTAAGTAATTTGCTTCCTCTTCAGAGTCGGAGTTAGCTCTTCCCTGTGATGCAATAACTTTAACCTTCTCTGTCTTTTCTGATAATAAATGCTTAGTAAAAAGGTCCATCTGTGTTTTTATGTAAGCCATATCTTGGTTATGTTCCTCCTCCTTTCACCTCTGTTCTGCACTCATGCCAATAACTACAGTAGATCTTGCTACCTCAGAATCCTTAGTATGCCAAGCTCTACTCTGTTTTGTCATATGATCTAGCATCTCAGATACCTCAAGAAAAATGAGGTCCATGAATGACCCACCCATAGCATCATCCACCACAGGCTTAGTCACCGAATTCAAGGCCCTATATAATATATTTTTCAGGTGGATGTTGGTCATCTGATGATTCGGGTACAGTGTGAGCTTTTTTTGAACCTTTCCTATGTTTCTTGAAGAGCTTCAATTTGAAGGTGCCTAAAATTTCTAATTTTATCTCTTAACTGTGCCCTCTTGGATGACGGAAAGAACCTTTCTAAGAAAGTATCTTTCATTGCCTCAAATTTTTAATAGAGTCGAGGGTTAGACCATTCAACCATAACGTTGCTTCTCCAGAAAGAGACAACAGGAATAATCACAGCCGAATAATATTTTGTCTAACTTTCGAATTGTCAAGCGACTAACATGTTGAGTTAGAGTTGATCAAATGCATATTCGGATCATCACCGGTAAGTCCATCGAATAGTCCCTTCAGATGAAACAACTAGATCATTATACTCGTAATATTAAAATTAGATCCAGGTGCTAACGGCAGAGTAATTATAGCCTCTGTGGCACCAGCCCTATCCAACTCGTCATCATCATCATCAAGAGCAAACTGAACAGCTCAGCATTCGGGTCTCATTCTAGCCTAGCGATTTTTGTTGACATTCCTGTTCAATGGTGCAACTTCATCATCTACACGACTTGGATTTAGTAACTCATCATTGCCCAGGTATTCATCGTCTAGGTTTATCTCCCAACCAGCATTATCAAAATTCTACTGGTTTATTTGGGTGGCTATTAAGGCAGCTATTCTAGCCTTCTCCTACTGAGTAGCTACCTTTTTTGGGTCCTATTGACCATCTATTCTGCTAATGAGATATGGTTCATGATTAATAGGTAATAATGGTTGACCCGATCTTTGCGTACTTGGCATACAAGACACTCAACCTGTACGAAACAAAAACAACAAATAAAAAGTAAAATTTAGGAATCTTTGACCAAATGGTCGATTAAAAATCACAAACTTAGTTGACAATTGTATTCCCCGGCAATGGCTCAAAAATTTGATACGCCCAAATTACAACTCTCGTTATAACGTGCAAGCGGTCACTATCAAATATAGAACCAAACTAGGTTAGGTGTCGAATCCTACTGGCAATATTGTGCTTACTAAGTATTGTAATTGTTATTGGACTGTTGATTAGAGGTTCCTGAATTAGGGTTTTTTTGGCTTTTTAACTTATAAAATAATTAATTGTAACAAGAGTATTCTAAAATATGATTCTCTTTATAATTCATAACTTTATGAGACTAAACAAACTAGGGCTATGGTCACCAAAATTCTAGCACAATTCGGGTTGTGAATCACTTATGAGTTCCATTTAGCAAATTCAATTGTAAGAATGGTTGAGACCTATTCTTTATCCCTTAGTTTCTCAACCTAATTGGATAGATTATCCTAAAATTATCTTAAACTCAAAGGATGCATTGTTCTTTCAACCAAATTTCTCATGTAAGCTAATCTTGTTAGGGCATTTTCCATTACTCTAAAGGTTAAGGCCCTTAGAATTCATGTAAACACTTTCTTTTCCCAATAAACACTTTCCTTTCAGACAAGTGATGTTCTTGGGCTCACATTTCAAGTTTGCAACCAAGAAAAGTCGTTTAATTGAATAAAGTTTTATACAATATCATTCAGTCGTGGAACTTAATTTGATTAACAACCCATAGATGTTTTTCACATTAAGGATCCCATAACACTAATTATGGGATCTTAGCCACAAAACTCCATAGAAGAAGGAGAAATAATTCTTGTATTATTCATAAATAGATTTAGAATACACTTACAAAGAATACCAAGAATTAGTTCTAGAATCTTTAATAAACAATCTTCAATGATAAAACTTCTCTAATATCTCTATCAATCCACCAAAAGTACTAGGTTATAGAGAGTTTCAATAGAAGATAAAACTTGTAAAAGATGAAAAGGTTTTTCTCTTAACCCTAGAATTTGGTATTTATATGTTCCCAGATAAAAAAGAAATCTAAAATTTAAAAGCAGAAACGCCGCATCTAAGTTGATGGTCCATATGGTGGTCCGTCTCAGTGTTGATAGTCCACCATCTGGTCTGTCAGTTATTTCTTCAAAATCGCAGCTTCTGGATAAGGCCTAATGGTGACACTGGTTGTCCGTCGCAAGATTGATGGTCTACCATGTTGATCGTCACTAAGTCCTTTTGATAGATGGTCTCTGGATAAGGATTGATGGTGACACTAGTGGTCCGCTGTATCATTGATGGTCCACCATATTGATCGTCACTAAGTCCTTCTGAGAGGTGGTTTCTAGATAAGGATTGACAGTGACACTGGTGGTCCATCACAAGACTGACGGTCCACCATATTGATCATCACTAAGTCCTTCTGAGAGGTGGTTTCTAGATAAGGATTAACGGTGACACTGGTGGTCCATCACAAGACTGACGGTCCACCATGTTAATCGTCACTAAGTCATTTAGAATGCCATGTTCTGGTTCGTCTTGACGGTCCACCAGGTGGTCCGTCACAAGACTGACGGTCCGCTATTTTGACCATCAAACTCTTTTTCTGCTACTTTTTCTAGTTTTCTTCTGTGGTTATCACCTTTCACTGAAAGCACTAAAAAACTTTTTTAAACAACACTTTGGTTGCTCAAAAACCTACAATTTTCCTACGTAAATAATGATACCCGTTTCATAAAATACCAAAACATCATTCATCAATTCCATGAAGGCTTCTGAAGTATTGGTAAGACCATATGATATGACTAGGAATTCAAACTAACCATAACGAGTTCAGAAAGCTATTTTCAGGATGTCATATTCTCTGACTATGAGCTGATGATAGCCTGATTTGAGGTCTATCTTAGAAAAGTAGCTAGCACCCTAAAGTTGGTCAAACAAGTCATCGATTCTAGGAAGTGGATACTTGTTCTTTATTTAACTAAAGGTAGTCAGTACACATTTGAAGAGACCAATATTTCTTACACACGAATAGAACAGGTGCACCCTAAGGGGATATGCTGGGTCTGATGAATCCCTTAACTAGGAGATCCTTCAACTGTTCTTTTAAATCTTTGAATTCTGATAGAGCAATTCTGTATTGAGGAATAGAGATAGGCTGAGTATCTAGAAAATGGTCAATTTCGAAGTCAATTTCCTGCTCGGGAGGGACCCCTAGAAGATCTTTAAGAATCACATCTGGGAATTCACATGCTACTGATACTGACTCAAGATTAGAGGTTGCTGAACTAGATTCTTGAACTCAAACGACATGATAGAGACATCCCTTAGATATCATTTTTCACACTCTAAGGTAAGAAACAAGCTGACCCCTAAGTGCTGAAATACTACCCCTCCATTCAAGGACAGGTTCCTTTAGAAACTAAAAATGGACAATTTTGTTTCTGCAGTCAATAGAAGCATAACATGAATAAAGCCAATTCATGCCGAGAAAGACATCATGATTGGTCATCTCTAATTCTATTAGGTCTACTGAAGTGGCTTTCTGAGATACCATAATCGGAGAGTTCCTATTACCCATCAGGCTATAATAGATTTACCCACTGGGGTAGAGACTAAAAAGGGCTCTGCTAGAATTTTAGGACTGACTTCAAAATCAACAGCTATATAAGGAGTTACAAAGGACAAAGAAGCTCCTGGATCTAGTAAAGTATAAACGTGCAAATGATAAACTTGTAACATTTAAGTGACCATGTTAGGAGAACTTTCCTGATCATATCGGGACAGA
This sequence comes from Capsicum chinense, assembly GCA_026120095.1. Classification (NCBI taxonomy): domain Eukaryota; kingdom Viridiplantae; phylum Streptophyta; class Magnoliopsida; order Solanales; family Solanaceae; genus Capsicum; species Capsicum chinense. Next base: position 41,262,989 of record JAPEIP010000009.1, read on the forward strand.
AGTGCATAAAGCCTGCTGATTTGGAAAAGGAATTTGTTCGGAAACTGCTTACACTACCCTGGACTTTAAGGCCTTGTACCCTATCTTTATTTCTATCTCTAAATTTTGTCACTGGAGCACTGGCTGAGGACAGAGATGGAACTGAAGATTGGGCAAAACTGAGAATAATTTCTACTTTCT
>JAPEIP010000009.1:41263268-41291029 GCA_026120095.1 Capsicum chinense
CCACCATATTGATCATCACTAAGTCCTTCTGAGAGGTGGTTTCTAGATAAGGATTAACGGTGACACTGGTGGTCCATCACAAGACTGACGGTCCACCATGTTAATCGTCACTAAGTCATTTAGAATGCCATGTTCTGGTTCGTCTTGACGGTCCACCAGGTGGTCCGTCACAAGACTGACGGTCCGCTATTTTGACCATCAAACTCTTTTTCTGCTACTTTTTCTAGTTTTCTTCTGTGGTTATCACCTTTCACTGAAAGCACTAAAAAACTTTTTTAAACAACACTTTGGTTGCTCAAAAACCTACAATTTTCCTACGTAAATAATGATACCCGTTTCATAAAATACCAAAACATCATTCATCAATTCCATGAAGGCTTCTGAAGTATTGGTAAGACCATATGATATGACTAGGAATTCAAACTAACCATAACGAGTTCAGAAAGCTATTTTCAGGATGTCATATTCTCTGACTATGAGCTGATGATAGCCTGATTTGAGGTCTATCTTAGAAAAGTAGCTAGCACCCTAAAGTTGGTCAAACAAGTCATCGATTCTAGGAAGTGGATACTTGTTCTTTATTTAACTAAAGGTAGTCAGTACACATTTGAAGAGACCAATATTTCTTACACACGAATAGAACAGGTGCACCCTAAGGGGATATGCTGGGTCTGATGAATCCCTTAACTAGGAGATCCTTCAACTGTTCTTTTAAATCTTTGAATTCTGATAGAGCAATTCTGTATTGAGGAATAGAGATAGGCTGAGTATCTAGAAAATGGTCAATTTCGAAGTCAATTTCCTGCTCGGGAGGGACCCCTAGAAGATCTTTAAGAATCACATCTGGGAATTCACATGCTACTGATACTGACTCAAGATTAGAGGTTGCTGAACTAGATTCTTGAACTCAAACGACATGATAGAGACATCCCTTAGATATCATTTTTCACACTCTAAGGTAAGAAACAAGCTGACCCCTAAGTGCTGAAATACTACCCCTCCATTCAAGGACAGGTTCCTTTAGAAACTAAAAATGGACAATTTTGTTTCTGCAGTCAATAGAAGCATAACATGAATAAAGCCAATTCATGCCGAGAAAGACATCATGATTGGTCATCTCTAATTCTATTAGGTCTACTGAAGTGGCTTTCTGAGATACCATAATCGGAGAGTTCCTATTACCCATCAGGCTATAATAGATTTACCCACTGGGGTAGAGACTAAAAAGGGCTCTGCTAGAATTTTAGGACTGACTTCAAAATCAACAGCTATATAAGGAGTTACAAAGGACAAAGAAGCTCCTGGATCTAGTAAAGTATAAACGTGCAAATGATAAACTTGTAACATTTAAGTGACCATGTTAGGAGAACTTTCCTGATCATATCGGGACAGAAGTGCATAAAGCCTGCTGATTTGGAAAAGGAATTTGTTCGGAAACTGCTTACACTACCCTGGACTTTAAGGCCTTGTACCCTATCTTTATTTCTATCTCTAAATTTTGTCACTGGAGCACTGGCTGAGGACAGAGATGGAACTGAAGATTGGGCAAAACTGAGAATAATTTCTACTTTCTGACTTAGGCTGAGTGAAGTTGAAGCTACCTATTCTAGCTTTCCTATTCTCTCTCTCCTTCTCCTTATTCTTACCCTCCTATATCTATTAATCATAGACCATAAGCCTAGATATGTCCATATTCTTAATCACTATTGCGGTCCTCCACTCCTTTACCACACTATTAGACACACCAGACACAAACTTATTCATCATAGTTTGTTATCTGCTACCATATGAGGAGCGTATCTGGCCAACTAGGTAAACTTGGGAATACACTTTCATTGTCATATTGCCCTTTTTCAAATTAATGAACTCCTCATATTGCCCTTCTTCGGATTAATGAACTCCAAACCCTTTGCTTCCCTTAACTCCAGCGGGAAGAACCTATCTAGAAAAGCAATGGCAAACTCCTTCCATTCTATGGGCCCTGCATCAGTGGCCCTTTCTACCTTCCACTGCTTGAACCACGAGTGATCCACATCCTATAACTAATATGTGGCTAACTTAGCACTCTTACTAGCTGTCACCCCCATATTATCTATAAATTTTTGCATTAAGGAATTCCTGTGGGTCCTTATCTGACTTAGACCTGGTAAAGGCTGGAGGGTTCATTAGAGTAAAGTCATAAATCTTAGCAGTAGCAGAATTGGCCACTGGGTTGGCTAGAATGGTAGCTGGGTGTTTATTCTGCTCTTCCATTGAATGAGCTAGAATGGTGAAAGTGGCTCTAAATTCTGTGTGGGAAACATTCTTATCCAGTGGATTTTGCTAGACCGATGAAGGTGCTAGCTGATTTTGTGTTCTTATTTCATTGTCCTTTTTAGGAGGAATGTTCTGTAGATAGAACTAAGAAAAGGATTAGAATGAGTCTATAACTTTAGCTCTATAAGTTGAGATCATGCTCACTTGCATGATATGAATACTGAAAGAGGGGAAACTTTTCATAAAATATGGTGAATGCATGGGTTCATATGCATGAACAATAACTGACCGAGTGGCATGAATATAACTAAATGAGAGTATATGTATATCTGAAACTACTATAAATGATGATTATGCAGTGATATGCACATAACTACATAGACTGTAACTGAGTTCATGTTAACACTGGATACTGAATTCTGATAATTGAATGATTGATAGCTGAGTTTATTGATACTAAATTACTTTATAGTGAGTGGCTACCGTGTTCTGTACTGAGTTAATTTATTGTATCTGATATTCCTGATTCTGAAACTAAACAGAGGTTCCATACTGAGTCTGAAACTAAAACTGTGGGAGTGTATATAATTGACATACCATGATTATGAACTGAGTTGGGGTCCAACCTGTGACCCCAATTTGAAGGGTGTTAGCACCTTGCCAAGGGATACTAACAATGACTATGAGTTAACACTCTCTGACAGGACGACCTTTCATCAACCCTCGCTGGCAGGAAAACTCGTATCAGATGTATCAACCCTATACTGGGAGGAAGATATCTCAACCTATGTTGGCTATGTAGTTTTGTAATGCAGCGTTTGCTACTAAGGGTCAAACCCCTTACTGGAAAGAATGTCCCCATCCCTGGGTTCACTGGGTGCTGATTTGTACTCCCAATTTAATAGACAATGAACTAATTTCTAGACTATACTAGGCTGGAATGAACTGTTACTAATCATACTATCTAACTGAACTGAACTGAGTTTACTGAGTTCTATTGACTGACTGAGTATCTGAATTCTATTATCTGACTGAATACTATGAGTTCTGTAACTGTCTGAGTACTAATGGATGTGACATTACTGAGACTATTCTAAAACTACTGTAAATCTAGGTAAACAACTAGATTGTCGGGTATTAAATACCTCAGGGCGTGAAAACATAAATTGTAAAACATAGCACAATCTTGCAAACATGATAACTAGTTATTTTGCCACTATTAATTCATTGAGGCATTTTAACAAACACTTGCATGACATGAACTTATATACATGCTAACATGAAATGATTTCATTACTCGTCTCACATGAAAAATTCATGTAACACTTAGGGAGAACAATCTATGGACATAATAAGATCAACATGTGGGTATTATGATTACCGGTCCCAACTTACAAATTCTTGGGGTTTTTAACATAAATCCACATACCATTATATGCGTAAATTAATTTATATAAAACTTGAATTAAATCATGGATTAGAAACTCCAAAGAACATTATAATCATGAATACAATCAATTCAACATGAAACACATGGACAAAATCAACTTGTAATTTAAAAAGGATTCTTGAACTCCAAGGGTGGAAGGAAACCCTTGGATGAACACCTAGCATACCTGATCGTTAATTCTCTAAGAGTTGTGGAGAATTTCTTGAAGATTGAATCTTGAATTGGAAGCCCTAGACTTTTATTCACAAAAGTAAAGGGTTAAGGTGTATTTTAAGGCTCAAATAGGTGGGGATATTAGGCCTGTGTCTCTCTTTTAATATACCAAGTAGCCTCCTCTATTGGGCGATGTCTCTAACTAGTACCCTCGGTAATCTTAATAGCCTCAGTAATCTCAGTCAGTTATCAGCTATTAGCAGTATTTTGTCAGTCAAAATAAACTAAAAAATGCTATCAATAACAGTTTAGTTCAGTTTAAATCAGTTCAGTGTCGCTTAAGTGGAGAGCAGGATTCAACACCTGGTTAACCCAAGGATGGGGACTCACCTGTTAGCCAGTAGAGGGTGTGATCGTTAGAAGCAATCCTTGCATTCCAAAACTACGAAGCCAGAGTAGGTTGAGATGTACCCTACGAGTTTATGGATTTTACCCTCATCTGAGTTTTCTTTCTAGGAGGGGTTGATGAAAGAGCTCCCTATCAGAGAGGGTTTACTCACAACTTGTCTTTACCCGTGGGAAGGTACTGACACCCTTCCTGCTAGGGTTACAAATTGGATCCCACCAGTTCAGTTTGGGGGTATGTTGGTTAGATGATTACTTTCCGCAGTCTTAGTTTTGGATCCAGTCTAACTAATAGAACTCAATTTACTTTTACAGTTTCAGGACTCTCATATAGAGTAGTTCAGCTCAGTACGGAACTCAGCTAGTTCCATCAGAATCAGGACTGCTAGACGTAGTCATCCAGTTAATAGTATATTAATTATGCGAAATTCATGTTACCAGTATTCAAATATCAGGGCTGTCAGATAAAATCAATCAGACCAGTTCCTTATAACCTAACTATCAGAAATAGTTATTCTTTTATCAGTAATATAACATCAATTCCTCAGTACTTAATAGACTTAGTCGTTAAGTATCCCAATATTAGTACTCAGATATTAGTAACTCTACGTTATTAGAATTCATGAGTCAGTGTTATTATGATCTTAGTTACAGTTACATATTTATGTATGTGTTCTCACGTTCATGTTATTCAGTCAGTTAGTTTTGTTCATGCATATGAACCCCATGCATTCAACCGACCTCACTCTTATACCAGTATATTCAATCATATTGACGTATTTGTGTTGTGGTGTTTATACCATAGGTTCAGAAGCACGAGCTCCTGAGCATCCTTAGCAGTTTAGATCCAGTCCGCAGCATCAGACTTAGCAGTGAGTCCTCATCATTTGAGGATGTTATTATTTGATTACTTCATTTTTTTAGTACTTAGTTTATTCTGGCAGATGATGTTAGTTGGGGGATTGTCCCATCAACTCTTTATTTAGACCGTTCAGTTTTAGAGGCTTTCAAACTATAGCATGTTCAGACAGTTATTTCAGTTGTTTTGGTATTGTTACACCATATTTTAAGTTATGCATCAGTATTGAACCTTATGTTCTTTTAGTTCATGTTTTCGCATTAACGATATTATTATTATTATTATTCATTATTCGATTACAGATATCAATCAAGGGTTAGCTTATGGTCTTTTGGAATTATGAGCACCGTGGAGCATTCCGGGTAAAAGATTTAGGGCGTTGCAACAAGCAAGACAATACTTGAAACCCCTCATTATGAGTGTCGTAGACTAAATATAAGAAATAATCCCTATTGACGCTTGTCTAATAGATCCCTGTCACACGATCGGAGGTATGCCGAGCATGGCTAAGGTAATGGTCTTAGGAAACAAATACAAGACCACATGATAGGGGATCATTAGTCCATGCCCAAAATCACAAAAAGTCCACCATATCTAACACAATAAGATCATCCTTAGTATTTAACTTTCAAATATCCATAATACATGATCTCTAAAATCAATCTTCTACTAAAGAATCACCCATGAAAGTAGATACATGCAATGAAATAGACAAAGACTCCCAAGATTACTGTAACCATAATGCATAATAAGTAGACACATATGAATAAATGGATATCAGATCAAATAAAGCAATAGTCAACTGAAGGAACACTTAGATCATACTGTAATAGAAACATCCAAAGACTCTACCTCTAGTATACCTAGTATAGAATATAAATGAACTCGCCTGCTACCTAGTTGGGAACCAAAATAACCACCTATCCAACCTTCTCGAGGACTACCTTAAGAATCCTAGGTACCATCCCAATGATCCTACATACCACTTCTATCTTGGGGTGGCACAACCCTAATCGCTGAAATATACTACACTATAGGTAAAATTATCCCATGTCAAGGAAACTTTCTATAATAATGGATAAGTGTTCCATATTCATAACATACCCCTAGTATTACATTCTATCCAAAATATTTGGTTGACTTGGAATATCCACCTCAGCTAAATCCAAAATATGTGCCTATTGAAAACTGACTACTTACTACTCTTGCTAGGATGATCACTTTAATTAGGCTTACCCCCATTAGAAATCTAAAGTGTATCATAGATGGGCCTACTAAAATAACCTTGATGATGATAAGATTGACTTGGATGGTACCTTCCTTGGGAATCTCTACCTCTAAATCGTGAGCCACTTTGGCTCCTACTGAAATTACCCTAGTAATACAGTCCTTTATTACTATCCTCTTAGGCCTCATAATTCATTTCCTTCATGGTCTAAGCATAATTAGAGACCTCAGTAAAATACCTACCAATGGCAACCAAAATTTGAGTAGCCATGTGAAAGAAAGTGTCAGCCCCAAAGAAAAACACTGAATCCACTCAAACTCGATCAATAAGATAGCTGTAGTATGCTTGGCTAAATCATGGAATCGATCCCTATACTCCAGGATTTTCATAAAACCCTACTCCAAACTTAAGAGCTGATCTCTTAAACACTATTTAAGGCTATGAGGCATATACTTCAAAAATAAAACCTCAAATAACTAGGTCCATGTCAAATGAATTGGTCTAGTTGGCTTAGAATCAAGATAACCCCACAACCAATATCTAGATGCTATGTCTAATTTAAAAGTTGTAAAGTCAACACTAAAAGTCTCAAATAATCCTAAATTACAGAGCCTATCCTTAAAAAAAGTCAAGAACACAAATGCTTTCTCGCTTGATGCCCTAAAAACATAGGCATAGTCAATCTTTGGAATCTGTCCAACATCTTCTGCTCCTAAAAAACATAGTAGGCAGGGATACTACCAGTTGAGAAAATATCGGTGCTATAGGGATCTAAACTCTGGGGTTCACAGATAGATTCTACACCCCTACCTCTGTACCAGTCTAATCCACAAATTGATCACCATTAGATAATGTACCTCCAACCAAACCCAACATCTAAAATAAAGCATCTCGTAGTAGCGATGAAGGAATAAACCTTGGTGGAGCTTGGGCTACCCCCTGACCCAACTCTACTACTATCTAGGTTAGAAGATCTCTGGTGTGGGATAAAATAAGATCTAGTGAAGCATCTATATCTATACCTCTATCTGGGGTTGTATCTCTTTACAGACCCTAACCTTTAGGCCGGCCATAATCTCTAGCTGGATTTCTAGTCGTAGACTTCGGGTCCCCATCCCCAATAGAAGTAACTCGCATCTTGTTCATCTATAAATGAGTGAATCAAGATGAATTTTAGAAACTGAATTAGACTCATAGCATGAAACAAACAAAGAAAGTGAAGATCACTTAAGACTGTCATATAACCTCCCACAGATAACAAACAAACATCATCAATCCAGTCTATATAACTCGACTAGACACTTATTCTAATACCAATAAACCTAGACTCTAATACCAATTTATAAAGATCTGATTTTATGAGTCATTATGGAATCTACTTCAAGCTACCAGTAGGTAATCTAGATTGTAGCTCAAAATGACAAGTGATGGGATAGTTGGTGGAAAGATGAGTAAGTACTGAATTATGCAAGTAATTATATTACAACCATAAAATATAAAAACAATAAAACAATTGGAAATAAATAAGAGAAAGAGTAGAAATATCCCATGACTTAGTAAGGTCGGTACAACAACCTCTAGCAAAATAACAAGAGTATTAGAAGTATCAAATGTACAATAGTTTTGAATAGAAACACAATAGAACTCAATTTTTTCCAATATGTAAGTAGGTGATGAACCTGCTTAACTAAGCTTAATCAAGTCAATCAAGCATCACAATTTTCTTATCCTATTTTTCCAAAATCTTAATCCCTCTACTTTAACATAACACACACCTTTAACTTTAAGCTTAAATACCTATTTACTATCTCAAGTTTAAATAGTTTCATCAATGCTAAGTTGGTCATATATGTTTTGAAATGTACAATATGTTACTTCATCCCCCCTTTGGATCATTCATCATCGAATGAGAGGTTTATCTAATGGCTTAATTAGTCCTATAATTTCCAAGAAAATTTCTAGAGTCCTCTTTCGAAATAAAACAATCCAAAATTTGATAGATAACAAAGATCATATATAAATAAGCCTTACAGGGCATCTCAATAGACATAACACATGAAATTAGAAAATGAAAAATAAAACTCCTCTCCTGGCCATGTTATTTAATGAAGACTATTTCAACATAGTAAAGTCTTCCTTATTTTCTTCTTTAGACAACTAGAATACATAAAATTAAGGAATTTAAGTAAGAAATTGTATACTTAAACATATGAATTATGATTGAGATATCAAAAAATTAAATGCTAGAAAAATGTGTGATTATATAAGGGGAGCACAAGATTTAGATCCACCTATTTTCGTTTGGATATGGATAGTTATCTAGGCTTCTTACCATCTTTCTAAGCACCTTATTCTATATTACCATTCTCCCAAAAACACTTTACTAGAGGTAATATCTTTTTTCTTTAACTTCTTAGACTAAAAATCAAAGATGGTGAAAAGGCACTTGTTTAAATGATAGCTCCTTAGCCACCTACTATCTTTTAGCGATAATAAAGAAGAATGGGTCTCCATACATTTTTATTGGATAGACATATAAAATAATACTCCCTAGCTAATTCTCTTTATTATAAGGCTAAACATATAAGGGGCTCAACTTTTCTTACTTCCAATTCTTATGTCACTTTTCATAGGTTAATATTATAAGAAGACGTAGTTGTCAATATGAAACCCTAAAGTTTCATGTCGCATCTCTAGGTAGGGCATTATGCTAAGCCATTTGTCTATGATTAAGGCTTGTGCTAAGATTGACATATATTCCTAACATTTTCTAACCAAAATCCTCACTTCATCATGGTATGAGGAACTTTATCCTAACATGCTCAATACTTAAATTAGTAAGCATATAGAGGCATCTAATATATGGACAAACAAGTCACACCAATTTTATGACATATAAGTAAATAAACATAAACGAGTATTTACCATATGAACATGTGAAGCTAAGAAGTTTATCACTTATGAACAATTGATCTATATGAATATCTGATTCATGTAAAATTGATCTATGAAAGCATGTATCAAATACACATAAAAACTATAAAATTATGTGTAAGCAAATGAATTACATGACTTATGATATGCAAGTAAGTTGACTAACACATTGACCAAATGGACTATAAAAGCAAATGCATGATTACTAAAGCTATGTAAACATGTACAACAAATAAACAAGTGGACTGTTAAACATATGGCCTTATAAGAAAGTGAACTACGAAACATGAATCACTTTGTGTAGGCAAACTATATCACGTGGAAAAGTTGATTATCATGTGAAATATGAGCAAGTGCACATATGACACAGGGACAAACAAACTATAAGGACTATAATTCTTAAGTAACTATGATATGAAACATATAACAAATAGGAAAATGTTTTATGAAGTATATAACAAGTAAGAATATGATCCATTGTGATACACAAAACCCGTGAGCACTATTTTTAAGGCCTATAGAATATGATAAATTAATCTATAATTCATATAAAGTATGCATAAGTAATATATGGAAAGTAACTTGTGTGATATATAATTTGTAGGGCAAGGCCTGATGGAATATATAACAATCAGTATGGTTTGTATGAAATGAGCAACATCTATATGCAGTGTTCTATGACACACGTAACTAGTTAGAAAATAATCCACTAAGGGAAACTAAACTATGAATAGATAAGCTAAGGAACATACATAATTTATATTATGTAACTAACCAAATGTTATGGAAACTAAGATACAACCTATGGAATCACTCTTCCATACTAAGTGTCAGCATACTAATGTGAGTGATAAATAATGGGTAAGATAACTCTTCTTATGTTCTTTATTTGCCTCAAACCCTAAAATTATGTTACCTTTTCAACCTCTCAAGAATGTTTCTTATTGGTGTTCTAACAAGGGCACTTAGCTACCTTTTAAGTCAATATACACACTAAGACCAAGATAGGAAAGAAATCCTTAATAACTAATTTAGAGTAGGAGGTTGAGCTCACACTTATATTTGTTACGGACCAATAATACATCATACACTTGATGTCTAGTACTTTATGAAGAAATAAGTAAATGCATAGTAATATAGAATGCAAGTCCCTCATATGGGATGTTAGAACAAATATATAAGGCATGATGTAACCATAAGTAGAACAAAAGATGAATGAAATCAAATGTCAATACATGGAAATATCGGCAAGGATGAAAGATAACCTTTACTTACACTTGTGGAATCTTGTGCACTATATTTTTTGTACTCTTCTTTGTTTTATAATCCTTATAATACATGTGATAAATAATACTATATAATTAGAGGTAAAAGAGGATGGCCACACTACACATTATACACATTGGAGATGTTCCTCAACAATACATAAATTAGGTTCAAACCATGCTAGCCTTTCTATTTACCCCTAGAATACCACTTGTAATAGGGGATAAACCAATGATAGATGTTCGTTACACTCCTAAGGTACCACCCATAAATCAGAGAATTGGTAATGGCCCATTCTAGGTTTTGCCCCTGAGCTACCACCCATATATAATCTTATTTTTTCTTTACATCTCTTCTTTAATATTTGAGAATGTTATATTGGTGGACATAGTATTATTGTGCTTTAGGAATATAGACCATAGTAGGAGATATGCGAATATAAATTTAAGGTAGAAGTAATGATATTGGAAGAAACTATAATGACAACGTAATACTTAGGAACTTATGGGACATAATGAGCATTTGGACATCTCAAGTAGGAGAATATGTGAATATCTTATGAAGACATACAATGCCTCAAAAAAATAGGTACGGACTCTATACAGTGATATAATAACTAAATACTAGCAAATTATATCAAATAAAAGTAGTACATGAAAATCAGAACTAGTGAGGCACGTGGGCAGATTTTAATGGAAAGAATATATTGTGAGGACCTACAAAACTGTACAATGGAATAAGTAAATATTCCTAGGTCTAGAATTATATACTATGACAGGTTGAGTGATAACCACTGTAAAGAACATATACATATGTGATGAAATAAAATACATGTTAAACTAAACCAATTAGAGAAAGTTAGAAATGAATAGGAAGTTTTTTTACCCAATAAACGAACATACACACCATATGTAATGTAGGATCTTATTGACTTTTCTAAGAGAAACACGTGACAAGGGTTTGTCATGGAAGTGTAAATATACAAGTCTATTAATAACCCCCTATTAAAGTATCTAATACTCTAAGGGGTGGAAAGATCATTAACTATATTAGAGATTGTATGCCACCCCTATGTGCCATTTTCTAGGAAAAACACTTAGAACGCTTTGTTTGTAAAAAAAAGGTAATAGATTCTGGCCAAAGAATATGGAATCTAGTAGTCTTTTATACCATGCCTTACTGCCAATATGAATACAATTATTTATACTTTCCTTTAAGTGTTACTCTTTAATATAAGTACATAATGAAGCTAACATTAGAAGATAATCACATTTTAAGCCAACAAAATAGTAGCTAAACACTTAATGGGTAGTAAGACCGTCCAACCTCAAAATACATGATGTATCACCACACCCTATTTTTATACTTCAATACCACTATATTCATCTATCCTATAATATGACCCATTGCCTCACAACAATAATACCTATAAAACAACCCACAAATAGACACAAAATTAATAAACCACTAGAACAACTCCATAAGTTCACATTTTAAATTTCCACCTCAATACAACATACAATTGCATCCCACAACAATACACATAAAATGGCCTAAAATATCTTCACCAAACTATACTTAAGGAGGTACAAATTTGGGGAAGAATCTTACCTCAAAATTTGGGAATTTATCCTCCTAACTTATGTTCTTCCAGACTTATAGCTTGTCTTTTAATTTGAACTGAAAATGAAGATAAATCTCTTAGAAGTTAAGAAAGTATTGGACTACAAAGTTTTGATAGGGTTGTCCTACACTTTTAAACATAAAGAACATGATTTACATAATCTGTCATGTAAGAATTAAAATGTGTTTTTATTTTCCTTGGCTTGCAAAGAGGATGGTTTCTTCACAAATTGAGAGGAAAGGGGTGGTTATTTCGAGCTTGAGATAAAATAGAGAGAGAGAGAGAGGGATAAAGTTGGATATAATCTAATTATTTCAAGTGATAATGAAGGGAAAATAAACCAATTTGTACCTTATAATCACCTTGCTTGACTGCTTTTTTTGCCGATTCTTAGTAATATTTTTTTAAAATTAGTCCAAGTAGGTAATATAACTACTTGGATCCTTAAGCCGCTAAAAGAGACCAAGTAAGTGATGCACCTAAATGGTTTATTACTAATGGGATTAGATCATATTGGTCCTTAGAAAAATTTAGGAAATGGGTTGGTCATGTATCCCTTTTTATTTTACTTAATTTGTGCATCAAATGAGTTCATTAATATGGGCCTCAATTTTGTCCAATAGTCTAAGTAGGTGATGCACCTATTGTTAGTAAGCTTAATTAAGTCAAGAAAGAAACTCACTTATATTATCCTATATTTCCAAAATCTTAGTTTCTCTACTTTAACTTAGCATTTAACATTAACTTTAAGCTCGATTACCCCATTACTACCTCAAGTTTAAATACTTTCTTCAATGCTAAGTTGGTCATATATGTTTCGAAATATATGGGGTGTTACACAAGAGGTTTTTGATTGGTGTTATTACTTGATTTTATGGTTTTAAATGAGATATATTTCCAAATTTTATGGGGATTAACTTAATATTTGACCAACGTGATGAATTGGGAGTAACCTCATTCTTTAAGATAGCTCGTGTGTTTGATAGATTATTAAAATAGGATGACTTTGTTTATGAAATGAAACTTAGTTGTGGGTTGTCATGTGATACTTGACTTTAAGGGGCATTTGTGTTTTGCTAAATACGGAAACACTAAGTACATACATGTGTGGTTGGGAGAACATCATGGTTCTTTTGATTCCCCTATTTGAGCATGTTTCCTACGTAGTCAAGTATCTCTTATTTTTTTTAGGATACAAACCGTTTGTGGATTATTTTGATGCTTGAGTATATGTTAAATATGTGCACCCTTGGTATGGTGATAGAATTGTTATTACTAACCCTTGTGCTAACCATCATACTTTAAGGATATTATAGTTGCTTCTCCTTATCATGTGTTTTTATGATTTAGATTTGAGGATGAATCCTTTTTAAGAAGGGGGCTGATACAAGAACGATTAGTGTGTAGCACATTAGGAGGGATTTCTGCATATAGATGATAGCTTAGAGACTGATGGAAGTAATGTAACAAAAAATATACAAGATCATGGGCGATCAAGATTCCCTTTAGGCAATCAAGAAGGACCCTTGTAGGTTATTTCCAAAATAGTCACTTTTGAGCTATTTTTGTAATAGGCTAATTTTGTAAAGGAAATACCTATAAGTATTTGTCTTAGCCATTGTCATGAGGAGATTTTGGATGATTAAATAATCTTGAATAAACCGGATATTTGGCTACTCTAGGTTAGGGTAGTGATTGTGTTCTATTCTAATTATTAGCTTAGATCGAGTGATTAGGGTGTTCTATGTTATCTTTTTTTACTCTATTGACATCGAGTTAAAATATTGTGGATTAATTTGGTTTCTCTTGTATTTGATTGAGTTCTCTTCTTCCTTGGTGTATTTGTGAATTTATTTAGGTCTTTATTTCTTCTATTCTCACCCCTCATTCTAATCTATCCCTCTATCTTCAATATGAGTTGCTTAATTTCACATTTTTATATCAATTTTAGTCACCCCGAATAGGATTTATATAACTTGGTTTGGTTTAAAATTTGTCAAGTTGGTGATTGATATTCCCAAATTACACCTTTATGTTCAAGTATGAAGAGCCCTCTTTGAAATATAGAAACCAACTAGGTTGTGGTCCAATCCCATAGGAAATATGGTGAAAACTATGTTTTTGCTCTTATTTAACTATTACCCAATTATTTTCATAAAAAGGGGTTTTGTAAAATGTGGAGTTTTTCAATGTCAATTATGAATATTTAACAATAATAATTTTTTAGAGAATGAATTCAATTAAGGGACAGAACTAGATTTGTGATCAATATGGTTTCATGATACAAATAGGTAGCAACAAATGGTAGACTCTTTGAGTACATGATTACAAAGCTATTGACTATAATTCCTCTAAGTGTTCCTAAACCTAATTTGATGATTATCACTCTATTTCTCTCATACTAAGAGTGATTACACTACAAAATACAATAATATTTCCAAGTTGGCCAATCATAATACAACATTAACTATTAGATGAGGTTTAGAAACCTTAAATACTTGTTTTTGACTCACTTTCCTCAAGCAACTTAAACTGAAGGCATGTTCTATTGTTTTCAACCATTAGAGGTCATATAAAACATAAGAATTAATGATATAAGTAATAGCACTATGTGAATTTACTCCATTATTGACCCAGAAGATGTCAATTTACCTTTTCTGCCACAAACCTAGTTGTAGAGTTTAGCCACTCATAATTTAAAGAACAAATAAAGCCATAAAAACACAAGAGAGGAATAAACTTGCACAAACAAAATCATAAGAACTCAATTTGTATTTCAAACTCAAGAGAATTGCTAAAATCCCATAAAAGAACGTAAGAGTGCTCACATTTTCTCTCCAAAATAGAAGATAAATAAAATAAACCCTCATAGTAACTATTAATAGTTCAAGGAAATTTGAAATATATTTAAATTTGGAAAAGACCACCTCATGTCACATGGCTAAGTTGATGACCCATTATCTGAGTGATGGTTTATAGCCTTAGCCATCACCTCTATCTAGTGAATATTGCTTGGAATCTGCTTAACCTTCATGATCTGGTAGATGGTAATTGAGTTAGTGATGGTCCCTTTGTAACTTTATCACTTCAGTACTCTACTTTTTACATGTTGGTTATGTATTATGGTTTTGGTGATAGCTCATCGAAATATTAATGGGTCATCAACTTAGGGCATCAACTACACTTAGCATTCCAAACTATCTAAGCATCGTGGTCTAAAGAACGATCCATCAAGGGGACTATGACTCATCAAGTGAACCATCCATCATCTCTTTTTAGCATAATTCATACTGTTTCTTGCCTTAGTACATTCTCCTGCACAAGAGACATAAAAGCTATCAAATCTAACAAAAAATGTTTAGTAACTTGAACTTTTTCATGGTTAAAAGCATCAAATGTTTTGCTAAATGATAGCACAAGAAATATATCAAAACTATACTCCAACAAAATGCTTAAAGATACATAGGAACAACTATGACATTTGTAGGGATTTTTACCAAACATTACACTAATTACACAACAAATGTGTTGAACCAATTATCAAATTGACAAAGGAGGATCTATGGATGACATTATGACATCAACAGACAATTATGTTTACATGAATGATAGTTAGCCAAACAATCAACAAGTAATAGTGCTACTCTAGTTCCCTCATTACTTAGAAGTCACATACATACAATAATTAATAAAATTGAGAATAGAAGAAGTGTGATCAACTCTCAAAAAAAAGTTCAAACAATGCTTGCATAGTATCATAGGCTTGCTCTTATTTTCTGTGCCTTAGTTTTCTAGGCAGTTGGACTTGGATCACCATAGAACTTTCTTGTATTGTAATGTAGTCTTGGGATGGGTATGACATATATGGAAATAGTTACTAAGCCCTTCTTGACAATAAACATTCTTGATTCCTCTTTTGACTACTCTTTTTTCTCTATATTCTTTTTTTTCTGCTATGCGTCCGAATTTCTTACAAACCAAAATATTTTTGCAATTGTATTTTTCTCCCTTTTAGCACACACCACACCTATTTTTCCGTTTTTATCACTAGACTTTTCTTTTCATACCCTATTTTTCCGTTTATACAACCCTGTTTTAGCCGGCCTTAACATAGCCAATTTACAAGAGTTAAGGTACACAATGGCTAGGGAGGCACCAGGGATAAAACCAAGGTTATATGAAGTATAGGGAAGTTAAATATGCAAATAAATGATAGGGGACAATTATGATTAAAATAAGGGATCAAAGGAACATTTCCATTACTTGGACTGTCATTTAGGATAAGTGGACTGAAATGAAACATGTCCTATAATTCTTTCCAAATCATTTATCGTACAACCTAATCAAGACTAACAAGGAAAGTTCTAGATTATACATAAAGATTAAGAACAATACAAATACAACTCACACATACTTGGCACAAAGTTACATAATCAACCACTAACTATTAAATTTATACCCCACATTAAGCAATAATATTCATTTCCATATAACTAATTTCATTCAAGGACCCATAACAGTCAATATAGAAAAATAGATAAGAATGACGTACAAAGTTTAGATGGGTCACCATTTTACAAAATAGGTTATTACCACATACTATTCTAGATCCTCCTATTTTTCTTTTACAAACACAACCATAAAAGAGAACAACATTTATATACAAAATACATAAAACATCCTAAACATGCTAGTTCTACTATATAGCACACCCAAGGGAAAAGAAACATGATAATAAAAACCGCAGGTGGTGAGATAGACCCACAAGTACCTCACCCATATAAAAAAGGAATGCATATTCCCCAATACATAATAAGAAACTAAAGTGCTAGATCTAGGACATACATATGGCAGCCTAGGCATATATGTCTAACAAAATAGAGTGGGCTATAGATGCAGCCTTAGTATCATTAAACACAACGCCAGTGGTTACCAATGCACTCAAAATATTATCAGGATTGGTAGTTGTTGGAGTTGAAGACTCCACACTCATATCTGTTCCACTGTATTGGCTAGTGACTTTGGGTGTTGTGCTAGATGAGGCCCCAACCACTCGAGCCCTCATACATTCTTCTTCTTTATCGCTTCTTCCATTGACTACTTCTATGCTTTCTCAAATTATTTCTTTCTTCTTTACCCTTTTCAACTTTTTAAAACTTATCCTTCTTCATATTCCTTTTTCTCTGGGTTAGGAAGATCTACCTAATAGGTCAATAAGAATCTTCTTCTTTTCCAAATCATCAATGGTAAGGATTAAGAATGCCTACATTGGTCTATTGTACAACTTATTAATGACAACTTGCACCTTTTCTAATTCTGCAGCAAACATAGGTAAGTTCGGCATGGCCAAAGTCTTTAGCCTCTTGTTTATCCGTCATGATCGAATTTCTCATGTCATGATGACATCTACTTTAACCCACTAGTAGGTAAGCCAACCTGTAGTCTAGAACTACTAGTAACATATTACTAAGAGAAATAGAGGAAGAATGCAGAATAAATATAGTTAAAAGGCTAAAATATTCATGATAGTCCCAAATCTCTAATGTTATAAGGATACAAAATGAGGTACTAAATGAATATAAAGATACAACCTATTTCTGAATATAACGTGAAGATTAGTCTAGTACAAAAGAGGGAGAAAAGTAATACTCTGCAAGGTAGAAGTCACCCTACGCCTTCAAACCATAGCTGCTCTGCATGACACATACAATAATGGAGATAACCCGTGCTATGACCTGCAGGTTACAAAAGTGTAGTATGAGTAGAGAATATGTGGTACTCAGTAGGCAACTGCCGACAGAGCTCCAAGAATAATGACAATATAAATAACATGCAATAAGAATGTAAACTACACTCAAATATCCAAGATACCACATTGTAAAGATAAGGAGATAATAAGGATAAACTATCCTATTCAAGCCATACTCAGGAATCTAAGCATTATACCGTATATCACTAACCAATATATGAATAAAGAACAGCAGAAGGATACATATATATATATATGTGTGTGTATGTATGTATGTATTTATATATGTATACAAGGCCAAGAAAAGAATATACAACATGAATGAAGGTGGTAAAGAATATACGGTAATACCATAACTACATATATATATATATATATATATATAAACAAGGCTAACCCAAATGTACAACCAAAGTTGTCATAATATCATTAAGGGCCACCTAATCTAAGTAGGAAGTAGCACTAGCATAGGTAGGATCTCTAATCCATATGTCAAAACATGAGACAATTACACAAATGAAGCAACCATAAACAAAGAAATCAGAATATTAGGATCTAAAACCATAATGCCTAATCAATGGAAAATCATGCGCAATAATATAACCATAAGATAAAATAACCAGAATTATACCTTACATCTTAATACTAGTTCAACAATCAACCTGGCACAAACAAACAATAATAACAATAACAATATAAAGTAATCGGCTAGACCAGACAAATAATACGTAATCGTGTCTTTTTTAAACCCCTACTGCCATTGGCCCAAAAGGTCGAATCTATACACAACACATCACATCAAAAGCCATACTTATCATCGATACCTATGCAACCCCCATAAGTCTGATAGATACAGGCACATACTGTTGATAGGCAATGCTTTTGGAAAGATGAATACAAATAGAATCCGCAATACAATTACTTATCCAATTATCATCATATAACCTAGTGTATAACCTCACATCATTAATATTATTATCAATCACTGAACTTGAAAAAAACTTATATAATAAACATCGCCATCAATCGTTGGACTTCATCTGGAACCCATATCATCATTAATCGCCAGACTTGATCCGAAATGATATCATCATCAATCGCTGAACTTGAATCAAAACTCATATCATCAATATTATCATCTATCACCAAACATGAATTGGAACTCATATTATCAATATACTCTATTGATTATTTGGGATATATATATATATATATATATATATATATTTATATAATGCATGGCTAGGATTATGACTAAAAAAGTATAAGTCTGTCAATCCATTGCCTAGGGTAAATTTTGGGACTAAGTAATCATAATAGGGAAGAAAGGGTTAGATTCTTTTATGACTAAGGTATATATTAGTGACAAACTTGTGGACCAGAATCTATCTCGGTCAAATCTCTAAATCATCATTTTTAGTCTCAAAGGCTCATACGTAATTCATTAAGATGGTATAATTCCCGTTATGATGGAATCCATTTTAAATGTGAAAAATAGGAATAGATCACTTTTTAGGAAAAAAATAATAAAACTATATTTTAGTTGTAATCGTTCCATTTACCTCTTTAGCGATCATGAATGTACCAAATCTATGTAGCCATCACCATTGTCCAAACAATGCGATCATAAGCATCAAAACATCTAACAACTATAGAAACAACCCTTATAAGGATAAAACACTTCTAGAAATTCAACCAATATGATAATCATGGACTTGGGACCAAAATATATATATCTGACATAACATTAAAATTGGGGAAAAAGCTATCAAGTAACAAAGTAACCTAATACTAAAGGCTCATTAGTCTTAAATATATCTAAACACGCTCACAAGCGTATATAAACCGACAAGGCTAACACAAGTCTTAGCCTAAGATGGGATGGCAGGACCCACTTCTAATCCCCAAAATTTATATTTAGGCAATTTCTACCTTGTACTAAGCTAAGGTATCTGAATTCACTCCGTGATGTTAAATAATCCATAATTAGTCCTAAGGAACCAATTCCGCTTGAACCATGGGCAAATAAGTCAATTCCACCAAAAACATGAGCAACTAAGTTAATTCCACCTAAATTACGATTCCAAAATAGCCTAATTAGTCCAAATAAGACTCTTCATACTAATCACACTTTTAACACCTTAATTCCATCCCATATCTAGCATAATACAAAAATTATATTACTAATCTCATAGCTAACACAATTCCATAATCATACAATGAATCTCATATCTACAAAGAAGGCAATATGGTCATAGAAGTATAATAAGTATCTCACCTTAAGGGTCAGTTACCCTTCTAGCCACCAAACTCATAGCTTAGCCTAAGTCGGGATGTTCTACCCAAAATCACATCATAACATTCCTATCTAACATGCAATATATATAAAACACCCTATCATGAAGAAGAGCAGACAGACACCTACCTCAATGCCTAACTAAAATTCTATTAATAGTCCACAAGTCATCCATCTTCACTCCATGATCCCAAAATGTTGCCACACTATCAAAATCATGATCTATACGTCATTAAGAGTAGAATGAGACCAATATTATTATATTCAAGACTGGTATAAAAACAAACCTCAAAAATGAGTGTGAAAATAAAAGTGGTAAAATCATAATTTTATTTAAAAATATGTTCTCTATATTCGTTGGAGCCTACAGATAACAACCCATGTGAAAATGAGTTAAAAATGAGGTTCAAATTAAACAAAAACTATTTTCAAGCTTTACCAAAAAAAACCTCAAAACCCATTTTGAAATCAAGAATTTGAAGTTGTTTTGAAGATAAAATCGAGGGAAAATGATAATTATAAGATTTGGAAACTTACCAATGGAAGAAATCTCAAAAACAGATTTGGAATCACCCAAATATGAGCTCTCAAGCCCTAAAAATGGTGAAACTGGGGTTTTGATTCTCAACTTGGGTGAAAATCATGAAAAATAATATAGCAGTTCTTTGGAAACGGGGAAAATAAGTTCTAAATTTATAGTCAAAGATTATATGAGAAAAATAATCAAAAATCATCAAAAATGGAGCTTTCTAGCTCCCAAAATGTAAAAAATACGAATATGGGGTTTTATACTTAGCGATAATTTCTTAAGCGACCTAATCAAATAGTTAAAGTTCGCTTTTGCGAACATACCAGCACTAAAAAAGTCAAAAACATGTTTTTGACCCTTAGAACTCATCCGAAACCCTATGAACATGTTCCAATAGTGAAACTTGATTGTAAACCACATTTCGTATCCAATGGAAACATCAAAACTTTCATTGAAGATTGTTTTGAATAAATTTGTGGCCCACACATATAGTTTCCTTTTTTATATAATCATCCAATAGGCCAAAACAAGTCCAGAAGCCTTGGGACCTGAACCAAGGGTCCCCTAACCTAAAATCAACCTTCCGAAGCTGATGGCACTATCGAAATTCTCATTTGAGGTCGTCTAATATGAGGTTTGGTTCGATACCAAATCTAAAACAACGCAAGCTCAAAAATAGGGAAATGAGACAAAAATCATAATGAATTGTTCGATCACCGAGCTACTAGTTCCAATAAGTTATAAATACCTATAACCGTTGTGCGAAGGATCAAAATGCTGGAAACACATGCGAATATAGGAAACAACCTGAAGGGCCATTATAATATCCACTACTAAAAGACTTTCATCCACAAATGTCAATGGATAGAAAGATAATCAAAACTCAATAAGATGAGGTAATGAGCCCATATGCTCCGAGCACGATTTCACAGATAACCTCAAAGAAAAGACAATTCTCCCATGGTATTTTGCCATAGGTATCCCCTTTTTCAACTAACTTCCGTACTTTTTTCTTGAACAACCCAAACTTAGCCTCAAAACTACAAACTGGTCTGCAACATAACTCAAGAAGGCTGATATACACAAATCCAAACCACAACATACTCATACCATACTTGTTCCAGCACAATCAAGCAAAAACTCATTGAAGCGAAAGAAAAACCAAGTCATGGGTCATGGAACCAACTCTAAATCAAAATATGAACTTCTTTTGCCTTTCCAAAGCTGCTAAGCACTCTAAACAAAGAATAAACTCACCTGAGTCCTGTCCGTGCAATCCCATCACGCTAACATAGAAGAACTAAAGTTTATCTACCAAAAATCCATAATGGTACCCATGAGAATAAGCCCATAAGGAGATACCTGGGCACAAACATATAGATAACCAAGGTCTACAATCTTAGCCGATGCTATAACTAGTCTGGATAATCCTCGAATTTGCCAACTAGAGTCTACAACATAACCACTCACCATTGAACAATTCGGTCTAGGATGTCCGACCAACTGAGAATAAAACCAAGCTGAATCCAACTCAAGCATACTACTGTTATAGAGTAGATCATCCAAAAATCTCAACAAAAACTAAAACCCCAAGGTCAAAACTTAAGGAACCAATATCGTGTCCATGGACTATCTTCACAATACCAATCAACCATAATCCATTCAAAATCAAGAATATCAAATAGGTAACCACATAGTAGGCTCAATCACCCTATAGATATATCCCCAACTGAGACAAAATTGAAAACAAAGGTTGCGCCTAAGTTCTACAACTCCAAGATGAAATCTCCCCACCAAGGTTGAATCATATAATCTCGACTACCAAAACCAAACCTAATGATGGGCAAGCATTCATACTCCAAATCTATCGTAACTTCCAAATTACTATTCCAAGGTATCAAATCTAAAATTGAGCCAACAAGCCTGAACTAAGGCCAAATACTCAAATCGACCTTAGTATTCAAATTAGATATATCCTTACTAAATCATGTCAGAACCAAAACCAAAATGTAGATGAAGATCAGAATCACCGCAGAGGATAAATTACTAACTGAAAACATAAGAAACAAACTCCATTTCTCCTGGAGGGCATGAATAACCAAAACATACTCAATAACTCACTAAGGCCGCAAACCATACTAATAATAGCAAAAACTCTAAAAACATGGACAAATGAATCTTTAGCCAAAAACTAAGCAACCCAATACTCCATCTCGAAAAAGAATACCCATAGGCACATATCACCAAGGAAAAGCACTCCACCAAGTCTAATTAGGCTGAACAAATTTTGAGATGAGGTATTCCTAAATCCATATATATAGGACAATCTTAACTCAATCAACCCATGAATTACCTCGCCGAGAAAAAAATTATCAATCTCGACACTAATGCCAAGGTTAAGACTACTACTGCAAAATAAACAAAGCAACTCAAGATAAAGAATTTCCAATTTTCCAACTTAAGAAGCGGTCATAGGAAAGATTACCTGTTTCCAACTCTCAAACTCTACTTAGACAAGAAATACATCACGACAAGAATGGAGTATCCAACTTTATACAAATACTAAGAGCAAGCTACTACCAGGAGACAAACCCAACAAAGCCAAAAGACAAATTCAACATTTTATGACATCGAAATCAAAACCACTATCGGACGATGCACTAGTCAAATAAAAAAAATGGAACCTAAACTAGTCAACATTAGAAACAGGCTACATATAGAGACATAGCCAATGCAAAAACCTTCTTAAACTAATAGGGAAGTCCAAAAATTCCAAACTCAAGAATGAACAATATAACCAAATTGCTAACTCTAGAACAATAACAGTACCATAGAAGGTCAACTTACCTTTATTACCATAATTTACTCAGCAATCGATCTAGCATTCCCAGCAGTAGATGAAAATAACCAACCTCACCTTATTATATGAAAGAAAATATAAAAACAATTTAGTTGCCTAAGCCAACAAATAAAAATTGCGAAGAAGGAAAAATTCTAACTAGATACTAACAGTCTATCCATCTATCAGTCGAGGATCGGTTACATAAAATAAAAACCATAATAACAACAAAAATATAAACATCAAAATAAGGGAATAGGAAACACAAAAAATGAAAATCAATAGAAAGTACCATTCTAGGGCAATAATAAGGCCAATATGCCAAGGTAAACAGGAATCGAACCCAAATACTACACCTATAAGGGAAAAATATCAATATTAATCAATTCCATTCACTACTAAAGGAAATGTACAAGGTATCCATATAATCATGAACTTTATATCTTGTCATGCAATAATTGATATAAATATACCAAGGTGTACAACCATCAATTGGCATAAGAACAACAATACATATAAATGAAAAGGTAAAAAGAGGAAAAGCACCTATCTGAGAGACAAATAATTTGAATGGGTCCAAACTCAGACTGACTGACTGAATCATTAACTAACGTTCTAAGCACACTATCGCCAACTTATGGGGCCACAACATTATGAGACTTGTCTGAATAAGCTTTATGACTAGGGACCCCACATCGGGGACACTCTAGGGACTAGTGATCGATCTTTCTATAGTCATAGCAAACCACTACTACTCTATCCTTGTGAGGAACATGAGATGATCCTAACTAGATCACTAACTGATGTCGAGGGAACTCTCTACTAAATTAACCATCTTCCCCGCATTCCGAACACATCTCAAGAATTCTAGGGTGGCGAGGAACATATGCTAACTCTTTCTAACAACTAACTCATATCTGGGGCTTTCTCTAGACTAATGTCCTATCTTACCACAATCAAAACTAGCTTTAAGAATATTCTAAGGTGCTACATATTCTTATCTAGAATGACCACCATGGCCTGAAGACCTATACCAATTACTTCGCAAAGTCTGATGAGAACTCATCATATTATGATCACCACGACTAATCTGAGAGTCACCTATAGACAAAGTTATCAACATAGAGGTTATAGGATTCAAGTAAAGTTGACTTTCATTAGGAGAATCCTTACTCTTGGATGTAATAATAATAACAATGTACTAATAATATGGCCTCTGATCGCCATGTCCATAAGTATCCATACATAGTCTCTCTGTGGCCCCCAAAAAATCAATAAACCAAGAGAAAAGAAGATACAACTACTATCAAATACTCTCATGCAAAACAAACTGGTAATGCTAACCTCTAATTAATCCATACACCATCTCATGCTCTGAAGGATATAGAATAGGGATTTCCTGGTCCACTCAAGAAACCTAATCTCCTACTCTAAAACTACGAAGGAACCCTAATGAACACCAACAAACCTAACTCCGGTCTAAGAACTACTTGATGAACTGAATGTCATCCCTGGCTAAGAGGTAATCATAAAATAACTTTGGATGATCACGCTAAATCTTAAAATGCTAAAGTGATTGTAAATATCACTAGAGCTCGAGTTTGCCCCAAATCCTCTGGCTGACACTGAAGATCTTAGATATCCATCCCTGACTCCTTAATTCGATACTATGATGATACACTAGAAATGCATGCTGAAGCCACACCTGCATCTATCGTTAGCCTTGCATAATCCATCTAGGGCATAGTATTGATAAAAAACATTTTTGAGTCTCATAAAATTATAGATACATGACAAAGAGTCAAGAATATAATTCCCTAAGAATGTCCTATAGCCTTAGAAAGATAGGATACAAATATGTCCACACCAATTTGTAGGAATCTACTAGACACTTAGCTCTTGTATCAATATAGAAATAAACCTATGTTCTGATATCAATTTGTCATGACTCAATTTCTCAAGTAATGATGGCACCTACTATAACCCACTAGTTGGTAAGACAACCCATAGTCTAGAACTACTATTAACGACTACCATGAGAAATGAAGAGAAAATGAAGAATAAATATAGTGAAAAGGCTAATATACATAAGATAGTCCTAAAACATTTTGTAATCAGTACAACATCTTTTAATGTAATTAGGATAAAAAATAAGGTACTGAATAAATAGATAGATACCACCCAAATTCAAATACAACATAGAGATTAGTCTAGTATATAGGAGGGAGGAAAGTAATACTCTACATGCCAGGAGCTCACGCTATGCCTCCAAACTATAGCTTCTCCACATGACGAATACAACAATGGAAATAACCCGTACTATGATCTGCAGGCTACTAATATGTAGTATGAGTACCAAATACATGGTACTCAGTAGGAAACTATCGACTAAGCTCTATATATAATGCAAATATAAAAAAACATACAATAGGAATTTAAAAAACACCCAAATATCTAGGATACCATATTGTAAACTTAAAGAAAAAATAAGGATATACTATCCTATTCTATCCATGCTCTGGAATCTAAGTACTACATCGTATATCACTAACCAATATAGGAATAAAAACAAAAGAAGGATATCCATATGTATGGAATGTATATACGACATAAATAAAGAAGGGAAGGGACATATAATAGTACCATAACTACATATATAAATGTGTGTATATAAATAAGGATAACCCAAGGATACAACCCAAAGTAGTCATACTAGTGTCTAAAGGCCTCCTAATCTTAGTAGGAAGTATTACTGGCTTAGTCAAGATCTCTAATCCATATATCTAAACATGAGATAATTACCATAATGAAGAAACCATAAAGAAGGAAATTATAAAATCAGGGTCTAAAACCATAATGCCTAACCAATGGAAAATCATGCATAGTAATATAATCGTAAGATAAAGAACAAAAATCATGCCTCAAAACCCAATACCAGTCTAAAAATCACCCTATCACAAACTAACCAACATCTCAAGCATGAATTTCTAGAATAGAAAATAATTATGGATACTTGGGCTTCATGTCCTTTTCTGCCTCCCAAGTAGCTTCCTCAAACTATTGGTTCCCTCATTGAACCTTCACTGAAGCAATTCTTGTCATTCGTAAATGGCGAACCTACCATCCTAATATCCTTACTGAAATACCTTCACAAGGCAAAAAAATTAAAAAATACCAACGCCCTCCAAGGGAAAACCATCAATAAAGGTTCATCTATGCATTTTCACAACATAGAGACATAAAAAGCTAGGAGAAATAGAGTTCAACCTAGAAGGCAACTACAACTTATAGGCAACATTGCCAACTCCCTTCAAGACCAAATAGGGACTAAGCTCCCTCTTTTATCAATTCATACCACTCTCTTCACAGCATAGACCTCTATAAATACCCATTTTCCAACACCCAACTACAAAATCCTTTGACATACGTCTGTATCTTTTTTTGTGACTTTGAGCAGTTTTCAAACTCTCACAAATCACCTCCACCTTATCTAAGGCCTGGTAAACTAAATTGGTGTCAAGAAACTTACCCCTATCAGCTTCATACCATCAAGTGAAAGGATGATATTTTCTATTTACAATGCCTTAAAAAGCACCCTAGAATCTCCCCCACTTAAGGACATCTACATTTCCCATTTCCAAACATCACCATGCTCCTTGAGCCAGTAACCAACACAAGAAGGATCACGGAGGAACTAAAGCTCAAGAACCACTCCCACCACTCAAGGCAAGACCCTCAAAAAAGACATGGCACCATAGGTATGGAGTGCTTTATATTAACCACCTATGACACAAATGAGACCCATCCAAACATAAAATACCAAAGAAGAAGTCCTTAGGACTGGGAATCAAAGGTACACCACTGCATACGTTTTGAGGATCTACCATTATCCCATTACTAAAAATAGATAACATAACCAAGAAAGCTATTACATGTAACAAAACTCACACTTGGGGAACCTAGCATACAAACATTGATCCTTCAAAGTTTTCAACATAGCACAGAGGTGATGTATATGATCTGCTTCATTCTTAGAATGGACTAAGATGTCATCCATGAATACAATGAAAAACATATCACAAAAACATATGGAAGAATCTACTCATATGGGGACATAGCGTACGAAGATGGTTAGTAGTTGGAGCATTAACATGTAACCCAAGGATAATGATA
>JAPEIP010000009.1:41291129-41321793 GCA_026120095.1 Capsicum chinense
ATTCAACATTTTATGACATCGAAATCAAAACCACTATCGGACGATGCACTAGTCAAATAAAAAAAATGGAACCTAAACTAGTCAACATTAGAAACAGGCTACATATAGAGACATAGCCAATGCAAAAACCTTCTTAAACTAATAGGGAAGTCCAAAAATTCCAAACTCAAGAATGAACAATATAACCAAATTGCTAACTCTAGAACAATAACAGTACCATAGAAGGTCAACTTACCTTTATTACCATAATTTACTCAGCAATCGATCTAGCATTCCCAGCAGTAGATGAAAATAACCAACCTCACCTTATTATATGAAAGAAAATATAAAAACAATTTAGTTGCCTAAGCCAACAAATAAAAATTGCGAAGAAGGAAAAATTCTAACTAGATACTAACAGTCTATCCATCTATCAGTCGAGGATCGGTTACATAAAATAAAAACCATAATAACAACAAAAATATAAACATCAAAATAAGGGAATAGGAAACACAAAAAATGAAAATCAATAGAAAGTACCATTCTAGGGCAATAATAAGGCCAATATGCCAAGGTAAACAGGAATCGAACCCAAATACTACACCTATAAGGGAAAAATATCAATATTAATCAATTCCATTCACTACTAAAGGAAATGTACAAGGTATCCATATAATCATGAACTTTATATCTTGTCATGCAATAATTGATATAAATATACCAAGGTGTACAACCATCAATTGGCATAAGAACAACAATACATATAAATGAAAAGGTAAAAAGAGGAAAAGCACCTATCTGAGAGACAAATAATTTGAATGGGTCCAAACTCAGACTGACTGACTGAATCATTAACTAACGTTCTAAGCACACTATCGCCAACTTATGGGGCCACAACATTATGAGACTTGTCTGAATAAGCTTTATGACTAGGGACCCCACATCGGGGACACTCTAGGGACTAGTGATCGATCTTTCTATAGTCATAGCAAACCACTACTACTCTATCCTTGTGAGGAACATGAGATGATCCTAACTAGATCACTAACTGATGTCGAGGGAACTCTCTACTAAATTAACCATCTTCCCCGCATTCCGAACACATCTCAAGAATTCTAGGGTGGCGAGGAACATATGCTAACTCTTTCTAACAACTAACTCATATCTGGGGCTTTCTCTAGACTAATGTCCTATCTTACCACAATCAAAACTAGCTTTAAGAATATTCTAAGGTGCTACATATTCTTATCTAGAATGACCACCATGGCCTGAAGACCTATACCAATTACTTCGCAAAGTCTGATGAGAACTCATCATATTATGATCACCACGACTAATCTGAGAGTCACCTATAGACAAAGTTATCAACATAGAGGTTATAGGATTCAAGTAAAGTTGACTTTCATTAGGAGAATCCTTACTCTTGGATGTAATAATAATAACAATGTACTAATAATATGGCCTCTGATCGCCATGTCCATAAGTATCCATACATAGTCTCTCTGTGGCCCCCAAAAAATCAATAAACCAAGAGAAAAGAAGATACAACTACTATCAAATACTCTCATGCAAAACAAACTGGTAATGCTAACCTCTAATTAATCCATACACCATCTCATGCTCTGAAGGATATAGAATAGGGATTTCCTGGTCCACTCAAGAAACCTAATCTCCTACTCTAAAACTACGAAGGAACCCTAATGAACACCAACAAACCTAACTCCGGTCTAAGAACTACTTGATGAACTGAATGTCATCCCTGGCTAAGAGGTAATCATAAAATAACTTTGGATGATCACGCTAAATCTTAAAATGCTAAAGTGATTGTAAATATCACTAGAGCTCGAGTTTGCCCCAAATCCTCTGGCTGACACTGAAGATCTTAGATATCCATCCCTGACTCCTTAATTCGATACTATGATGATACACTAGAAATGCATGCTGAAGCCACACCTGCATCTATCGTTAGCCTTGCATAATCCATCTAGGGCATAGTATTGATAAAAAACATTTTTGAGTCTCATAAAATTATAGATACATGACAAAGAGTCAAGAATATAATTCCCTAAGAATGTCCTATAGCCTTAGAAAGATAGGATACAAATATGTCCACACCAATTTGTAGGAATCTACTAGACACTTAGCTCTTGTATCAATATAGAAATAAACCTATGTTCTGATATCAATTTGTCATGACTCAATTTCTCAAGTAATGATGGCACCTACTATAACCCACTAGTTGGTAAGACAACCCATAGTCTAGAACTACTATTAACGACTACCATGAGAAATGAAGAGAAAATGAAGAATAAATATAGTGAAAAGGCTAATATACATAAGATAGTCCTAAAACATTTTGTAATCAGTACAACATCTTTTAATGTAATTAGGATAAAAAATAAGGTACTGAATAAATAGATAGATACCACCCAAATTCAAATACAACATAGAGATTAGTCTAGTATATAGGAGGGAGGAAAGTAATACTCTACATGCCAGGAGCTCACGCTATGCCTCCAAACTATAGCTTCTCCACATGACGAATACAACAATGGAAATAACCCGTACTATGATCTGCAGGCTACTAATATGTAGTATGAGTACCAAATACATGGTACTCAGTAGGAAACTATCGACTAAGCTCTATATATAATGCAAATATAAAAAAACATACAATAGGAATTTAAAAAACACCCAAATATCTAGGATACCATATTGTAAACTTAAAGAAAAAATAAGGATATACTATCCTATTCTATCCATGCTCTGGAATCTAAGTACTACATCGTATATCACTAACCAATATAGGAATAAAAACAAAAGAAGGATATCCATATGTATGGAATGTATATACGACATAAATAAAGAAGGGAAGGGACATATAATAGTACCATAACTACATATATAAATGTGTGTATATAAATAAGGATAACCCAAGGATACAACCCAAAGTAGTCATACTAGTGTCTAAAGGCCTCCTAATCTTAGTAGGAAGTATTACTGGCTTAGTCAAGATCTCTAATCCATATATCTAAACATGAGATAATTACCATAATGAAGAAACCATAAAGAAGGAAATTATAAAATCAGGGTCTAAAACCATAATGCCTAACCAATGGAAAATCATGCATAGTAATATAATCGTAAGATAAAGAACAAAAATCATGCCTCAAAACCCAATACCAGTCTAAAAATCACCCTATCACAAACTAACCAACATCTCAAGCATGAATTTCTAGAATAGAAAATAATTATGGATACTTGGGCTTCATGTCCTTTTCTGCCTCCCAAGTAGCTTCCTCAAACTATTGGTTCCCTCATTGAACCTTCACTGAAGCAATTCTTGTCATTCGTAAATGGCGAACCTACCATCCTAATATCCTTACTGAAATACCTTCACAAGGCAAAAAAATTAAAAAATACCAACGCCCTCCAAGGGAAAACCATCAATAAAGGTTCATCTATGCATTTTCACAACATAGAGACATAAAAAGCTAGGAGAAATAGAGTTCAACCTAGAAGGCAACTACAACTTATAGGCAACATTGCCAACTCCCTTCAAGACCAAATAGGGACTAAGCTCCCTCTTTTATCAATTCATACCACTCTCTTCACAGCATAGACCTCTATAAATACCCATTTTCCAACACCCAACTACAAAATCCTTTGACATACGTCTGTATCTTTTTTTGTGACTTTGAGCAGTTTTCAAACTCTCACAAATCACCTCCACCTTATCTAAGGCCTGGTAAACTAAATTGGTGTCAAGAAACTTACCCCTATCAGCTTCATACCATCAAGTGAAAGGATGATATTTTCTATTTACAATGCCTTAAAAAGCACCCTAGAATCTCCCCCACTTAAGGACATCTACATTTCCCATTTCCAAACATCACCATGCTCCTTGAGCCAGTAACCAACACAAGAAGGATCACGGAGGAACTAAAGCTCAAGAACCACTCCCACCACTCAAGGCAAGACCCTCAAAAAAGACATGGCACCATAGGTATGGAGTGCTTTATATTAACCACCTATGACACAAATGAGACCCATCCAAACATAAAATACCAAAGAAGAAGTCCTTAGGACTGGGAATCAAAGGTACACCACTGCATACGTTTTGAGGATCTACCATTATCCCATTACTAAAAATAGATAACATAACCAAGAAAGCTATTACATGTAACAAAACTCACACTTGGGGAACCTAGCATACAAACATTGATCCTTCAAAGTTTTCAACATAGCACAGAGGTGATGTATATGATCTGCTTCATTCTTAGAATGGACTAAGATGTCATCCATGAATACAATGAAAAACATATCACAAAAACATATGGAAGAATCTACTCATATGGGGACATAGCGTACGAAGATGGTTAGTAGTTGGAGCATTAACATGTAACCCAAGGATAATGATAAAATAACTTATTTGTTAAATCTAAGTCAAATAATTATTTGCAATCACTTTTACACAAGTCAATGTATTGCATTCAAACATATTTACACATTTATCCTTACATATATATATATATATACATATCACATGCCAACAAGATATCCATACTTAATTACGTTCTCAACTCCTCCAATCATGAAGCATAAAGTGGAGGACTCTAGCATTCCACGCATAGGTTCACCTCATTTATATTAGGCATAGAACTTTCACCTTATTACATTAATTAATCAAGGAACCCCAAATCATATTTTTATCCATTTTACTGAGGGCTTTATCCCTATGCGCATAATCAATTAGGCATGGGACTCTAATCACATGTTCACATATTTAATTAGACATGGAACTCTAATCACATGTTCACACATTCAATTAGACATAGAACTCTAATCACATGCTCACATATATACTTAGGAATGGAACTCTAATCACATGCTCACACATTCTATCAGGTATGGAACTCTAATATCATGCTGATCCACATTCAATCAGACACGAAAATCTAATCAGATGCCGATTCACATTCGATTAGGGATGGAACTCTAATTGCATGCCGATCCATATTCAATCAGGCATGGAACTCTAATCAAACACCAATCCACATTTGAGGTATTTTAACCTCAAGATATCTTTTTAAGCAAGGGACTCCAACCATAAATAATTAGATAAGGGAATCTAAGCATAAGTCATTTGATGAGGTACTCTAACCATATGTTATTAGAGGAGGGACTCTAACCATAAGTCATTTGACGAGGGACTCTAACCACGTCATTAAATGAGGGACTCTAACCACTACTCATTTAATAAGGCAAGGGACTTTTCCACAAGCCATCACATTACTATCATTAGTCAACATTTAAATTCTGAGTCCATTGGTTAATGCATAAACATCCATATAATTCATTTTACATTTTAAGGACTTATACTAATTTAGCAAACTCCATACTATACATAACTAGTGGTTCTCATGGAAGCCTTCATTACTCAACCATTTTAATAGGTCAATACCTTAACTCATCTTATTATACAATTTAATTTATGATCCTCCATACCTGCAGGGGACCATATGTTGTCAAGTATGTATTCATTGATTAATCACTTTATTAGGCCAATTCCTCAATATAAATCATCATGCAATTCAATCAGCTATCATCAAGACCCTTACTATCCCTTCCATAATTCATTCATATTTTTGCACCGCACTTTAGTTTTGTACACACAATTTCAAGTTAAAACATAGGGAATTGGATGACCCTTTTTCTTAGTCATCAAACCAACATGGTCATAGATTAACAAATTACATAGCTAAAAACATCAATACAAGGACAATTATCAAATATTCATACTTATAGGGCCATCACCCCACTTAAAGCCATAGCTAACTAATTATACGATTAACAATGTTCTTATGAACCCTTCACCAAGAACTTACAATCATGATAACTCAATACATGAACCATTAGGATTAACCAATACTCTACAAGTATTCACATTTATTTAGACCTTATCATGGCTGACTCATGTTTATTAGACCAATTCCATAGATACACACTAGACCATTCATAGTTCATTAACAATCTTTCACCATATTCTAATCTTAGTTAAACTCTACACACAAATCAAGGTCATTTTTATATTTAGGGCTTCAACCCCTTATTAGTTATTAACCCAAAATATCATAAATTTCACAAAGCATGGTTCACAATACCTTTACAATATCATCTATCAATCATTAATTGTTTTTGGGCCATTGCCCAAGTTCAAAACGTCACAAACATATGGCTAGACAATTCACATAGATATTTTCATAAACACCTTATGTACACACCTTCCACAAGGCTATTTTTATGTAGAAATTATTAAGACTAGGGTTACTTAAGATACTCATTTTAAACCACATACAACAAGCATCCACATAGGCAAATCATCATCAATATTATATACAAACATAGGTCTAAGAAAGTGTCAATATTATTCATCATTAAGCAATAAAACTCTTTTTATTTGATATCAAACCACTATGTACACTTACAATTACAAGTGTAAAATACATGGGTTTTAGATGAATTTAACAAGGGGAAGAGTTACATGCCTTAAACAACTTAAATCACTAAGAACTTGACTTTTTCTTCCCACTAGATGAGCTCCCTTGAAACCCTAGCCTTCAATCTTCCAAGGATGAGATTGAGAGAGTATTTTGGGTGTTTTATTCATCCCAATGGATGTTTAGGAGGCTACACACACTTATATAGTGAGAGGGATTCGGGTTTAGTGCATAGGAAATAATGAAAAGTCCCTTAAATGAAAACTATAAAATGACCTCATTCGTGGGTACGACTCCCCCATATGACTTCCTAAGTTGTCGTACCCTAGGGTATGTATGGTACCCTAAGTCATACCCTAGGCTTCTCCTAGGTATCATACTCTATTAGTGGTACAACTACACACTCATGAGTTATATCCAAAGGGTACGACTCAACCCCTAACTCGTATAGACTAATCATATAGAAAATAGTCCACTCAAGTTGAGATTTCTCTCCATACGATCATATAGTGTATGACTTGTATACATTGGTTACGACTAAAGAAAGGTAAAGTCGTATTGAGTAAAATTTATATAAGAGATAGGGGAAAGTGGAGATGACACATATCCAATGGTATGATTCGCTGGTCCAATCATATTTTGATCATCTTGCTCAAAACCCTAATTTTTTGCAAGGCCACATTCTTGGGTGTTTCACGGATGATAAACTAAAGAATAATATGGACATTTAAGTTTTTGGCTAGTTATTGAGGTTTCTTGGTCATGTATTCCACTTACCATGGGTAGGTGACCACAGTATGTATCAGAAATTGAAGTCCAGAGGCTTAGAAAAAAAGAAGACTTTATACTATCCAATGTCCACTTATAGTTCATATGTGGAAAATATAGTCTGTATATGACCCAAGATAGTTTAGAGATCAAAAGTCTAGAGATCTGTAGGATTTGTACTTAAGTTCTGGCAATTACCTATGTCCACATATAGTCCATATGTGGCACATACAATCCATTTGTGTCCTATGTAAGTGGCCACTGACCTTAAATTTCCTTTTTCATTCAGGATTTGATTTTTAGGATTTCCTTGTGTACTATAATACCCTTTTGACATTTTATAGTTAGGTTGCACACAGTTAACACTTACAACTTATATTTTGATTCTAAGATTCATCTTTAATCATGGGATTTCTCTTGTATTGATATTAGTTTATAATTCAGTTTTATACTTTTGATTTTATTCTATTATTCTAGTGATATTGTTTAATGGCTTTTATCATAAACTCTGTTAATTATTTCACAAGCATGAATGGCTAAAACCTTAGCAAGGGTTATGGGAACTCTATCATATTGATGAAGTATGGGAAATGTGAAGTTGTTCTGAACCAGTACTTTTGCATGCATTGTATTATCTTTGTATTGATAGTTGTTCTAAGGGTTACAAATGTTAGGATCCCACCTAAGTTATTGCTACTTATTACATAAGGGGAGTAGTGACTTGGAAGAGATAATTACAATAGTAATTTGAAGGTCAACTATTGATCAAGGCTAATTAGTATTTTCGATATAAGATGGTTAATTATCATCTAATAACTTGACACTCAAAAGGTAATAGTTAACGAGAATCTAGGGTAAGTGTTAGTAATGGGACATCCTAAGACTCAAAAGATAAATGATGAAATCTGTCAATAATTCCACAATTGATGGTACATGAATTATCAAATTTTGTATGCAAAGTACGGGGTTGGTTTAGCAAAGCATGATAAAGATATTGATTTGAGAAACTATGGAAACACAACTCTAATAATTGTTTCCAACTATTTACAACTAAAGTTATATACTATTACATGTTAGATACTGATACTATAGACCCTTATCTACTTTCTATTCAGGTCGTTGAGTTTAGCAAATAAAAGATATACATCTAAGTCTTCCCTATGGGGTTTAAACCCAACTAGTTGGTTATTATACTTGACAATGACTACTTTATCCTCAGTTGGAGGTATAGTTTGGGCGTTGATCAAAATTTTTGCATCATAGTTGGGGAAAATAGTGTTGTGTTGATTTAAATTTGGTGGAGTTTGTGGGTATTTTTTTTGTTATTAGTTAGGTATACTCCAGTGTATGCCTAATAATAGGAGTTAATACGATCCCTTACTCCCATTGAATACAAACCTAGAGACACTATTACAGCCTACTCGTACAATAACAGAGCCAGTACGCATAGGAAATTTAGAAGGGGTTCAGGATGATGCAAATGTTATACTTCCTACTACTCCAAGTGATTCATAAAATATTATAGATAGACAGATAGATGATATGCTATCAGAGGTAGATAATTAGTGGAGAGGCTAAGGATGCCCAATTAGCTCAACAAGCAGAGCTAGATTGGCCAAGGTCAATAGTTGATCATCGAGCAGTACTTGATGGTAAATTAGATAGAGTTTGCAGAGCTCAGGCTCAAGTTTTCCCAGTGTTCTAGTATTTCAAACTCTATGATTATGAGGGATACTTAGGATACATTGAGTCGGTGGAAATATGAGCCATTATTTCTTCCGCACTATCCCCAATGTGAAATTCAATATTACAAGTGCCATGATCCAACTCTTGAACTTGAAAGGTGTATTTTTGGGCACAACCATTGAGAATTCTAATATGCAGCTTGAAAACTTAGTGGGGATTTTCACTCTTGATACTATCTAGGGGGTGTAATAAGAGGCACTTAGACTAAGGTCATTCCTCTTCTCACTGACTTGAGAAACTTCTTTATGGTTGAGAGAACTTCTAATAGGATATATCACCATATGGAACAAGTTGAGCAAGCAATTCTTAAATTGCTTTTTTTTTTCTGACCAAGATGTTGCATCTTAAAGATGAGATATACAATTTTAGCCAACTTTACTTTGAGCCGATCTATGAGGCATTGTTTAGGTTTAAAAAGAAGCTTAGCATGGTGCCCTATCACTGGATTTCATAGATAAGCTTATTTGAGATATTCTATAGAGCCCTGAACATCAGTTCTCAGGCCCTGGTAGAAACCATTACCAGAGGAACATTTATGAGTCTATGCTAGGAGGTAACTACTAAGGTTCTAGAATAGATTTCTCTTACTTATTGAGGATAGCATACTAGAGAGGCTGAGAGGGGAGTTGGCACTTATGCTATTAGAGCTTCTGGCAACTATAGAGCAGTTGATGAGTCTGTGAAATAAGAGAATGCACAGCTGAGAACTGATATTGGATTGCTGACTAAGTAGTTTGCAGCAATCAGTTCTAAAAAGGTAAACGCAGTAGGTGCATAGGGTTCTGCCTCCAGAGCTTATAAGTCAGACTTAGAGGAGGAGGCAAAGTATCTTAAGTACAAGTTGGCTATTTTTTTAGCCTAAGGGAAAGGAAACAAGGAAGGACCTACTATGACAGTAGATACAAATATTATAGTAGGGATCATGTTGGTGACTTGACAAGAAAGGATGACTATAAGAAGATGGGAGATAGGTACATTTCGCTAGGCAGTGGTGATACAAATTTGAGAATGGAGGCGATGCTGACCAAACAAGAGAAGGGGAAAGAAAGTTAGGAGGCTATCCTTAAGGAGATCAACGCTGATATTTCAAGATTGACCTAAAAGGTTGTCTTATGCAATTGCTATCAAGCAGTTAGAGCACCAATTCATGATGATGTCTGCTAAGTTAAATTAGAGGGATTCAAGTACCATCCCGAATAATACAGTCCAAAATCTAAAAAAAGATGGTCACTATCTTGCTATCAACACTCAGAGTAATTTATCTACTATGGATCAACCATTGCCAATTATGAGGTACCAAAAATGATAGTGTTATGGTAATGACACACTGGCCAAGGAATCTTACAAAGCGACAGGTATTAATGCTAGTATTAGTAAAAATATAGGTAAGGGTAAGGTCGATGATCCTGAAGTGATACAAATTCCATGAAAACGCCCACCTTTACTATAAATACTAAATAAAAAGAAAAAGGAAGGAAAATTCAAGTGGTTTATTAAGATTCTAACAGATCTAAGCTTGAATAAACCTCTTTTTGAGGCAACAGAGTATAGGCTTGGATATGTTAGGTTCATGAAAGAGTTGGTGAAAAAGAACTGGGATGCTAGTTTTGAGGATGTTGGAGAAGTGCACAAGTGCACACCAGTCAATTCCAAGTCTATAGGCCAAAAAAAGGTGATCTCGGAGCATTCATGATCCTATGTACTATTGGAACATACAGATTCGCCAGAGCCTTATAAAACTTATTGGATAATATAAATCTGATATTGCTGGCTGTATTCAAGCAATTAGGATTGAGCCCTCAGAGCAAACAAATATGTGGTTGTTAATGGCTGACCACACTATCAAGAAACCCTTGGGCATTTCTTTTGATGTATTTGTGGAAGTTGACAACCTTATCTTTCCAACTGATGTTGTCATTCCAGATTATGAGGTTGAATTTAAGATTTCTATTATTTTGGAAAGACCATTTATGGCCATATGTAGAGCAATGGTCGTTATAGAGATAGGAGAGCTCAGTTTTAGAGTCAACAATAAAAAAGTCACTTTCATCATCTGAAGAACCATAAGTAGCCTACAAATATGAGGGTTGTGTTGGTAATCCATTGTATTGAGGACTCTGAAGGGAATTCCTTTTGGTACCTGAATGAATTTTCAGTAGCTGAGGTACCTGCATTATGCCATAATGTTAATTCAAGCACCGCATGAGAGGCAACCCATGGGCTTATTGCTAAAGTCCAAGTAACCAACATAGACACATCATGCAGTCATGCTAAATCAAGTGCTAGGTGGGAGTCAAACCACTACTTTAGTGTTCATAATTGTCTTTTTTGCAGATAAAATAGCATAAGACAGTTATGGAAAGCAGTAAAAATTGCTCAATTTATAACCATCAAGGTAAGGGGACTTTGTGACCAATTCAAAAAGGTTGTAAGTACCACATGGTCGAGGTAAGTTGTGAATTAATTGAAAACATAAAATTGTGAGGAATTCTTTAGGAATTTGTAGAATTTAACAAATGAACTTACTTACAAGGTTGTAAATACCACTTATAACCTTGTAAGTAGAAAACTAAATGCCAGAATACAAAGTCTAGAGATTAGGAAAATTGGATGAAAATTGGGATAGACATACTATTGGCACATATGGACTGTATGTACTACATACAGGCCATATGTTGCATTCGTAAGTGGGCATTATTATGGGCCCAATTTTGTTTAAAATTTTTGGTCTCACCAACACTTAAACAAAACCTAAACTAACTCTCTGCTCTATTTAAGTCCTCTAAATTCATTTTAACACCTAGAAATCCTCAAAATTTCATCAAAGTTCCTAAAATTCCATATCCCTCTCAAATTTTAAACTTACCCACATGTGATAAAAGAATAAATTGTTACTTGTTCACGGGAATAACATATCCAAAAGTGCTATATACATGTTCTAACTTTAGGTTTACTTCACCTCTACATAACTCACTTTAATTTTTTTATATAAAAAGTAAAGTGCTTGGTTCCTATTTATAATATCTTGTGCTAATGTTAAAATAATCCTTTGGTATGAAAGAGCCTTGAACTATGCAAAAAATCCTAATGTTGGGCATTTTTCGTGAGTTAAACCCTAATATTATGCCATAAAATAGAAGTTGAACTTGAAAAAGTAGAGGGACACCAAAAGTTTGCATGTTAAGTGTTTATTGAAAAAGACCATTCTTGATATTCATGTTCCCATTGGAATTGTTGGGGCTGAGCTCAAGTTTTACTAATGTGAAAATTAAAGGAAAAATTTAAAGTAGTTAAATATTGAGTTTTTCCTTGAATTTTGCAAATCCCTAATCTCCTGCTAGATGCTAACAATTGGTTTTTCAGGTACACATGGCACCAAAAAAGATACATACACTATCTAGGATATGGTTTGAGTCTACCGAGTCTAATGGATCAGTGGAGGAGTACCCGATTGCATAGATTAGAGTAGCCCCAGCCATAGCAACAGACCAGTGACTAGGGGCTAGAGACAGCTTGCAGTTGAGACTGTTATTATATGAACTATAGGCTTCCAATTTGCAGATGATTCATAGTGGTTTAAACAACCTACTTTTACATTTCCTAGGACCCAAACTAAGTCCATTCAGTCTGTTCAGGCTATGTCTAAGCCGTGGATGAAGACGACCCAAAGATCACCACCATACACTCTACAACCATCTAATGGGTTGGCTGATGCATCACTCATGGAGTTTGCATTTTATAGATATCAGTTGGTGTGGATAATTCGACCCCTAAGCTCTTGCAACCTGACTTTGGTGTGTGAATTTTGTGAATCATACCACACTATAGTAGCCTTGACTATACTGAAAAGTGAAGGTCTTTTGAGGTATACTGAGCAGCCCCAGCATGAGAAGACTCATGTGAGAGGGTTTAAGGTAGATATTTCGATGGTGTCCTTCGACCAATTTCTTTTTGGGCCCAATTATGTTGCTCTAGCTTTCAAATAGAGTGTGATTATAGACAAAGACTTTTATGTGATATACATATTATGCATAATGCTGAGCATAGAAGTGAAAGATTTAAGATGTCAAGATAGATCTCTAGCTATATTTCACCTTTGGGTAATGATATCCCTTTGATCTACGTGAATTGTATGATAAATAAGATGACACTCATTTTTGCTGCTAAGTTTTGGTGGCTTCTTATTTGTTATAGATTGTGTGTGGCTTCTGTAGATAATATATTGACTTTGGATGGAGCTACGCTAATTGCTAGCGTGATAGGTAGATATTACATTGATTTTGTAGCTATCATTCAACGTGATCTTTATGAAATAGTTTTTAGTAGAGTTATAACTCTACTATTCCCATGCCTTACTTAGCTGTTATGTGATACAAGTAGCATTCCAGAGATGCCAGGAGTTAATAAGAGAGTACAAGAGATGGCCACGGCACATAATAGGATGATAAAGGATTTGACCTGTCTAGACATTCCTAGGAGACCCCGTGCACCCACTACAGTGCTTCGGCCCCATCTGAGGGCCCAAAAGTCCCCACAGAGTCTATATATATACAAGTAGATAATGTGGGGTATAATATATATTTTGAGATACGGGAGTAGAGAGAGGCCCCCAAGTTAAATACTTGGGGTGAGGGGACCCCCACTACATCTACTTCTGTCCCAGGTTCCACTTAATAGTCAGTGTGTATATCTTCATTACCCCTCACCCATCCACTACAGATGCTGCTTTAGGTATGATGTTAGTAGCTCATGAGTTTTTATAGATCTTTGTGGAAAGTCAGAGAGTTACCAACCCTCGGCTATAAAATATCAAGGTTGAGGTTGCTATTTTTTATGGACAAATTTGGTTGTGGGTCTAGACTATACTAAAGACGATTGGGGCTAGATTAGAGTCTGCACACTGGGCTACTATTTTAGATCTACAAGCTCTGTTGCATGCATAAATAAATCCTTTTGAGGCTCGGGTATCAGCCTAGTTTAGCAACATTGAGGAATCGAATCTAGGTGATATTTGGTAGGAGGTGGAAATAGTTACAGAAGAGGTACACTCTCTAAATAATAGCCACATATTATCTATCTCTCTAGTTGTTCCCTAATTTTTTCAGCTAGTACCTTTGTTTAGGACTAACACTTTGACTTGGTTGTGGAGAATGATAGGGTAGTCCCCATGTTGGGATCATGAGAGACCGAGAGGGGGACCTATAGGATCCTACTATGCCATATAACCTAATCCTGAAAAAGGCCAAACACGAGTCGGTGAAGACTTGTTATGTCTTTTTTTGATGATGAGCAGCTAACTTCAAGGGACCAGGTGCCTAGATGTTTAAGGGTACAATATAGCTGGTCCAATTATATTTCAACCCTAATTATCACTCATCTATAAAAGAAAAAGGATGCTTCTTGATCAAGCATTATTTGCAAATTCAAAGGAGTGGTGAAGAGAAAAAAAAAGAAACAAATCAACTTTCAATATTGCTCAAGTATTGCTCATGTTCTTATTACTTTTGTGAGCTAAAAGAGTGAATGTTCTTGAGTGTAGCTTTATTTATAACTAAATTACTCAGTCTATAAGAGTAGTGTTCTTTTATTTTCTTTGATTAAAGTGTGCTTAGGTAGTGTTGCCTAAGTTTGGAATTGGTTAGAGTTAACCAGTTTTAAGAGAGTCTTGGCAATGTTATCAAGTTAAAGCTGTTGTAGAGTTACTACTAGCAGAATGAGCCTAGATTTAGGCATAAATTGAAGTTTATAATTAAGAGGTTGATTATAGTGAACTTTTGGGTGCTTCTAAGGGTAAGCTATGGTTTTTTCTCCCTTGAGCAAGGGGGTTCCACGTTTTATGTTCTTTAAGTTTCCTACATTGTGTTGTGTTCCAGGTTAAATTATTTTTTATTACCCGTGACTGATTTTGAGGGACCTGGTACCTTACAGTATGGTGCAACACCCTAAGGTTTCAACAACTGGTATCAGAGCTAGAACACAATAAAAGGTTCACACTTAGAGTGATTTGGTTAGCATGGTTTCTCTATATAACCTGGTAGAAGGACAATGTACCACTAGGTGACCTAGATTTAATGGGCAATAGTATGGATGGTGGAAAACTAGGATGTTTCACTTTGTTATGGCTTAAGAGAGTGAACATATGGTTATAATTCTTAATGGTTCTTATGATCGAGTTAACAAAGTCAAACAAGGAGAAATAATATGAACGATAGTGAAAAGTAGAAGAGAATTTAATGATGGAGGTAGAAATAAATTTGAAAAGAATTACAAGTCCAAGAAATTATTAGTTTGTAATATAAGGCCTAATGGATACAACATAATTTCTGCGTGTGAAAATACCAAGGAGATATACAATTGGTTAAGGACTTCTCATAAAGGTACCAACGATGTGAAGGATTCAAAACTGGACTGCTGACTACTCAGTATGAAACCTTCACCATGAAAGAAGGAGAAACAATACAAGAAATGCATACAAGAATCACTTCTATCACAAATAAAATTCACTACTTAGGAGAAGTGATTCCATTGTATAAGCAAGTAAGAAAAATTCATAGTGTCTTTTCTAAGTCCTGGGAAAGCAAAGAGAATTCCATAACTGATGGAAGAAACCAAAATACCCTCACAATAGATGAACTGATTAGAAATCTA
The DNA here is from genome assembly GCA_026120095.1 of Capsicum chinense. Lineage (NCBI taxonomy): Eukaryota > Viridiplantae > Streptophyta > Magnoliopsida > Solanales > Solanaceae > Capsicum > Capsicum chinense. The sequence continues at coordinate 41,306,771 of JAPEIP010000009.1, forward strand.
AGACCCCATGAGCTCAAGAAGCAACAAAGGCCAGAGAAAAATATAGTAAAAAGGGAAAAATCCTTCCGATTAAAGGCTTTAAAACATGATTCAGTATAAGAGACACTGTTGTTGCCTATTTGGCAAAAGGGATTGTCAAAGCCATGATGAGGAGTGGTCAGTTCCAAGGAAGAGAAAGCAACAACAAATAAGGAAGCAATGTTGAAGAGTGTCATAAATGTTGAAGTCCTGATTATTTCAGTAAGGATTATCCAATGCACAAATTAGATTATGAAAAGTATCTTAAAACTAAAGGTCACAAGGGAAAGAATAGCGACCACGTCCCTGAAAATTCAAGAAGGAAGGTAGAAACTGAATATGCAGTAAAACAACGTCCGAAAGCATGGGTAGATTCTTCCAATGAATTTGATGAAAATGAGAATTCTAGTGATGTTTCTATTCTAGTTTTGGAAGATAGTCCAGTTATATGTGATTCCTTGTTTATATTCATAGATAACTATTATAGGAAGATAAAAGAGCTTGAAAGTGTATTGATAGACTCTGTATGTGAACTAACTGCTGAGAAGAATGCCTTAACGGAGAAAGTAGACAATTAAGAGCATGAGTTGATTGCCTTAACTATTCAAATATCTGAAAATAAAGAAATGGTTATTAAATTAAAATCTAAAAATTTGAGTGGTACGAGTCAACTAAAGAATGCAAATGAATTAAATGGCAAAGGAAAGAAGAAAACAACAAGGATTCATATTGGTATTGAGGAGAAACTAAGGTGTTTGAAAAACACCTCATCTCTGCACTTCACAAAAATAATGACTTAGAAACAAACCTGTTCCTTTTGAGAAAAGATCTCAACAAGCCTCTTAAATGGATTGCTTTTTCGTAAATTATTTCTAATTTTACTAGTTAGGGTGTAAATAATGCCAAAGGCCTGATCTATCAAGGAGGATTCCAACCTGCTGGGTCTCAAGGGAAGGATGTCAATGATGTTAGAAACAAAGGACGCAAACCCCTATTCACTCATTGTGGAAAATATAGGCATACTAAGAAAAGTTGTCAGAGCTGGATAAGGACAAGAATGAATGGTCTCAGATTTATTTAAGAGAAAAATATGCAACCTAAGGTTTTCAAGTTTTTAAAAGGGGTAAAAAGAAGCTATATACGTATATGGGCCAAGAAGGATTTGATCACACCATTGTCCTTCTAGTAGGAACTCAAGCTCAAGTGGGTTCCTAAATCTAACAAGTAATCATGGTTCCACGTATAAGAAAGGGGATTGCAGTCAAGAATAGGTTATTAATAGTACATGCTCAAATTGTAAATATAATGGGTTAGTTATGCAGATAGTCTACTACAGATCATAGCTAAAATTTCGAAGACAAGAAGAACTCATTAGAGTAAATATAATGGGTTAGTTATGCTGAAGATAATGGAAAAATGCTAAAAGATACAGATGAGAAGGAGTCATGATTATCAGGGACTTCGTCCCTAAGAAACTTATCTCAAAAAGAGAAGCTTTAACAACTTGAATAAAAGTATGTCTTACCCACTTTGAGGACTAATTTTGAAATAAAATGGGGTGTGTAAAGGGTAAAGCATGGACTGATAAAATTAACCAAACCTAACATATGAATTAGTATCTCTCTTCAAAATTGGCTATGATAAGGAGGTAGGTATCCTTACTAAAATAGGTGCATGTGAGTATAACTCAGTTCTATAACTTTGCAGGAATACACCCATGAGAATTGCTTAGGAAGTGGACAAATATGACAAGTACAAATTTGAAGATTCACTCAAAGGAGAGCGACTTGGTCCTATCTCAGGTTAGTAACTTTATATGGTGCTTAAGTAGTCATAAAATGTTGTCTGAAAAGCCATGCATTTTCCTTTCTCTAAAGCTGTCAATCCTATGCAAAATGAAGAGTCACGCATATTAGATTCAGACATGTCAGTTCAAAAAGAACACCTTTTAATTACATTATTCACCTCTAAAAATTGCTAAATCAGATTTTTTATTACTCTTCAACTAATCCAATTTATTATCCCATATCAACAATCTTCTCAAAAAAAAATTGGTCCTAGTTTATCTCTCTCTCTCTCAAGAATAAATGGATGATATTACTACTTTCTCAAACCCATCTTAAAGTCCCAAAGTAGATGAAACTCCATAAAATCAAACTGAATATACACAAATTGACCACCTTAATTCTTTATAATTTGAAACCATTAAAAACATCACTTCTAGCCCTCAACAACAACCTGAGTCAATCATTCTAGAATAATCTTCCTTAGAAAGTTCAGAATCGACAATTAAGTCAGTCTCAATTAAACCATCCTTAACATTAGAAATTTATGCTCAGCAAATCATAATAGAGAATCCAAACCAAGGGTTTGAGTCACTAATAGATCATGAAATTTCTAAACCTAAAACTCCCTCTTCTCCAAGAAATTCAAAACAACCTAAAAATTCCAATTCATTGGGTTGTCTAAAGAACTCAGAAAAGCTAAAACTTCCAAAAACTTGTAAAAACCAGGCTTTTCTACACCCTAAGATTCAAACCCTATTTTTGCTCAGTTATTTGGTGAAGAAATTTTGATAAAAATGGTGGATATATCATGCAATAAAAATTGGGTTACTGAAAATCTTTTTTTTCTTGCATATTACACTAAAGAAAGCTCTACTTTTACTGTCATATGACACCAAGAAAAGCTTAGTTAATAGAGAAGAATAGGAAATAAGTGATAAGGATGAAGTGAATGAGGGAAAATATATGTTGTTAACTCTAAATTAGGAGGATGAGGGTGAATTACCTCTAAGATAGTTAGTAAAGAAACTAAGAGGAAGTATAGGCAAGGATAAAGTGGTAGACTCTAAGGTAAAAGTGACTAAGTCCTATTCTACAAGAGGATCTAAAAAGAAAATACTATCATATACCATGAAGGCTAATAAGACTTCTTCTACAAAAAGAAAAAGGTTTAAGAAAACTATTATAGTAGAGGAGAAAGAAAATATTAAAGTTACAGAGGTCAAAAAAAGGAAGGACAATGATTCAGGAGTTGTTACTGCTACCGAGGAAAGAAGAAACAAAGTTCATGTTGCTGAGAGGACCAAGTCCTCTAATTCAAAGTCTAGTAGCTCTTTTAGAATGAGGAAAAAATATATAGTTGTCAAGAAAAATAAAAACTTTAAGGGACCTACTCTCAAGAAAATAGAAATTGTGATTGAAAAGAAAGAGGCAAGTAGTGAGACTAAGAGAAGTGGAAAGGAGGAACAAATGAAAGATATGGCTAGATAATAAAGGAATAAAATGCTTATGACACAAAATATTCTGTTCAAAAGAACTTTTGATCCCAAGATATATGAAAACCTAGAATGATAGAGTTAGTTGTGTATGTCAGCCACCAAGGTTGGCTGCACTTATTTAAGGAATCAACTCTAATAGTGTTTGAAAATGAGGTTAGAGAATTTTATTGCACCATAGAATTCTCAGAAGAAAGGCTATGTTTAAATGCCCAAGTGCAGGAAAAAGCTATCCAACTGGATGAAGAGACATTAGGCAGGATCTTAGACATACCTATTGCATGTGTAAGAATTATGGTAAAGCAATAACCTAAAACTGAGTTTATGATCAATGCCTCAAAGGTAGGAGGGACCTCAACATGTCCAATAAAGAAAAAGTTTTTAATTAGTGAGTATTAGTTGGTATTTCAGTTCATCAAAAAGGTCCTGTTACCAAGGTCTAAGAAAAGAACTATACCATCATCTTTTGACCTATTTTTTATTGAAAATCTGAGTAAATTAGAACTAATTAGTCTACTTGCTCTAATGATAGAGCAAATAAATAAGGTAATTCATAAAAAGGAAGGAAATTATAGGATGCCATATGGTAAAGAAATTTGGTGTGGTGTGAACTAAGGGAACACTAGGCATAATTAACGGATGTTCAGCCTAACAACTCTAGTTGAGAATAAATGTATTACAGGTAAGGCTAGAATAGTGTCTCCAGTGTTTGAGATGTTGGTTGTTCAAGAAAATTTGGGCAAGGAAATATAGGAGTTAAGGTTCAAGTTGCTTGCCAAAGATACTATGATATTTCACTTTAAGTTGTGGAATCAGAAGTTATCTTCTGAGGGACCATAAGGGACCAGGTACCACTGATGATCTTGCAGCTGAAAATGCAAAATTTCAGGCAAAACTGGCAAAACTAACTAGTAAATGTCAAGCATTGAATGATGAAGTGACCATCCTTACCAAATAGTTGTTAGATACCCACAGTGCTAAAAATACAAGAATGGAGATGCTGCTTGAGTCACTTCTCCCAAACCTCCCTCTACGTAAGCCTTGTTATCCTTGTCCTCTTATCAATCATGTGCCAGTCTCATATTTTGGTTATTATGTTAGATCTTGAATATAGTTCATTTTATGTATTATTTTTTTATGATTGTACTGGTCCTGACTTCTATTTATGAGTGAATGAATTTTGGATTGTGTGTTATATTTGTGTTTTTTTAATAGTTCTTCATGCTAGTGTTGCCACAGTGGCTATGAGTTAACTAACATGTACTTATCTTTAATCTTTGTTTATTGCTTTCACTTTATAATGATGCCAAAAGGGGGATTATTGATTTTATGTAGAAGGGACCAGGTACCAGCTGTGAAAATATTAAATTGCAGAAATGTGATTGCACAGTGACAAGGGGAATTCTGCAAATGCAGTAAATGACTAATGGTGTATGATGATAGGGGAAAGTAATTAAACTTTGATAGCAATTGAAAATAAGGGACAATGTCCCTAATTTATGGTAATATAGTGTTGCATGATAGGGTGGACATTCATTTTTAGTGGTGGTAATCACACTGATTAAATGAGATGAATGAGCATGAGCATTGATGCTCAAAACTTTGTGGTTTTTTTGTCATCATAAAAAGGGTAAAATTGATGTATCTTTCTTTGATGATGAGCAACTGACTTCAAGATAATAGGTCCCTGGATGTTCGAAAGCATAGTAAGTTGGCATACGTCTGCACAATTTTATTTTCTTGTATAACAAACTATGCAGGTGTTGCTTATACTATTTAGGATGCCTGGTCAAATTATATTTCAACCTTAATCATCACTCATCTATAAAATGAAAAAAGGAAAAAGTATGCTTCTTTATCAAGAAGTTTATGGAAATTCAAAAGAGTGATGAAGAGAAGAAAAAGGCAAAAACTCAATTTTCAATATTGGTCAAGTATTGCTCATATTCTTTTTTTTTTGTAATTTAAAAGACTGAGTGTTATAGAGTGAAGCTTGGTTTATAGATGAATTACTCAGTCTATAAGAATAATGTTATTTTGTTTTTCTTTCTTAGAGTATGCTTAGGTAGAGTTTCCTAAGTTTAAAACTGGTTAGAGTTAATCAGTGTTTAAAGAGTCTTGGTAGAGTTGTCAAGTTGAAGGTGTAGTAGAGTTACTACATACAGGAGGAGCCTGGAGTTTGGCTTAAGTTCTAGTCTATAATTGAGAGGTTTATTATAGTGAACTTTTGGGTACTTGTGAGGTCATTCTATGGTTTTACCTCCCTTGAGCAAAGGGGTTTCCACGTTAAATCTTGTGTTATTTAAGTTTCTTGTATTGTGTTTTGTTCCTAGTTAAATTACTATTCTATTGCTTGTAACTGATTTTGAGGGACTTGGTCGCTTATAGTGTGGTGTAACCCCCTATGGTTGTAACAATACTATAACTATTGATCAATGGAGGTAGGTCGAGCTAACAAAAGGTGTATCTTCTACAAGTGCACCAGCACCACAAGCAGCTCTGCCTCTGTAGATACCCTCATATGAGGGTAATCATGACACAAATGTCTAATGCATACAAGATATGTTCTCATCCCCTCACTCTACATTTTTAGCGCGTTAGGGACATTGCACAGTTTTCAATTACGGTGGGGTATACCATAGCCAACGTGGGTTTTTGTTGTCATGCTTTTTTTCCTGTCAATCACGGTATGGTTGTTGAACTGGAATGTCTAGTTTTAAAATTTAATTCATGACGTGGTTTTGTATTGAGTTTTGTTGGTTTTGTGTAATTTGAAGATTTTTAAGTATTTGGTGCAGTTGTCATATTTTTTGTTGATTTTAAGAAACATGATACCCCTCTAAAATTTTGTTTTTAGAACTGTATGAATGTTTATAGATGTGACTTTTGTGGATTTTGTTATGGCATTAGAATTAGAGACATGATAATCATAACTAACTTGTGCGTGAATCGAATACATAGTAGCTTGTGGTGTGGTTTTGTGTCATATGTGTATGAGATGCTACCTTGTTTTCTTCGTGTGTTAAATCCAAAGCTTTTCAGGATAGTCTTGCCTAGGTTGTAGGATAGTCGGTTATGAAAGGTTCATAGGACGTTTTTGATTTTATTCCACTTTTATAATGTCCCATTTCATTGGTACTAAATTATTCTTAATAAATTCATTCGAAAATTCTTAATTTTCATTCCTCAATATTAACTTGTATCCCAAATAGTCAATATTTTATTTATTAGGTCACCTCAAACTTTCAAGCAAAATTTTAGCCTTTGGAAGTGTCTAGATAGACTCAATCTCGATGAATTTAATTATTCATGAGTGTTAGTATCAATACTTTAGTTGAAAGTTATTAGGTATGAATTAAGGTCGTACAATATCCCTAACACAAAGTTAAGTATAAAACTTTCTTTCTAATACAGTTTCGATATAGGTTTTTATTAGGGCCAACTTCAAATGATCATATATCATAGAATATAAGGATTTAAGGGTACCATTACCTATAAAATTAAATATCTCTGAGTCCTCTTTCCAACACAACAAATCGTTCCTCAATCCAAATTAGGAGTAAAAAGTTATAACTGATTTATTGAGCACTGTCCGGGCTGAAATGGGATTTCGCTGTAGCAAAAATTCTGGTGGTATTTAAATCAGCTTCAGCTGTTTATGAGGTCTAAAAATCCCAAATTTCATTCCCCAACCCTAGAGTGGTGATTTCCCAAGGCTTAAGGTGAAATTCCTTCGTTGTGGTAAGTTTTTCCATTATTTTCTTCGTCTTTTAATCCTTTAACATCTTAGAAGCCTTAGAAAGACCTTTAATGGTGGAATTCTTTGGGGAAATACTCATGGGCATTTTTAATATGACCTATAGTTGATTCTAAACTATAAATTAAAGATTCCTAACATGAATTTCATAAACTAGATTATGAATCTTGATGGTTAGGAACCTTGAATTCCATAAAGATGAGACCTTTAGCATAAAAACTCCATTAATAGAGATGGGTTAAGCTTGAAGAGGTAATTAATGGCTATCTGGCCTTGGAGAATGATATAAACCTTGAATTAAGGATATAACTATTGAGTTTGAATCCCCAAGATATTTGTTTGAAGAGTAATTGTTTAATGACTTTTATTATTGCTTGATTTTTAGATGGTTGATTATTCCAAGACATGAAGGACAACAAATAACATTCTTATTGCGGCTTGCTTCATTCAAAAGATTGGCGTCTAGGTATGCTAGGTATAATGAGTAGAAGATTGTGTTATTTTATATGTTTATAATTTAGAATTGATGGAATAAAGCATGTCTAGGCCTGCAGGCATGGAGTTGAGGTGGCTAAATACACGAGAACTTAAATTTAATCATAAAACTATATTATTGAATAATTATGTGATACTTGTGATATTATGTGCTATGTTCTCTCTAGGAGATTGTTGTAAATAAAGTATGTGGACATGATAGTTTTGAGTTGTTCTAGTGATGAACCTAGTTGAGTTATATTGATGAAAATAATATGATGAGGAGAATTATGATGGGATCAGGTATTGATGAGCATAGCCATATCAAAAGAATAGATTACTTGAATAAGTGTAGTGATTGTATTATATGAAAAAAAGGTAGTGACATTTTAATAATTAATGAGAAAGTAATACTCCAATAGTGATTTGCATGCTTAAGTGTTAAATTGTGATTTATTTTATGATATTCTTGTTTTGGTATAGATAAACGCACTTTATCTATTGGATGCCCATGAAAGGCTAAATTGGTGATAATGATGATTTATTGAAATGTGCTTATGAGAGGCTTGTTTAATAATGATAACTCCTTAAAGTAACACTATGAATACTTGTTGATTCGTATTTGAACATGCTTTAAATTGTTGATGATTGGATTGTTGATTCATGTATAAATGATTGTTGAAAATTTACTTGATGGAATTGTCTTATGACTTTAAGTGTACTTGTAAACTTGGTACATGTTTTATGCTGTGAGGTAGTGTAAATTTGATATTGATAATACTTGTTTATGGTGGATCGGGTACCACACCGGTAAAGATATGTATATGTTGGATTGGGTACCACGCTAATACAGATATGTATATGTTGAATCGGGTACCACACTAGTAGGGATATGTATATGTTAGATAGGGTACCCTGCCACTATGGATATGTAAATGTTAGATCGGGTACTACGCCGGTATGGACATGTATATATTGGATCGAGTACCACTCCGGTATGGATATGTATATGTTAGATTAGGTGCCACGCCGGTACGTATATGTATATGTTAGATCAAGTATCATATTGGTACGGGTATGTATTTGTTGGATCACGTACCAGGCCGGTATGGATATGTATATGTTTGTTCGGGTACCATGCCGCTATGGATATGTATATGTTGCACCGAGTACCTAACTGGTACGAATATGTATATGTTGGATCGAGTACCACTTCGATCCTGATATGTATATGTTAGATCGGGTACCACTCTGGTATGGCACATAAACATAGATTTTTCCCTGCAGGTCATGACTATTTGGGAAAAAATAAGTCCCATAGCATGTGTGTACATATTTGTGTTGAGTGTGTGGATGTTTACAGTTTGGTTGTTACTCATGATGGTTATGTGGCTTGTTTGTGAACACTGTTTGATCTGTTATTATTGTATTATTTATTCATTGGGTATTTAATTGTGTGATATGTATTTGAAAAAGTAAAACTTGTACTTACTTATATATTTGTTATCTTGCTTCATTTATACGTATTTTAATGGTAGCTTACCAAAATGGCTAGTTATCATTCTTTAACATTATAATAGAGCATTTGGTTGTTAGTTCGAAAATTTAGTGTGGGTTGTCTATGATTATGGGTTTGTTCTTGTGAATATAAGTAATGAAAATGATAAGGTGAATAAAGAGGAATAGTGTTGTATTAGCATTGGATGGTGATTGATGTTGTGAATTAATGAGGCTAGAGTATGTATGTAGCGAATATAATAATGATGGAGTTAGAATAGTAGTTGGATCTTGTAACTTATATAGGTAAAGTAATATTATTATTACAACCTTTGTTGAATTATATTTCATTCAAGATGTCATGATTTATTTTTCTTAATTCTATTTTATGATTATATGAACTAACACGGTCAGCCGATGATGCCTACCAGTACGTGCGGTTGTACTGAACCTACTCGTCTACATTCCTTCTTGGAGTGTAGACTGTATGCAGGTTAGTTGCAGTTACTATATAGATGATGATATTAAATACTAACTTCTACATTGTCTTTCTGGCAGATGTTAGAGACTTTGTTTTATTTATTTCATTGTCAGTCTATGTTGTAATAGGTAGCACTTGTACAAGTCTGGCCAAGGCTTGGGATAGTGAAGAGCATTTGTAAGAATTTTTTGAAAAACTTTATTTATTAGTATTTAATTTACTCTATATTTTCTTAAAAACATGTCTTCAACATATTTTTAGTTGGGTAATAAGGGTTCTCCTAGCTACTTAGAATAGCATAGGTGCCCGCATGATCCTTTAGTCTGGGTCGTGACAACTTTTAGCATAATTGACCTTTTTAATGTGAAATAGTATCCCTTGATCCCATTTTTTATCCTTTTAGCTATTTCTTTGTTTTCACCTTTCACCTTCCTATTTGTGTTGCAATGAACCTATTTTGGCCCTAGTCCTCTTTAGATATTATGCACGTCAACTCAGCCAAATTGCCTATATTGAGGGTGGCTATCACAGGGGTTAGTGATATAAAATTGGTTTGAAGAAGGGTGAAAATAAGAGGAAAAATTAGTAAGGTTGGATGTGGTAAGTAAAGAAAAAGAAAAATAAAAGAAAACAAAAATGTGAAAAAAAAAGGAAAAGAAAAAGAATGAATAAAAGAAACCACACCCAACCTGAATATGTATAAAAGAATAAAAGGGAGAAATAAGGATGGAATATAAGGAAATTGGTAAAGTGTGAACCCTAATGTTAGTATAGTGCCAAGTAGGCTTAGTTATTTAATATATCTATATGTACCATACTCTCCCCAAGCCTACATTAGAAGATGAATAAAGTCCTATAGATATCCTATGTTCATTGTCGGAAAGCCTAGGTAAACAAAATAAGGTCAAGCCTATAGTATTTGATGCTCATTGGTTAAACTTCTATTTTGAGTATGAGTGATTCTTGACCGTCCTCTCATGGACATGCTTATTTCATATGAGTGAGTGGGACTTCTTTGATTGTGAGGGCACAAGAGTTGCATTAGTATTTTGATACTTGTTCGGGTAGTGTAACTTGTATACATGGATGGTTCTGTGTTGCTAATGTAATATCCATATTTGGACCCCACTATGTTGCATTGTTGTGCTTTATGATTATACACTGTAGGTTTTGACTTGTTTATATAGGAGTAGGGTAATGTGTTTGAGATTGAAGTGATGACTGGCTGCCTTAGATAACATAGATTCTCCTAGTTAAGCATCATGTTTTTATTTTGTTTTGTTGTGCTACTTGAGGACATGCAAATGTTCTATATTTAGGGTGTTGATGTGCAATGGATTTAAAGATCTTTCATCGCTTAAAACTATGAAAATATTCAAGTTTCTTAGGTTGTTTTGTGGATATGATGTGTTTTGGGTATATTTTGCAGGAAATTAAGTTTTAGATGATAAACTGAAGAAATAGATGAAAATTGAAGTTTTAGGATACTTACTTAGGTTGTTTTGGGCGTATGTGCCACTTATCGGGCATAGGTGACCTAAGTATGTATTAGAAATTGAAGTCCAGAGGCTCAAAAGTAGAAAAAAAGGACTCTGCACTATCCTATGTCAACATATGGTCCGTATGTGGTACATACAATCCATGTGTCACCTAGGATAGTGTAGAGATCAAAATTCTAGAGAGATACAGGATTTGTACTTGAGTTCTGGTACTTACCCATGCCCACATATGGTTCGTAGGTAGCTTAAGTAAGTGGTCACTGACCTGAAATTTACTTTTTCATTTGCGATTTGATTTTTAGGGTTTTATTGTGTACTATATATACCATTTTGATTTTTTGTAGTTTGGTTATGCATTCATAAAACTTACAACTTATGTTTTGATTTCAACATTTGTCTTTGATCTTGGGATTGCTCTTGTATTGATTTTGGTTGATATAGTTCAAAACTTTGGATTTTATTCAATTATTCTTGTGATATTTCTTAATGGATTTTGCCATAAACTATGTTAATTGTTTCATAAGAATGAGTGGCTAAAACCGTTAGCTAGGCTTGTTGGAACCTTGGTATATTGATGAAGTTGCGGAAGTGTGAAGTTATTTTGAACCAATACTTGTGCATGTGTTGTATTATCTTTGTTTTGATAGTTGTTCTAGCAGTTGCAAATGTTAGGATCTCACCTAGGTTATTGATACTTACTCTACAAATGGAGTAGTGACTTGGAAAAGATAATTACAACAACAATTTGAAGTTCAACAATCGATCTAGGCTAATTAGTATTATCTATGTAAGATGGTTAAGTATCAGCACATAACTTGAGAGTCTAAACGTAATAGTTAACTGGAATCAAGGGTAAGGGTTATTAATACGACATCCTGAGACTCAAAAGGTAAAGGATGAAATTTGTCAATGAGTCCACAAGACAGTTGATGGTACATAACTTATCAGATTATACATGCAAAGTACTGGGTTGGTTCATCAAAGCACGACAAACCTACGGATTTGAGAAGCTAGGGGGAACATAGCTCTATTGTTCATCTCCAACTGTTTACAACTTGAGTTACTTTTACTTGTTCGATACTGATACTACAGACTCCCATTTACTTTTTTTTCATTCCGCTGATTTAGCAAACCAGAGAGATACATCTAAGTATTCTCTATGGGTTCGACCCCAAACAAGTTGGGTTAGTATACTTGACAAAGATTTCTTTCTCCTCAATTAGTTGTGTAGTTTGGGTATTGATCTCTCAACACCTATACCTATTCAACCACCTTAAAGTTGATAAATACAAGTGCATACTGGTTATAAACAATGCAAATTCAAGGATGAATGCGAATCGAATCCACAATACGATAAACCATCCAAGTATCATGATGTAACCAAGTGTAATGCATGACATCATCAATCGACAAACTTAAACTAGAACTCATATCACTAACATCGTCATCAATCATCGAACTTGATCCATGACTAATATCATCAATATCATCATTAATATACTCTGCTGAGTACTTGATATATATATATATATGTAACGCCTTAAAATCTCATCCTGAAGCATCACACGGTGCTTAAGGCTACAAGTAGCCCTAAGCAAACCCTTTGAGCCTGCTACTACTTCTAAAATATATTTTAGGATGTATAAACCAATCAATAGTACTTTATTCTACAAAGTATGAACCAAATTAACTGAAAACGATATCTGGGTAGCAGAATACTGATAATCTGGAACTTCACTAACAGTCTAACAAGCCTTTATTTACTAAGGAACTAGAGAGTCATTGGGACAAACTCCCAACTGACTCAAACTGAAAAAAAAAAATAAACCGACTACTTTAAAGATTGAAAATAGGGAAGGTCCTCGAACCATGAGGACTCACCAACTATGGAAGTGTAGATAATGTACTCGAAAATCACTGTCGCTGCTGGGACTGAACACCTGAACCTACTTTATGAGATAATATAGCACAAAGACATATATGTGGATCAGTACTTTGAGGATGTATTGAGTAAATGGGGGTTTATTCAATAAATAAAAAATATCATCCATCTTTATAAAATCATACTTGCTGATATCAATGACTGACATAGGTTGAATAAAATTGAAAATTGAATCTCATACATCATGTATAATGAAACATATAGCATAATTTCGTGAGTTAGTACACTTAGTTCTAACATTTGTATTTTTCATCTTATTCTCAAAACTTGTAAGCAAGAGGAATCTTAAGACAATAGCTTTCAAACTTACACTTTTACCTTATGGAGAATAAGGGACTTCTTTGAAACTTAGACATTGTAGGACTTTAGGACTAAGGGAGTTTCTTCTAACCGACATAAACCATGTGAGCTGACATGGAGTCCAATATCTTTTCCACGATGGGGAAAGCTATTCTACCTTACCATCAGAATAGAACATTAACTTTACTAATCACTATCTTAACCAACTTAGGTAAGTCATAATCCTATGGTGGCTCGTAGTTCTGGGGTATGAAACCTTGGAATATATCCCAACTCAGTGCTAAATACTACTCCTATACTTAGGCTAAGAACTTTTAGGAAAATCCACCTTAAATAATATAACAATGTGAAATAGAAGCCAACTAAGCTTCGCTGTACTTTAAATCATCACTATATAGTTATTGTGGATTCCTGTCTTGTCTTGGTTCAAAAGACCAACTTTCTTTATCAAAATATAAAAATAGCTAGTCATGGAACACTTAAAATCATGAAAATTCTTTGAAATATCAAGACTAAACCTTAGGGCTTTACACCCATTCTTCAAATTCATATTAAACACCATAAAGTTTATGATTTATAACCCAATTGTTCTTAATTCAACTTAAAATCTGGATAATATAATCATGTGCATAAATATTCGAAAGTAGACATGTAATTAAATATTCAAATCACTCAAAATCTTAAAATTATGCAATTTGAAATATGGGATATAAACCCTAACTTAACTTTCAAGGAAATCATAATCAAAATTTAGAAATTCATAACTTAATGAATGTTTTTGGGAACAAGAACAAAACGATTGTTAGTGTTTAAACCCCACATACCTTATTTGTCTTGATTCAATGAGGCAAGATGACTTTTGAATCCTTGAGAATGTTCTTGCAGGCTTTTCTTGAAAATTCTTGGATGGTGATGCTTGACCCTGCAGTTTTCCTAAAGAAGGGTTTGTATCCTGTTCTTGGGGATTGATCTTTGAGTGGAACCCTAATTTTGTGTTATAGATGAATAATAAAATTGTGAGCTCTGGTTTGATAAAATTAGATGTTAAAAAGGGTGGAAAAAGTCCCCAAAACCCTTTTAAAAATTGCTTCAAATCTCCGAACAAGATCTGCGATGGCTTGGGCGATGGTCCATCGCTAGCGCGATGGTCCATCGGACTGCGCATCACATCATGGCCAGAAAATAGGTTTACTGCCTCAGTAGCGATGGCTTGAACAATGGTCTATTACTATCTCAAGGGTCCAACGGCTCGTTCGTCTCACTTTGGCCAGTGTATGGGTATACTGCCTTGGTTGTAATGCCTTAGGCGACAGTCCTATCGCTAGCTCGACGGTCCATCAAACTTCCTACCGTACTTTAGCTAGAAGAATGACTTACTTCCTTAGCTACAATGGTTTAGGTGATAGTCCGTCACTAGCTCGACGGTCCATCAACCAGCCCGTCGCACTGGGCAATTCAGATAGCTCTTAGTAAAACTACCATAACTTCTTACCCCGATACCGAATTCGGACAAAATTAGTATCAATGGAATGCTAATTCAATTTCACACATAATCAAAAGTTAAAATTGGGAAAATTTTATCTAATTTAAACCTTATTCACTTACGAGGTCATCCTTAAATCCCTTGGAGACTAAATTAGACTTAAAGAAAGTTAGGAGTATTACAATATATATGTATATATGTATGTATATAAATGCACGACTAGGACCGTGGCTGAAAGTGTGCAAGTATATAAATTTATTGCCTCGGGAAAACTCCGAGACTAAGTCATCAT
>JAPEIP010000009.1:41321893-41382203 GCA_026120095.1 Capsicum chinense
CACTTACGAGGTCATCCTTAAATCCCTTGGAGACTAAATTAGACTTAAAGAAAGTTAGGAGTATTACAATATATATGTATATATGTATGTATATAAATGCACGACTAGGACCGTGGCTGAAAGTGTGCAAGTATATAAATTTATTGCCTCGGGAAAACTCCGAGACTAAGTCATCATAACAGTGTAGAAAGGGTCAAAATAACTCACGACTTGGGAAAATAGTACTAACAAAATTGTGGACTAGAATACATCTCGGTCAAATGTATAAATGATTATTTTTAGTCTTAATGTCTCATACATTATTCATTAAGATGGTACGACTCCCGTAATGAATAAATCTATTTTAAAAGTAAAAAGTGGGAACAAATCCCTATTTAGGAAATAGAGTAATAAAACCATATTTTAGTTGAAGTCGTACCATTTACTGCTTTAGTGATCATTAATGTACCAAATCTATTCATGGCATTACCAAAATCTAAACAATGCGATCATAAACATCAAATTGTCTAAAACTATGGTTATGTCCTTTATAAGTATAGAACACTTCCCAAAATTTAACTAATATCATAATCATGGCCTTGGGCCCAATAATATATCTAGCTTAACCATAACATAATCACGAGTAAAAAGCATCACTATCTACCAAGTAATGAAGTAACCTTATCCTAAAGTTCATTAGTCTGAACTATGCCTAAACACATTCAAAAGCATATATAATCCTACAATGCTAACAAAAGTCTTGGTGTAAGGTGGGCCGGAGGGACCCACTTCTAATTCTTGAAATCCATATTTTAGTAATTTCTACCTCGGACTAGGCTAAGGTATCTAAATTCACTACAAGATGTTAAATAAGCCATAATTATTTCTAAGGAAGCAATTCCACCTAAAACATGGTCAACTAAATTGATTCCCTCTAAAACACAGGAAACTAAGTCAATTCTACTTAAATTGTGGTTCCAAAATAACCTAAATAGTCCAAATAAGACTCATCATACTAATCACACATTTAATACCTTAATTCCATCCCATATCTAGGATAATGCAAAAAATCATACTAGGAATCTCATATCTAACAATTTTCCATAATCATACTGTGAATCTTATATCTATGAAAAAGGAAATAGGACCAGAGAAGTATAATAAGTATTTCACCTTAAGGGTCAATTACCATTCTATCCCCCAAACTCATATGTTAGGCAAAGTCATGGTGTTATACCAAAATCATATCCTAACATTCCTATCTAACATGCAACTATATAAAATACCATCTCATAAAGTAGAGTAGATAGAAGCCTACATCAATGCTGAACCAAAATTCCTTTAATCATCAAGAAATCATCCATATTCACTCCAAAATTTTAAAATGTCATTGTGCTATAAAAATCATGAAATACACATCATTAGGAGTATAATGAAACTCATATTGCTATATTCAAGGTATGTATAAAATTGAATCTTAAAAATGGGTTCAAAAATAGAAAGGGGTAAAATAATAAATTAATTTTAGAAATGTGTTCCATATAATCTTAGCAGTATACAGTTGAAAATCCTTGTGAAAACAAGTTAAAGTAAGGTTCAACTCAAAGTAAAATCATTTTCAAGCTCTAAAGGAAAAAACTCAAAAACCCCATTTTAAAATCAAGATTTTGAAGTTGTTTTGAAGATGAAATTGAGTGAAAAATTATAACTAAAAGATTATAAAACTTACCAATGGATGAAATCTCAAAAACTCCTTTGGAATCGCCCAAAATTGAGCTTCCAAGCCCCAAAAATGGTGAAAATGGGATTTTAATTCTGAACCGTGGTGAAAATCACAAAAACAAAATATAAGTTCTTCAAAAATAGTGTTATAAATTAATTAAAAAAGATTATTTGAGAAAAATGCATCAAAAACATAAAAAAATGGAGCTTCTTAGCTCCTAAAATGTCAAAACATGAATATGGGGTCTTATACTTATCGATGGTCGATTAAGTGACACTTTGATCGCTCAAGTGAGCTGATCAGGGGTTAAAATGTTGCTTAAGAGAAATTTTGATCACTTAAGTGATCAGGCCAAATAGTCAATGTTTTCTCTCACGAACACACTAACACCGGCAAAGTCAAAAATTTATTTGAGACCCTCGAAACACATCCGGAACCCTATGAACATGATCCAATAGTGAAATGTTTTTGTAAACCAAATTATGTATCCATGGAATTATTAAAACTTTCATCTGGGATCATTTTGACTAAATGTGGGGAACACACATATAGTTCTAATTTTTATATAATTCGACCAATAGCCCAAAATAAGTTTGTAAAACTTGGGACCTGAACAAAAGTCCCTCTAGCCTAAACTCAATACTCCTAAGCTGATGGCAGTATTGGAATTTTCATCTAAGGTCATGTATTAGGAGTTTTGGTCCAAGCCCAAATCCTAAAAAAAAATCCCAAAAATAGGAAAATGAGCCTAAAATCCAAATAAACTATCCGATCATGGAACTGCCCGCTTCAATAAGTCATAAATGAACTATAGATCGAATTGGCAAAAATGTAGGAAAATCAAGGAAATTATCTGGAGGGCCATTATATTATCCTATGTTTTTATGTTATTAATTTTACCATAAAAACTCTCATATTATACAAGAGCGACATAAATGGCTTGATCTACAAATATTTAGAGCTTCTCTGTAAATAACTTTAATTGATTTTCAAATCTCTCAGATCACTTAATCAATCTAAAACAACAACAACAACAAACCCAGTGTATTGCTTAATACCAATACTTTAGTGGTGAAGCTACTTGGTTCTTTAAGATGGTCAAAATTTATAAATAGTTGATGCACCTACTTGGTCCATAGCTGGTCAAAGGGTTTAAGTAGGGATACACCTACTTAGTCCTCTAAGATGGTAAAACTTTCTAATAGGTGATGCTCCAACTAGGTTCTTTAGGTTGGTCAATAGGTTTAAGTAGCGGATGGACCTACTTTTCACCTACTAGCTTAGTTATGTAAACAAGAAACTCACTTATTATATTTTCACGACCCAAACAAGGGCCTAATTATGACGGGTATCTCAAGCCAACAATGGACCAAAGACCACACCCTTAACCTAACCTCAAGCGCACAACAATAATATTAAAAATAAAGTGGAAGCCTATCAAACAGTAATTAAGAATATGAATATATAAGTCAATTGAAAACTAAGAATAAAAACAATAACCAACCCTTAGTTATCCACAAAAACCTCTAAAACTAGAATGCCAAACTAGGTCAGGAAATGCCCCCAACTATAACCAAAAAGGATCCAAGAGTACTATGACAATGTAAAAAGAATAATGAAATGACAAGACCTTTCGAAGGATGGAGAATCACATCATAAAAACTCAACAGACATTCTTAACCACCTAATGCTTCATAGGAGCAATAGATTACCCTTTAGACCCTACATCATGAAATAACATAATGTACAGGGACAGTCATTAGGATAAGCACTGGCATGTAACTCAGGGCAAGTGAATAATACCATGTTCAAAATTAGCCAAAACCATATCTACACATTTATATATATATATATAAGATGTTAGGATAGGGTAGAGGGTCATGAACATGAGAGTTTAAAACCATTAACTTGGATTATGTAGCTCTATTCGTCTTAAGGGCACCTACGAGATATATGGGCTCAACTCCCTCTTTTGAAAGGGCCCCAACTCATGTTTTCACAACCCGAGGCTACCCGCTAGTCATGACACGGTGCTTAAGGCCACAAGTGACCCCAAGCTAACCCATAGTCTAGTACCTACTGTGCACACTAAATAAAATGATAATAGAACAACATGTGTGGGAGATAAACTGCTAAGGTACTGTCAACTGGAATACTGAAATATATAAAACGACATGTCTAAAGTATTTGATGAAATAAATTTTGGAAACTAGACTGTCAGTACGAATGCCTCTAAAACATACGGAGTTGATGGGACAAACCCCCAACTCACTCCAACTAACTAAACATAAAAAATACTAAAATAGTGAAATAACATGTCATGTCCTCGATTGATGAGGACTCACCACCACTACTGCGGGGAAATGCTAAACCGTCTAGGGATGGTCGACAAATTATGAATCTGAACCTATGTTATCAGACAACATTGCGCAAGAGAAAAGTGTGCAATGAGTACTTTGAATGTACTAGTACATGAGGAACGTAATACTTAAGTACATGTAAAATTTTAACATGGATGCAAGAACATATAAAACTAAAAATGCAAGTCCAAGTATCGTAGACTATGACATGATCTAAATATCTGAAATAATTTGTAAAACTAATTAAATAAATACTAAAATCTGACTAATTGTGGTCAAGCAAATCTCAACTGAAATAGATTGAGTACTAACTGAATCTAGGGGAAAGTATGTAACCAACATAAACCATGTTTGTTACCATGAAGTCAACGTCTGACTAATGTTGAGGAGGGATGTTCCATCCTTGCCATTGGAGTTGAACCTTAACTAGAGTGGTCACTAAACTAAGCCCATATTGGGAAAGCGGAGACATTCTTTGGCGAGTCCCTAAATCCTATGGGGGTATGTAGTTTATGGGAAGTAGGATGTCCTAAATCCATACTTCCCTCACAGTGCTAAATCCTACTCCCAACTGAATGAAACTAGTGTTATTCATGGTTTAAAATGAAATGTTATGATATAGTACTGACAAAGCTCAACTTAATCTTGAACATAGTAATGAAATCATGGTATGACTAACTTGTTATTTCAAAAGTTTGAAGAACAAGTAAACAAATAGGTATGAAGAGTTCATAACTTGACAGCACTAAGAGATTATAACAAGTCAATACAATATTTAAACCAGTGACCTAAAGTCATAATTCAAAAACCCAAAACATGAGATATTTCAATAACCTGATAAATTACATGAATGCAAACATTAAAATGAGTTAACCAGAAGATAATATCATGTTTATGCAGTTAGAGTAAAATTCAAAAAATTTGACATGATGCCAACTAAACATGACATGGGGTTTTGTATCTTCAAGTATGTAGGAACATGATTCACATGGGGCAAAACTATTAACATTACTTGAATGTAAAACTAATGAGAAAACATAGAAAAATTTCATAATTTACATGGAATTTGATCATAATTAAAGTAAAATTCATAGTTGAATCAAAAGAAGATTTTTGGGATCAATGGGTGAAAGGAACCCATTGATGAATGCTCAACATACCTCAATTCAACGAATTCTTAAAGAACGTTTGAAATTGGGACTTAGATTCTTCAGTTCTTGAGAGATGAAACTTCAATTTTTGTTCTTAGAAAGAGAGGAAAGGTTTTGGATCGTGAATTGTACATTAAGGGTTAAGAGAGTGGAAAATAACATATTTTAAGACCCCTTAATTCATTTAAGGATGATTAGAAAAATTTTAAGGGTGTGAAAAGACCTTAATGCCCTTAAGATAAGTCAAAAGGGAATAATTTTTGTACTTCGCTATTGCTAGGAGGTGCACCAACAAAGCCAACCTGAGGGTTGGCAGCGCACGCCAAAAGCCAAGCCAAAGTGGGCGGCATATGCCAAAAGCCAAGACTTTCCAATGGTTGTTGGCATTTGTTCTGCAATGCACAGCCTTATGAGAGGTTCCAAGATTTGACACCTACCAACTTTTAAGGTTTAAAAGAATCCCATACACAACCCATAACATCTAAACATTGTCTACCATTAAAATGGGGGTCCTAAAGGTCATTTTGAATGTGTTATTAAGCTTTAAAACTACGGGGTATTACATTATCTCCCCCTTAGGAGCATTCAACCTCGAATGAAACCATTTAATATGAAGTACTAAGAAGGCTGAGGTCATACACTGAATACTTATGCACTGAATAATTATTAAGTAACTGAATCAGAAACATGATACATATACTGAGATGAGTTTCATGAATACATGCTATGACATAATGATAGTTATATAGCTAAGATAACGAATGAGAGAGAATCAATTTAAGAGAAACTATTACCTCAAGATGCGTCTGAATTGGTAGGGAAAATATTGGGATACTTGGCTTACATATCTATTTCTGCCTCTCAAGTTGCTCCCAAAATGGACTGATTTTTCCATAAGACCTTAACCAAAGGAGATTTTTTATTCCTCAGCCTATGAATCTAATGATCAAGGATCTGAATTGGGACTTTTTCATAGGAAAGGCTATCCTGAATATCCGTACTTTCAAAAGGAACAACAGGAGCGGATTTACCACTATATTTATTTAACAAAGAAACATAAAACCCTAGATGCACTGATGCCAAATCTGCAGTAAACTTTAACTCATAAGCTACCTTCCCAAAATGGCTCAAAATTCTGGATGGGACAACGTAATGAGGATTGAGCTTCCCCTTCTGGCCAAATCTCTTCACTCTTTTCATCGGCAAAATTGACAAATAAACTAAGTCACCAAAATAAAACTCAAGATCCCTTCTCCTAACATCGACATAAGATTTCTAACAACTTTTGGTTTTCGTCAACCTCACTTGAATTAACTGAACTTTCTCTATTGCCTCAAACATTGAATCTATCCCTATTAAAGTAGCCTCACCACTTCAAACCTACCAATAGGAGATCTGCATCTCTTCTCGTAGAGGGCCTCAAATAGAGCCATCTAAATGCTAGAATGATAACTATTATTGTAGGAAAACTCAATCAAAGGTAGGTGGTTATCCCAATTACCCATACAATCAATAACATAGGCCCTCAAAATGTCCCCTAAATTCTTAATGGTTCTCTCCGCTTGACCATCCTTCTGAGGATAAAAAGATATACTAAGGTGAACTTTGGTACCAAGACCCTCCTAAAAAGCTTTTTGGAAGTTAGAGGTAAACTAAATACCTCTATCAGAAATAATAGATAATGGAACCCGATGAAACTTCACCAAATCCTCTAGATAGAGTCTAGTATAATCCTCAGCTGAATATAAAGTATGAACTGGTACAAAATGGACTGAGTTGGTTATTCTAACTACAATGACACAAATCAAATCGTGTTGATGATATGTAGGAGGCAACCCTATTACGAAATCTATGTTCACCACCTCTCACTTCAAAGTAAGGATGCTAAACTTTTGAAGTGTTCTGCTAGGCCTTTGGTATTCAACCTTAACCTACTAATAGTTAGAACACTTAGCTACAAACATTGCAATATCTTTATTCATACCACTCCACTAATAAATTTCTCGCAAGCCACGGTACTTCTTAGTGGCTACGGGGTGAATAGAATACTGCACACAATGTTCTTCTGCTAATATTTGTTGTATCAAACCATCAACATACAAAACATATAGCCTAGCCTAACAATGAATCACACCATCTCCCTTATTAGAGAAAACCTCTACCTTCTGCTATCTAACTGCCTCCTTCAACTTAACAAAACTAGGGTCCCTATCTTGTTTTCTTTTACTTCAGAAACTAATGAAGATTCTGAACCATTTTGAACCTATATACTACCTTCGGCCAAATAAACTAACTGAACTCCTAACCTAGAAAGATAATGAACCTCACGAACAAACTCCTTCATATAATCCTCAACATAGAAAAACATACCCATGGACGATCTACTAAGGGCATCTTTCATAATATTAGCCATGCTCAGATGATACAACACACTCATATAATAGTCTTTCAATTATCCAAGTTATCTTCTCTAGTGAAGATTCGGTTCTTTATACGTGAACATATATTGTAATCTCTTGTGATCCCTGAACACATCAATATGAACTCCATGAAGATAATGCCTCCAAATCATCAAGGCAATCATAACAACTTCCAACACAAGATCACAGGATGGATAATTCTTTTTATGGTGTTTGAGTTGTCAGAGGCATAGGCTATGAACTTACCTCTTTGCATTAATACATAACAAAGACAACCTATAGCAGCATCAGAATGAACTATGAACCCATTTGTGCTATTTGGAAAAGTCTAGACTTGAGAAGAAGTGAGTCGAGCCTTTCACTCTTGAAAACTCTGCTGGCAGGAATTTGACCACTGAAATATGACTTTGTGTTTGGTTAATCTAGACATGGGGACATAATAGAAGAACTTGACAAACTGTCATTAATAGCCAGCTAAACCCAAGAAACTCCTGATATTTGATGGAGAGATGCATCAAGGATAGTTTCTCACTGGTTTGATCTTTTGAGGATCAACTCAAATGCTATGACCGAAAACTATGTGACCAAGGAAAGCTATTGATCTTAACCAGAATTCATACTTTATAAACTTAAAAAATAACTGATAATACTTAAGGGTCTTTAACAATACCCTCAGATGGTCTGCATAATCATTTTCACTATGGGAATAGACAAGGATGTCATCAATGAAGACTATGACAAGCATGTCCAAGTACTATTTGAACACCCTATTCATCAAGTCCATGAAAGCTGTAGGAGAATTCATTAGTCTAAAAAACATAACCAAGAGTTTGAAGTGACCATACTAAGTTCTGAAGATTGTCTTTAGAATGTCATATTCTCTAACTCTAAGGTAATAGCCAGGTCTGAGGTCTATCTTATAGAAATAACTAGCACCCTGAAGCTGGTCGAATAAGTCATCAATATTTGGGAGAGGATATTTATTCTTGATTGTTACTTTATTCAACGGACTTTAGTCGATGTATATTCTGAGAGAATCATCTTTCTTGCACATGAATAGAATCAGAGAACACCATGGGGAAATACTATGTCTAATGAATCCCTTATCTAAGAGATCCTTCAACAGTTTCTTTAATTCCCTAAGCTCAGCTAGAGCCATTCTATTAGGTGGAAAAGAGATAGGCTGGGTTTTCGAAAGGAGATCTATTCCAAAGTAAATTTCCCTTTTGGGAGGAATCCTGTTAAGATCTTCGAGAAACATATTTGGAAATTTATTTACTACAAAAGCTGAATCAAGTCTCAGGGTTTCAGAATTTGAGTCCTTGACTCGGATGAGCTGATAAATACACCCCTTAGATATCATCTTTCATGCCTTAATATATGAAATAACCTGACCCTTAAGCACTAAAGTACTAACCCTTCATTTAATAACTAGCTCATTAGGAAATAGGAACTGGACAATTCTATTTCTACAATCGATCAAGGCATAGCACGAGTGAAGCCAATCTATGTCGAGAATGACAACAAAATCAGTCATGTCTAACTCTACAAGATCAACTGAGGTAACTTTTTGAGACACTGTTACAGGGAAATTTCTGTATACCCATCTTGCTATAATAGACTTACCTACTAGGGTAAATACTAAGAAAAGCTCTACTAATATTTTAGGACTGGCACCAAAATTGATAGCTATAGAAAGAGTCACAAAGGAAAGTGGAGCTCCGAGGTCCAATAATACATATACAAAAAGATATAAAACTTGCAACGTACCCATAACCAAATTAGGAGAACTTTTTTTATCATTCCGGGTATCGAAAAAATACAATTTATTCTAGCATTGTTCACTGGTGGCACTGGAGGCTGGAGTCGATGAAAGATTGGAATAACCTTGTTGGCATGAATCACCTCCTTTCTGGGATACCTCTTGACACTTCTTGATCCTGTGTCCTAGATTGCCACACCTAAAGTATAAGTACTACCTGCCCGATATTCTCCCTGATGGTTCCTACCATACTTCCTAGAAAGCGGGTTGGTACTGTTTACACTAGCCTGGGTCTTAGTGCTTGACACTCTATCCCTACTGTCCTTTCTGAACTTAGGCACTTGAAAACTAGCTTAAGATGGAGCTGAGGCTAAAAACTTTTGGCAGAACTGAGAATGGTTAACGACTTGAAGCCTTGGTTGAGAAAAGTTGAAACTACCTATTCTAGCCCTCTTATTCTATCTTTCCTTCTCTTTGAGCTTCTTTTTCTCAATCTGCTGAGAATAAACCATCAGTCTAGAAAGGTCTATCTCCTTAATCAGCATGGAAGTCCTACACTCCTCGACTTCACTGTCAGATACTTCAGACACAAACTTACTCATCTTAGACCTAAAGCCAACCACCATGGTCGGAGCATACCTTGCTAATGAGTAAACTTCAGAGAGTTCTCCCTTACATTCTTGCTACGCTGCTTCAAATTTATAAACACCTAAACCTTAGCTCCCCTCGACTTTAGTGGAAAGACCCTATCTAAAAAAGTAACGGAAAACTCTTCCCACTCTATAGGCCCTACCTCAACACCTCTATCCTCCTTCTATTTCTTGAACTAGCTGTGAGCTACCTTCTGTAACTGGTAAACACTTAAGTCTGAACTCTCACTTAAAGTAACACCCATGATGTTTGTTATTTCTTACACTCCATCCAGAAACTCCTACAAATCTTTCTCAGACTTAGATCCAAAAAACATAGAATAATTCATTCGGTTGAAGTCTCAAGACATAGCTGCAGTCATATTCATCACCAAATTAGCTGGTGAAACAACCTCATAATTGTTTTGAGCAGCTACAGAATGGGCCAAGGCTATGAAAGACACCTTGAACTCAGTGTGAGAAACATGGTCATTCAAGGGATGTTCCTAAAAAGGTGGTGGTGCTATTTGATCCCTATTCCTTCTTCCATTAAATCTTCTAGGAGGCATTGTCTGTAAATAGATAGAAAGAGGAGTGAGAAAAAGGAATTCATGAGAGCTCATGTCCATAAGTGTGGCGTGCTTCATACCCATGCACAAGACTCTACTCAATGCAGCTTTAAGACACCCTAGAATACTTTAAAACCATAGGTTCTGATACCAAGTTTTGTCGTGACCTGAGGTTATCCCTAGTCGCGACATGGTGCTTAAGGCCATAAGTGATCTCACGATAAGCTAGTCTGGTACCTACTGTGAGAACTTAAAAATAATGATAAAATAACATGTGCGGGAGATAAATTTTTAAGGTACTGTCAACTAGAATACTAAAATATTTAAAATGACATGTCTGAAGTATCTAATGAAATAAATTTTGGAAACTAGACTGTCTTTCTGAAATCCTCAACAACATACGAAATTGATGGGACAAAACCCAAACTAATTCAAACTAACTAAACATAAAGACATATTGAAATATCTCAAATAATAAGTGACATCCTCGATGGATAAGGACTAACCACCACTGCTACGGGGAACTACTGAGCTGTCTAGGATAGTTGGGAAACCGTGCATCAAAACATATGTTATAAGACAACATAGCACTAGAGAAAAGTATGCGATCAGTATATTTAATGTACTGGTACCTGAGGCACGAAATACTAAAGTCCATGTAAAATCTGAACATAGATGCAAGAACATATAAAACTAAAAATTCAAGACCAAGTATTGCACACTAACATGATTTGAATATCTAAAATAATTCGTACAATCGATTAAACAAATACTAAATTCAGACTAATTTAGGTAAAGTATAGCTGAATTGAAATACACTTAGTACTGACTGAAACTGTGGGAGCTATCATGTAACCGACATAAACGATGGGTGTTACCATGGATTCTAATACCTGACCCACATTGAGGTGGGTTGTTCCATCCTTGCCATCGTAGTGGAACCTGAACTGGAGTGATCACTAAACTGACCCTATGTTGGGTAAGGGGAAATGCTCTTTGGAGAGTCCCTAAATCCTACGGGGGAATGTAGTTTCTAGGAAGTAGGATGCGTTGAAGCCACACTAGTGACATGGTATGGTATTAATTTCATTACCATATTCAAGTTTAAGTTAAAATTAAATAACACTAGTGTCATTCAGTTCGGAGTACCACACCAGTGAAATGGTATGGTGCGGTACTGACAAAGCTCAACTTAAACTTGAATACAGTACTGAAATCATAGTCTAACTAACTTGTAATTTGAAAAGTCTGAAATGACAAGTAAATACATAGGTATCAAGAGTTCATAACCCGCTAGCACTGAAAGATAATAATAAGTCAATACAATATTTAAAACAGTGACCTAAAGTCATATTTCAAAAACCTAAAAAATGAGACATTTTAATAACCTGATAAATTACATGAATGTAAACATAAGAATGAGTTAACCTAAAAATAATATCATGTTTATACAGTTTAACAAAAAAATCAAAAATTTGACATAATGCCAACTAAACATGACCTAGGGTTTTGGATCTTCAAGTATGTCAAAATATGATTCACATGGGATAAACTATTAACATAACTTGAATGTAAACTACTGAGAAAACATGGACAAATTTCATAATTTACATGGAAGTTGATCGTAATTAAAGTAAAATTCATACTTGAATAAAAAGAGGGATTTTAGGCTCAATGGGTGAAAGGAACCCATTGAAGAATTCAAGATATACCTCAATTAGATGATTTCTTTAAGGAAGCTTTAAATTGAGACTTAGATTCTTGAGTTATGGATAGATGAAACTTGAATTTTTGTTCTTGGGAAGAGAGGAAGGGTTTTGAATCATGTATTGGATGTTTGGTGTTAAGAAAGTGGAAAATGAGTTAGTTTAAGATCCTATAAATCATTTAAGAATGATTAGAAATATTTTAGGGGTATGAAAAGACCTCAATAGCCTTAACTTAAGTCAAAACAGAGCAATTTTGACACTTGACTTTTGTTGGGAGGCGCACAGCCAAAGACAACCTGAGGTTTAGTGGCGCATGCCAAAAGCCAAGCCCAAGCAGTGGCTATTAGCATTTGTCCCATGATGCATGGTCTTAGAGAAGGTTCCAATATGCATAGTACACCCACTTCTAAGGCCTAAAATCACCCTAAACACAACCTATAACATCTAAAACATGGTTTACCATCAAAATGGGGGTCCTAATGGTCATTTTAAATGCATTATTGAGTGTTAAAACTATGGGGTATTACACATATTAGCAGTATGAACGAGGAAATTCGAATGAGGGCTAAAGACTCTAAGGATCTAGCCATCCACAAGAAAATATGTAAACCAAGCACACGGTTATAGTTATGACCTGATTTCCAAGTCATGATGGTACCTACCATATCCTACCGGTAGGTAAGCCTATATTGTAACTCAGAGCTAACATAATGGGTTACCTTGTTAGAAATATCCAACATGGAACCTATATAAGAACACAACACAAACAATAATATGTCACAACCTAAGAAAACTAATAGTCAAGTACCAATCCCATGACCTGATAGTATTAGTACAGGAGCATCTAGATTTGGCAATAGGAATTTACAACACAAAGTCTAAAATGTTTTAAATAATCTCATACATTTATCTTGAAAACAAAAGACAAATAAAGATAGAGGGAAAGAGGGCAACTAGAACTCTAAGAGCTCACCCTGTATTCAAATAGTCAACGTGGAACAATCCCTACTCAACGACAGTAACTAGAACCTAGGTCTGCACCAAAAAGGTGCAGAAGTATAGTATGAGTACTAAAGTATGAGTACTCAGAAGGCATCATCAGCCGACTAAGCTAAATTATAATATAAAGATGATATAAGGTAAGGCAAAAACTTAAGGTCAAGGTATAGGATCAAACCTGAATTCTTTTCAATATCATTGTACAAAATAACTAAACTACTAGGACAATAGCTTAACGTATCATATCAACATATACCATGATCATCATACAAAAAAGTAATAATTTCGGAAGCATAAATCCATATCTATATCATAAAAAACATGTATCTACCATAATCAACACCAACCACCTTTAGAACATAAAGCATAAGAACTTACCAAGACGTCCCATATCGTCGGGAAGTACACAACAAAGAACTCATCACGGCGTCCCATACCACTGGAGAGTACACCCAAGGAATAAAATACAAGACCTCATCATGATGTCCCATACCGCAGGACAATACACCAAAAGATCAATCTATCAATATGTCAAGGTACAACTACACAAAACAACTCACCCCAAAGCCGTGAGTTTCTATTTCTGCCAAGACCTCTTAGCGAGGTCTACAATCAACATCAATACCACAATTCAATTGCAATGAACCGATATCACCATAACATAGTTATATCATTATTTAATGTCTATTTCATTGATGAACTTCAAGTCTAGTCTATATTAGCTAATCTCCATATCCATGAAACACTACTTTACAAGACTAATAGTCTACAAGTCATCAAATAAAGTAAATCTACAAGCTACCGATGCTATTGATTATTTTCCTATCACAAGGCTATTCTCTAGTTAGGATTCTCATTATATAAATCATCAATTAGGCCATCACTATATTTCATGCAAGATGACCACTAAACCATTCATCAAACTATACTAAGTCTATTACAATAGGCATGTTACAACCTTAAGGACTAGTTTCCATATTTTAATCAAGTAAGGTACATCAACTAGTTTGCTATGCTTCTAACGTACAAGTCATAGTCATTTATTAGAAATAACTAGTTGTTACATACATCACTTTACAAGGATAAATTCCATAACATAACCATTAATTCAAGTCAAGTAGATTTGCTAGGTAAGCCTTTGGATGTATACAAGATTACACATACCAATTAGCCTTAACCCAATAATAGGCATAAATTACCCTTAGACACCGATTAGAGTAGACGAGAGTCACACATGTTATTTAGTGGTTAATGACAAGAAATGAGTATCAATTACAGAGGAAGACATCATGTCTCGAGTACACCAATATTTGATCCACACACAGCATAACCTCACATAAATACTTGTATTTGTATAAAGTTGCCCCATATAGAATCATAACATCATTACCTCTTTCAGATTCACTGGGTATCATCACAACATTAACATATCCTCTAGATTCATAGGGTATCATCATAACATCTATGTATCCTTCGGATTCACCACACATCATCATAACATTATTGCATCTTTCGGATTCACTGGGTATCCTAATAACATCAATATATGCTCCAAGACAACAACATAAATCAACAAACATAGCCAAATAAATAAACATACACAGGTTTACAATAATAGAGTAATAAGGATGGAAGATACCTATACCATCCTACTTTACTATTATTCATCACCACATAATATAAATATAAGTATGAGCATGAGCATTCATATGTTATGCATAATCACCACCTTCCAAGGCTATCCATTATGACTACAAGATAAATATTCAAGTATATACATTACCCAACCATCGACCATATGCATAATCTGATAACCATGTTAAACCATTATAATCTCAACAACGTAATATAGATGTTCATCAAGTATCTAGGTTTCTAAGAGATTTTATAGTTCAAACTTAAGACAGGTCAAGTCCCACACCTAAATCCCAAGAATGCCAAAGTTTCCTATCATAAGACCAACTTCTACCCAGAATTGGGATAAGTTATCTAAGACATACCACAAGGGCTTATCAATCCTTGTTAAACCTCTAGGGGAAATCGTCTTCAAGCATTCTTTCTAAGTCAACCCAACACCAAGTTTATTCCTAAATAAAAAATATTTAGGTCAACATACCATTAAAGTTAAGACCAACTTCTACTGGGAATGGGCTAAGTTATCTAAGATACACCATAAGGGCTTATAGATCTTTACTAAACATATAGTGGAAATCTTCTTCCAGTATTCTTTCTAAGTCAACCCAACACCAAGGTTATTTCTTTATTAAGAAATATCTAGGTCAACATACCCTTAAGGTTAAGGAGCAACATCATTCTCATCTAATAGAGAAACTAAAGTGTTCTTCTACTATTCATGAGACAACTAGTAGAACTAATAAATGTTCTAGACTAAGGGTCAAGTATCACCCTTTCCAAGTTCAATAACTTATAAGAGTTAACGAATCCCAAATATCACCATTCAACCATTTTCAAATAAACCCCGTCCAATCTAAAAAGATATCAATAATTACACTATAGTCCAGCTCTATTTAAATACTAGTAAGACTAACCTACCTTGAGTCCAAGCAACTCACAAACCAACACACTTTGCTTTTCCTTATCTTAAATTTTCTTCTTCCACGAGCCAAGCAATCAACAATATAATCTAAGAATTACAACAAGAATAACAATACCTATTATGGAACCATTATGCCATGGGTTCCAAAAATGACACCAAACCCCCAAATTTGTTCCACCTTCAAAAAATAAGTTTTTGAACCAATCCATTGTTCAACTATTATTAGAGAGTTATAACGCTCAAGAAATTTGAGTAAATCAATCAAATTTGTGGATACAATTGAGCCTCAAACACTTAGGGGTTTTGGGTCTATAAATCAAGAATTTAACACCAACTAGATGGAATCTTACCTAAGGTTTGTACCAAGATTCTATTTCAAAGGTTGTTAAAGCTCCTAATCAAACCACAAGACTCACATGGGAGATTTTACAATCTATTAGGGTTTGTAACTTATGGGGGAGGCACAAAATGGCCAAAATTTTGGGGAACATAGCCCTTAAATAGGTTCCATCTTGGTCTCGGGTCGGGGAGTCACACCTAGGACCTCCATGTTCATGGATTCTTTTGCTATGTCAGGCATGGCTAAAGCTTGTAACTTGGTTCCCAGCTTTGGTCAATGCCTCGAGAGGTATCCAGAGTATTTTGTAAAAATAAATTATGTAACCACATAGATTTTAACATTTCAAATGCGTTGGTGAAGTTGAGTTGCGCATTTAAAGTTGTTTTACTAGAGTTTTCACTGGTAGTCAATTAGGACCATGAAACCCCTTGAATTAAGAAAGTGGTTCTAAAAACAAAACAAACCGCCAGGTAACTGAGCTATCAATTTTGGCAAGTAACTAATGACTTGGGGAGGCTATGGAGAAGATCTATCACTGAAATAAGCAAGAATACGGGCAGTGACCTGAAGGCTCATTACAACATCCACTACTATTGAACTTTCATCCCCAAAAGTTAAAGACGAAAAAATACCTGAAGTCATGATCAAATGAGGTACTAGGCTCGCATGTCACTATCGATCTCCCAAGTAGCCTTCTTTAATAAGCGATGCCTCTATTAAACCTTGACTACTAGAATCTTCCTAGTCCGCAGTCGCCTTATGTCACTAGACAAAATCAACACGGGCTCCTCCATATAGATTCACTGATCGTCCAACTAGACCGAGTCCCATCTAAGTACATGAGAAGGATCAGGAATATACTTACACAACATAGAGACATAGAAAATTGGATGAACAATGGAACGATATCTACGGTCGGTATTGGCCTTCTACCTATTCTAGGGTGCTCTCAGCCTATCCTAAATCACCCTAACTCAATCCAACGAGTCCTGAAGCAGATTTGTACTATATGGTCTAATCTCAAAAGTCTCAAACCATCCTATAGCGGAACGATATCTCCTACCATACAAAGCCTTATAAGGTTCCATCTCAATACTAGAATGATAGTTGTTGTTATAAGTGAACTCCGTCAATGCTAATTGTTGATCCCACTTACCTTCAAAGTCCATAACACAAGCTCGAAGCTTATCCTCAAGAACCTAAATAGTCTGGTCAGACTGACTGTCTGTTTGCGGATGAAAGGCTACCTCAATTCTTCAAACATATTAGTCGTACCGGGATAAATAGAATATCTAGAGCTATGAGCATCATGTAGAATCAACTGAATCAAGTCATCAAGTCAGGGAAAAAAACTACTACCCCAAAATCTCAAGATACCCTCAAAATCTATGGTGTGTCTTCCAGACTCACCACTAACAAACCAACACAGAGAAGGCACAACTTACTATCCTCAAACTGACAGTGCCAAATCTTCTCAACTAGTGATGACCTTCCCTCATCACAAGCCAAAATCCTTGCACGATCCAAAATATCGAGGGGAATTATCGAATTAGTTAAGGACTGGATGTCCCATACCAAGGGCTTCTGAGAAATTGATATACACGCTAAACTACCCATACTCACCGCTTTACAACTCAATGCATCTGCCACTATATTTGCCTTACCCAAATGATACAAAATAGATATATCATAGCCCTTTAGTAACTCCATCTACCTATGTTACCAAGTATTAAGCTCTCGATGGATCAAAAAATTTTGATGATTATGATGATCGGTGAAAATCTAACAATGCACAGCTATAATGCCCCAAGAA
Organism: Capsicum chinense; assembly: GCA_026120095.1. Lineage (NCBI taxonomy): Eukaryota > Viridiplantae > Streptophyta > Magnoliopsida > Solanales > Solanaceae > Capsicum > Capsicum chinense. The sequence continues at coordinate 41,339,905 of JAPEIP010000009.1, forward strand.
CCTATCCCGAGACATCACATGGTTCTCAAGGCCACACGTGGCCTCAAGCTAATCCTTTAAACTTGTCCTCACTTTCAGAACTCATTATAGCACAAATTATGCTAAGAGAAACAGGAATAACCATGTCATGAACATATTGAAACATAAAATAATAATGCCCTATACAAACAAAATATTGGAATCTCTGTACACGCTGGTACACTAGTCTGACAAAGCCTCTACTACATAGGACTAAAGAGCCATTGGGACAGATCTCCAACTGATTCATACAGAACTGAAAGTAAACAACCATCTGTTAACAAGACAAAATTGGAGACACAGGTCCTCGAACAATGAGAACTCACCAACTATAAAAGTGTAGAGAAAAGTACTCAAAGATCACTATCGCTGCTAAGACTGAGCACCTAAAACTATATCATGAGGAAATATAGAATACAAAAGAGTATGGGGGTCAGTACTTAGGAATGTACTGAGTAGTAGGGGTGGATGTAACATTTTAAATAGTATCATAAATGTATGAGAAGTCATTCATGCGGACAATAATAACTATCTTTGCTTAAATTATCTGAAATATTATTTCCATAAATCATCAGTAATGACACGTGTTTCATAAATCTCATAACTCATTTAACTAAACTCAAACTCATTAAATCATGACTTAGATTTACTCGGTAACTCAAGGGACTTATATCATTATGGACGTGGAAGTTTATTATAACCGACATAACTACACCATGTGAGCCATATGGAGTCCAACGTTTTGCCCTCCTAAGGAGAGAACCCCACATTGGCAGGGGTGTCATACTCTTACCAAAGAGTACAACCTCAATCTCATCATCACAATCTCATACTCGGCCTTTGGCCCACAATTATCAACATCAATCCTACGATGGCATGTAGTTCTAGGGAAATACCGAATTTCCCGTTTAGTGCTAAATACTCTTCCCAGACACAGCTCTGAACGCATTAGCAACTTCACCTCAATCAATATCAACTCATGGGTCTATCATGATGGCCAAAACAATAATATATCTCATCGGTAAATCATATACGACTGTGGATTCCTAACTCGACTCAAATTCAAACCATGTTTCTCAACATCAAGTACATTTTCTTATCAAATCATTTCAAATATCAAAAGTTTCTATGAAATATCATAGGACTCATTCTTGACTCTCAGGTTCAATATCAATATGTATTTAATAATCAACTTCTCATGGAAGGCTTAAATCATGACACTTAGCTCAACTTATTCAAAAATCATCAATTCATAATAAGAATATTCAACTCATAGCATAAATCTTTAATTCAAGAAATATGATGGTAAATATATCATAAATATCAAACTTATTCAACTAAAATCTCATAAATCATAACTAAAGAAATTTGGGTGTAACCCTACTTGCAAAGATCATGTATATCAATAGTAGAAATTAAATCTTTAGGCACAAGAACGAAATGAGTGTTCTTGTTCAAACCCCACATACCTTAGATTTTAATTTTGAAGATATAGAAACTTTCTTGAAACTTCTTTCTTACACTTTTAGACCAAGACCTTGATACCTTTGACTTGAGGAGCTTAGTTCTTGAACAACTTGAAGAAATTTATGGGACATTTCTTGAATTTCTTGGAGATGATTTGATTTTTTGGGTTTTGAAGAAACCCTACGTTTCTAGAGAATTCTTGATAGAATTTTGGAGAGAAATGGAGAGAAAATGATATTTTCTTCTCTACATAGATATATTTATAAGGCCACAAGGAGCGGAAATTACCAAGATGCCCTTTTGAAAAATGCTGAAATTTGCTGATCGGGGCCTGTGGCAGTCGACCTGACGGTCGATCAGAGGGACTGACGGTCCACCAAGTCGTCCGTTACTCAAACACCAAAATTGGAATGTTCTGGCTCGACGTGACGATTGACCTGATGGTCCATCAGAAAAGTGATGGTCCACCAAGTCGTTCGTCATTTGAGGGCCAGAAATGAGACATTCTATCTCGGTTTGACAGATACCTTGACAGTCCGTCAATTTTGTGACAGTCCACCACTTTGACCGTCACACGACATCCCAAAAAGGGAGCTACTACCTTGTATTGACGGGACACTTGATGGTTCACCAAGGACCTAATGGTCCACGACGTCTACCATCAAACCTAGGCTATCCGATAGCATTCAGTAAAACAGCCATAACTCACTCATCCGATGTCGAATTTCGATGAAATTGGTATCGATGGAAAGATTATTCAATACTCTACATGACAAAAAGTGGAAATTAGAGAAATACAAAAGGACTGATTTAGGCTTAAGGAATGATCGGGGTATTACAACACCATGCAAGTAATGCCTCCAAATCTTGATCGTGAAAACTATTGCTGCCAACTCAAAATCATGAGTGGGGTAGTTGAACTTATGCAGCTTAATCTGTCAAGAAGCATAGGCAATGACACAACCTTATTTCATCAAAACACAACAAAGACCAACACCAGAAGCATCATAAAACACTGTGAATCCCTAGCCTTAAAATGGAATAGCTAATACCAGGGCTAAAGTGAGACAATCCTTGAGCTTTTCAAAGATTAACTCACGCTCCTCAAACTATCGGAAAGGAACTTCTTTTTAGTTCAATCTAGTCATAAGGGCTGATAAGGTAGCAAAACTATCTACAAAGCACCTATAATAACCATCAAAACCAATAAAACTACGAACTACAGTCAGAGACATAGGTCTAATTCAATCATGAATTGCCGAAATCATAGCTGGGTATACCATAATACATGCCTTGGATACCACATGTACAAGAGACGATACTGAATTAAGCCAAAACACACACTTGGAGAACTTGGTAAAAAGCATATGCTCTAGCATAACTTAGAGAACAACCCTTAAATGTTGCACATGCTCTTCACTAATCCTTGGGTACACAAGAATTTAAACATTGAACAATTACAAAAGAGTCTTGATAAGGTCTGAACATATGGTTCATCAAGTCAATAAATGTGGCTGGGGCATTAGTCATCGCAAAAGGCATTACTAAAGACTCATAGTGACCATAGCAGGTCCTAAATGCTGTCTTTCGGACATCCTTGTCCCGAATCATCAACTGATGATAACCGAAACTCAAATCTATGTTCGAAAATATAGTTGTGTCTTGAAGCTGGTCGAAGAAGTCATCAATGCAAGGTATAGGGTAGCGGTTCTTCCCCATCACATTGTTAATCTTTCTATAATCAATATATATCCACATCGAATCATCTGTCTTCTTTAAAAATAAAAGAGAAACTCTATGGGGACACACTCGGTCTAATAAACCCCTTGCCAAGAAGATCCTGGAGCTAAGAATTTATCTCTTTAAGCTTTGTAGGATTCGTATGGTAACGTGTCATAGATATAGGTTGGGTGCCAGGCTTAAGGTTAATAGCAATCTCAATCTCACACTCCGGTGGGTTACCAGGTAGATCATCAGGAAACTCCTAAAAAATAAAAATAGAGTCAAGCATCGGACTCTCTACAGGGTATTATATACATAAGTGAGATAAGACTCACAGCCCCTCGATATAATCCATCTGGATTGAATATAAGAAATATTTCCCGTCATCTCGCGGCTAATCGCTCCCTGCCATTCAACTAGTGGTACGTCGGGCATGGCTAAGGTAACACTTTTGGTAAAACAATCCACGACCACATGATAGTGGGATAACCAGTCCATGCCCAGAATCACATCAAAATCCAACATATATAGAATAATAAGATCAATATAAGTATCAATATCACTAACTGTCATAACACAAGATTTGAATACCCAATCCTCTACTAAGGAATCACCTACAGGAGTAGATACGTGCAATGGCATAGATAATAAATCACTAGACAAGTCCAAGTGTGGAGCATAACAAGTAGATATATAAGAATAAGTGGATCCTAGATCAAATAAAGTAAGAACCGACTTTTGATACACCAATATCATACCTGTCACTATAGCATACGAAGTCTCAACCTCGGGCCTAGAAGGTACTGTATACAACTGACCACGCCCTTCACCTGGCTGGGCACTTAACCAATCTCCTGCCCTGCCTACCTGAGTACCACCTCATACACCCTAATAACCATCTTTGCAACCTCACGAACCACCTCAAACTAAGGGATAAAATGCCCTAATAGTAGTAGCTCCTTGGGCCGATACAACTATCACCCCATGATTAGGGCACTCTCTAGATAAATGTCCAAGAAAACCAGAAGTAAAAGAAGACTCACAAGAAGAACTAGAACTCACAAACTTTGTTGACCTGACATAGCTACCATACTTAGCATGGCCCACAAGTGAACCTCTTAAAGACTGGTCACCATCCTTACTATGGCATTTACTTGTAATAAACTGATCCTTGTCAGCGGTTTTAAAAGCTTCTTAAACTGGCCGACTGATCTAACTCTGAGGTAGAAAAGATAGATGCGAAGTATGTCTAGCATAAGAAATACCACCACTGAATCGGGAACAACTACGACCCCTACCAAATCTACCCTTATACTTAGGCCTCTTATCACGGACCTCATCTTGTATGTACTCCATCACTCTAGCATGACAAGCAACCTCTTCAAAGGTCCTACCCACAAAACCCAAACTCTGGTAGCCATTTAAATTTAAAGTATGAATCCTCTAAGAAAGTAATAAACTCTCTCATACTCAGTATCTAAGATAAATGACGTATGTATAGCCAACTCATTAAAACATGCGTTATATTTAATGACTATCATAGAACCCTACTCCAATTTAGAGAACTTATCTTTCAAATAATCTCTAAGGCTACGCAGCATAAACCTCTCCAAGAACATCTTGGTGACTTAAGCCTAAGAGAGAGGGGAAGATCCAACTGCTCTAGATCTCACAAATCCCTTAACCAGTGTCTAGCAGAAAAGTCTAACTGAAATATGGTGTAGTCCACATCACAAGTCTCAAATAGTCCTAAACCACAAAGCTTATCCTTACAAGCACTCAGAAACTCAAATACATCCTCTCTAGGAGCACCATAAAATTTAGGTAGAGCCAATCTTATGAACCTACCCATGATCTTCTACTCCTTCACAAACATAGTAGGTTGGGTCATACTGGCTGAACGACTATTGACTGAATAACTAATGGAATAGGAGGAACCTTAACTCCAGGAGCTGCAGCTTCAGGCTACACTCCTACTCCAGCATTTTGTTACTATCAACACCTAAACCAAAGCATCCCTAAGAAAAGAATAGGGAATGAATCCTGTTGGAGCCTGGGTTGGTCCCTCGCCCACCGCTAGCTAAGGTAGAGGAGTATCTGGCTCAAGTTTAGGAATATGATCTTGGGAGGTATACCCCAATCCCTAACTAGGGACATATCACGAGTCTGGGTCTTAGGACCCTCCTCACGTATCACTGAGGCACATATCCAGGGCCTCTGCAAAATAGTAAAGTCAACAGAATATACTACAAGCCAACTCACTCTCTTTGCATGATATGATTGAAATTAGTGAAGGACTCCTAAGAATGTCTCACAGCCTCTTGAAGATAGTCAACATTTTGATCCATAAGACTCTATTAGAAACTTTCTCTTTTACCAATAATTTCGGTGAAACCTAGGATATGATACCAATTTGTTATGACCTAATTTCAAAGTCATGATGGCACCTACCATATCCCACCGGTAGGTAAGCCAATACCGTAACCCAAAGCTAATGCAATGGGTTACCAAGGTAGAAATGTCTACAATAAAAATAATAATATTTCACAACCTAGGACAATCGATATTCAAATACCGATCCTATGACCTGATAGTATTAGTACAAGAGCATCTAGATTTGACAATATAAATTTACAACCCAAAATCTAAAATATCTTAAATAATCTCATATGTTTGTCTCAAAGACAAAAGAAAAATAAAGATAGAAGGAAAGAGGGAAACACCAACTCCAAGAGCTTGCCCTGTATTCAAATGGTCAACATGGCAGATCCCAACTTAATGATGAAAACTAGAATCTGGGTCTACACAAAAAAAGTATAGAAGTGTAGTATGAGTACCAAAGCATGGTTACTCAGTAGACATCATTAGCAGACTAAGCTAATTTATTTTATAAGGTTGATATAATGTAAGACAATAAATTAAGGTCAAGGTATAGGATCGAACCTGAATGCATTTTGATATCACTATCTAAAATAACTAAACTACTAGGACCGGTGCATAATGTATCATATCAACATATACCATAATCATCATCCAAAAATAGTAATTATTTTAAAAGAATAAAGCCACATCAACAAGATAAAAAACATGTATCTATCATAATCAACACCAACCACCTTTATAACATAAAGCACTAGAACTTACCATGACGTCCCATACCATTGGGAAGTACACAAAAGTACACAACAAATAACACATCACGGCATCCCATACCACCAGAGAGTACATTCAAGGAATGCAATACAAGAACTCATCATGATATCCCATACCTCCAGAGAGTACACCAAAATATCAATCTTTCAATATGTTAAGGAACAATAACACACAAAACCTCAACCCAAAGCTGTGGGTTCCTATTTCCGCCATGACCTCTTACTGAGGTCTAAAATCAATATCAATACTACAATTCAATTATAAAAAACCAATATCACCATAGCATAGTTATATAGTTACTTAATGTCTATTTTACAGATAAACTCTAAGTCTAGTTTATATTAGTTGATTTCTATATTCATGAAACACTATTTAACCAGACGTATAGTCTGTAACTCATCAAATAAGGAAAACCTATAAGCTACCAATGCTATTGATTATTTGGGCATCACATAGCCATTCTCTAGTTAGGATTCTTATTATATAAGTCATCAATTAGGACATCACGACATCACATACTAGATGACAACTTAACCATTCATCATACCATACTAAGTCTATTACTATAGGCATGTTACACCCTTAAGGATTAGTTTCCATATTTTAACCAAGTAAGGTCCATTAACTAGTTCGCTAGGCTTCTAACTTACAAGCCGTATTCATTTATTAGAAATAACTAGTTCTCATATAAGATACTTCATGAGGAAAAATTCTATAACATAACCATTAAATCAAGTAAAGTAGATTTACTTGGTGAGCCTTTGGTTCTACACAAGATTACATATAGCAATTAGCCTTTATCGAATAATATGCATAAATTACCTTTGGTTAGCGATTAGAGTTGAAGAGGGTCACACCTCTTATTTAGTGGTTATTGACAATAAATGAGTATCAATTACTAAGGAAGACATCATGTTTTGAGTATACCAATAATGTAGCTACATAATACATAACCTCACATATATACATTCACTTATATAAACTTTTCCCGCACGTCATCATAGCATTATTACCACTTTTAGATTCACCGAGTATTATAACAACATCAATATATCCTCTGGATTCACCAGGTATCAACATAATATTAGTACTTCTTTCGGATTCCCAGGTATCATCATAACATCAACATAGCCTCCAGATTCACCGGGTATCATCATAATATCATTACCTCTTTCAGATTCATCGAGTGTCATTATAATATCAACAAAACCTCAAGATTCACTAGTTATCATCATAACATCAACATATCCTCCAAACTCATCCAGTATTGTCATAACATCAACATATCCTTTGAATTCACCGGGCATCATCATAATATCATACCTTTTTTGAATTCACCGGATATCATCATAACATCAACATATACTCCAAGACAACAACATGCATCCCCATACATAGCCAAATTAATAAATGTTCAAAAGTTCACAATAATAGAGTAATAGGAATGTAGTATACATATACCCTCATACTTTACTTTTAATCATCACCATATAATATGAGTATAAGTATGAGCATGAGCATTTGTATGTTATACATAATCACCACCTTTCCAAGTCTATCCATCATGAATATAAGATAATCAATCAAGTATACACATTACCCAACCATTGACCATATGTATAATCTAACAATCAGGTTTAACCATTATAATCTTAACAACAAAATTTAGACGTTCATCAAGTATCTAGGTCTCTAAGGGATTTCAAAGTTTAAGCTTAAGGTCGGTCGATTCTTAGTCCTAAATCCCAAGAATGCCAAAGTTTGCTATCATAAGACTAATTTCTACCCAAACTTGGGCTAAGTTATCTAAGACACACCATAAACGCTTATCAATCCTTACTAAACTTATAGGGGAAATCTTCTTCAAGTATTCTTTCTAAGTCAACCCAACACCAACGTCATTTCCTAACTAAGCAATATCTAGGTCATCAAATCCTTAAGGTTAAGGAGGAATACTATTCTCATCTACTAGAGCAACCAATGTATTCTATTACTATTCATGAGACTACTACTAGAATAATCAAAGGTTCTAGGATAAGGGTAAAGTATCACCCTTGGCAAGTTCAATAACCTATAAGAGTTAGCTAATCCTGAATATTACCATTGAACCATTTATCATCTAAACCCCACCCAATCTCACCAGATATCAATAATTATATGATAATCAAGATCAATTTAACTACAAGTAAGCCTAACCTACCTTAAGTCCAAGTAACTCACGTACTATTAAGCTCTTTATTTTCTTTTCTTAAAGCTTCTTCTTCCATGATCCAAGCAATCAACAACACAATATAAGCATTACAACAAGAATAACAATAACCATTATAGCACCATTGTTCCATGGGTTCAAAAATGACACCAAGAGCACAAGTGGGTTTCACCTTCAAAAAATGAGTTTCCGAGACCAACCCATTGTTCAACTATCATTAGGGAGTTATACCTCTCAAGAGATTTGAGTAAATAAATCATATTTGTGGCTACAATTGAGACCCAAAGACTAGGGAGTTTTGGGTCTAGAAATCAAGAATGTAACACCAACTAGAAGAAATATTACCTTAGGTTTATAGTAAGATTCAATTTCACAAGTTGTTTAAGTTCTTAATCAACCCACAAGACTCACTTAGAAGATTTTAAACTCCATTAGGGTTTGTAACTCAAGGGGGAGGCACAAAGTAGCCAAATTTTGGGCAAGACAACCTTTAAATAGGTTCCGTATAGGTCTCGGATAGCATAGTTGCGGCACCACGTTAACGCCTAGACCTCTACGATCATGGCATCTCTTGCTATGCCAGGCATGGCTGAAGCTTGTAACTTGGTTCCGAGCTTTGGCCAATGCCTCGAGATGTATTTGAGTATGTTTTAAGCAAATAAAATATATCACCACATAGATTTTGACATTCTGAACGTGTTGGCAAAGTTGGATTCTGTATTTAAGGTTGTTTTAATAGAGTTTTTTCTTGGTGGTCAATTAGGTCCTACAAAGACTTGAAATTGATAAAGTGGTTCTAAAAACAAAAGAAACCACCAGGTAACTGATCTATCAGTTCCAGGAAGTCACTAATGACATGGGGTGGCTATGGAGAAGCTCTACTAGTGAAATAAGCAAAAATACAGGAAATGACCAGGAGTATCATTACAGTTATATAGACCCCTACACTAAGAAATGTGGTTTATTGTATTGGTCCCCTAAGGACCTCCACTTTTGTGCTGAGCTTCACAACCCCCTAATATCACTTTCATTCTAATCCCAATGATAATCCAAGGATTGTTATGTGAAGGCATTTACCATTTGTTATCGCCATACCCATTTACGCTTGCAAGATAAATTAAATATGCCAAATCAAATCCACATAACCAAATTAGACTCCTAAGTTCTATTTAAAATCCAAAACCAAGGCCACCAAGTCCATATAAAACCATATCAATATCCATATATCTTTTAATAAGATACGATGTGTTCAAAAAAGTTAAACCACACATTTATCTATATTTTAAACTAAGATTATAATATGGGTTAAGATTAATCCCAATTCCAAACTAAAATTCATCCAATTTGGGGAAACCCATGTTTCTTGTTCCATTCATTAAAATAATCCACCAATTTAGTTCCAAAAGATATTAATTTAAAGCATGAATAATCAATTTAAAAAATGGGATAAGCAATTCAATAACTAAAAACAAAAATACCCCAATATAATTTCAAAATCCATAATTTATATATCATGAAATCCATTCAATTAATGCCATAATTTAAAAATCAAGTTTAGAAAAGAGAAATATGCTTGAAATAGACAAGAAATTGAAGTAAAATTTGAAGTTTGGATCTCAAATGATGAATTCTTTGTGAAACCCTTGAATGTTAGTAGGTTTTGAATTTGAGAGAGAAAGAGAATAATTTAATCTTTTAAAACTGAAAGGAATGGGGTTATTTTATGCTATATGGTCGTATAAGGGGTAAAAAGACCAAAAGCCCCTTAAACCAAGTGGAATATTTTTTCGATAAAATTTAAAAAAATAGTGTTGAATGCCAATATCATGGAGTGTAGCCTCCATTCCACACCTATATCGTGGAGGCTAACCTTTTTGCCAAGCCAATATTGCAGACCCTAACTGCCTTGGGGTCCTAAAATGATCCTGAACCCTTTTTGAAAATTACAAAACTTTCCTAAAACACCCTTTTAACATACCTAATCATAATTCAAGTAAAAAAAATTTATTACAAATGTGGGAGGGTAAATAATGAAATAGTTAAATTTTATAAAGTTTTACATGTATCCGATTAGCTAAATGTAATTCCTTTAAAATCCTAAACCAAGGATACCAAGGCCATCAAAGACCTTATTCATATCCATTTATCCTTTAATGTGGTGTAATGGGTTCCAAGCAAGTTAAACAGTACAACTATCTATATTTTAAATGAAGATTATGAAGGGGATTGAGGTTAATGTTAATTCTTAGGAAAAAATCATCTAATAGGGGAAAATCATGTCTCCCATTCCAATCATTTAAACTATGCAACAATTCAATCCTAAAAACATCAATAAATATGGGATAAGTAATTCAATTAGTGACAACCAAAACCCCTAAACCCAATTTAAAAGCCCATAATTTAAATCATATGAAATCTATTATATTAATGACACAATGTAAAAGTCAAGTTTAGGGAAGAGAAACATTCCTGAAATACACAAGAAATTGAAGACTTTTTAAAGTTTGGAGCCCACTTGTTGAATTCTCTGTGAAACCCTTTAATGTTAGTGGGTTTTGAGTTTTAGAGAGAAAGAGAGTGATTTGGTCTTTGAAAAGTGAAGAGAATGGGGTTATTTCATGTTATAAATTTGTGCAAGGGGTAAAAATACCAAAAGCCCTTAACCCAAGTGATAAAAAAATTAAAAACTGCATAAAATTAAAACAAGGACGTGGCATATCAATATTGTAGAGGGTAACCTCCATGCCACGCTAATATCGCAGAGGATAACCTCCGTGCCATGCCAATATCACAGACACTCACTGCCTTGGGGTTCCAAAAAGACCTCGAACCCCTTCCAAGAAATTTAAAACTTTCCTCAAAAAAACCATTTAACATACCTAACATAAATCAAGTCAAAAATTGACATTACGAATGTGGAAGGGTTAAAAATAAAATAGTTGAAGTTTTTTGGGGTCTTACATTAGCTAAATAATAATTCCTTTACTTAACACTTACATGAACTTAGCCAATTTAAATCTTAAGGTAGAATACCACCTTACTATTGCAAGTTTGAATACTTCCTACAAGGTTAACTTAGTTTTACATATTTTGAAAGATACATGTTATCATAGTACGATTTAGACTGAAGAAAGGTTAACTTGTTATACATATTCTAAGAAGTACATTGTATTATAGTACTATCCACACCTATAATAAACTATATCTACTCACATAAGGAATTTCATCACTTTTCTGAATAATAAGGCTACATTAAGAGCTGTATAAATAGATTTGGTATATATATATATATATAATACAAAGTGTTACAAAGCCAGATGGTTTATTAGATTTCACCCTCTCAATTGGCAGTGAGTCCTACTTGCATTCCTAGGACTTAACATAAATCAAGTTATTAGTTCAGTAGATTAGTCATGATGTCTTTGCTAAATAAAGATAGCCTTGGGGGAATGTCCAACATTATTACTCTATTATATTAGTAAATGCTTTATTAGATAGCTAGTATTGTTAGTTTTATTCATATTTTTAGTCGTCTTTTATGCCTCAATTATAAAAGTTCATTTTGCTTCTCTTCAACTGTTGAATCTATATGTATATTACCCAAAGTATTTGTTTTTATTTTGTATTCAGTTGTAGTAGTGCTCCGAACCAAAAGTATGCTTTAGCAAATTGTGGATTTGGGTGTTGGCCTAGTCAAGTTATAGACTCAGGGCGTAGTTATGTGTGAGCATTTGCTAATTTATTTAAGACATTTAACAAAGAATAATTGCAAAGTCTTAAGCAACTTTTATCATTTTTGATTTTTTTATGTTTGATTTTATAGGTTAAGCTAATGGGATAGAGAACCAACAAGAATGGAAGCAAAGAAGTTAAAATCTGGAGGAATCTGAATAAAAGTATGGCGGAGGACATTTGTGATAAGTCGCCAGCCCTGTGATAGGCTATCACTGTTGTCATTAGACTTAACCAAAGATATGGAATGAGTTAAAGTTATGATTATACTTTGTGATAAGGCATCAGGCTAGTGATAAGGCAACAGAAGCATCATCATCCTATAATAGAAGATGGAAGTTGAAGACAATTTTGTGATGACATCCATAACACGTTGTCAGCCTTGTGATAAGCTGTTAAGGATGCCGTTAGCCTTAAACAGAAGATAGAATTTGAAGAATATTTTATGATAAAATCCATGACACGTCTTCAAGATGGTGATAGGCCATCATCACCATCATCAACCTTAAGCAGCAAGAGCCAAAAATATAGAGGAGCTGGCGACATCTGTGATAAGCCTTCAGACTCCTGATAAGCCATCACTGACATTGTCGTTTTTTTTGAGAAAAATCTAAAACCTCTAGTTTGTTTCCTTATTTAGGGTTAACTATTTAAAGCCTTATTTTAGGGTTTTCTATACATACAGATCTTATTAATCAACATACTTTGCAATAGATAATTTTTCTCTCTTTATCTCTCTAGACCAATATTTTGGGAGTTTTATGTTGTGAATCAATTAAAGTTATACTTTTTGATCTTCATCATAGTTGTAATATAATCTTCTCAATTATGAATTAAATTTGTGTACTTGTTTCTTTCATCATGAGTGGCTAAACCTTATTAACCTAAATTATGGGATCTAGGGTTAGGTCATGAAGAGGTGCTAAATACTCAACATTCAATAAGTGTTTGGATTTGTTGATAATTTTGAGATTTTAATTGATGTCACTTGGTTCTAAACAACAGGCATACCTTCTTTGATTCGCTTGAGAAAGAAATCGCATATAGTAGGAAGTGAATTATCAACAAAGACTCAGAAATTCTTTGTTTAATAATCAGTGTTGTAACTATGTTGATTAACCTGAAGTAAAGTCTGGGTAGTGAATAGTGATTCCCTAAGTCCAATAGGATTAGGAAATTATATGCTTAAATAGGTCGAGAGATATTTAAGCATATCATCAAGATGCTTAAATAGGTTGAGAGACATTTGAACATATCATCGATAAAGATAGCTTGTTCTCCTAACCACCATGAGAATCTTGAGTCACCTTTAGCATCTGTCATGTACTGTAAGCCCTAGTGAACATAATTCTTGTTATCTTATAAAATATTAGTTACAAACATCAAAATCAAATTGTCAAACAATTACTTATGAAACTTAAACCCCCATTTCAGGAAACATTAAACTATCAGTGAATTAAATAGTAACTGACTTGAGTTCACACCTTATTCCCTGTGGTATTCGACCCCAACCTAGTTTGGTTTTATATTGGCGAAGATCGCTTACACCCATTCAAGAGTGTAGTTTAAGTGTCATAAAAAATGGCGCCGTTGTCGGGGAATACTGTTTAAAACTGAAAGTTATGTGTGCTAATTGACTGTTAGTTAGGTTTCCTAGATTTACATTTATTTGTTGTTTTTGTTTATTGCAGGTATCTTTTTGTTTATGCCAAAAATAATAAGTTTTGGAGAGCTATTATTACCAATTAATCTGGAACCTCAGCTGATCAGAATAGTGGCAGAATAGTAAGAGGCTGACAGACTAGAAGCCGTGGCCAGGGCTCAGGTGAACATACAGAACCAGGGTCAACAAGTACATCATACTAACCATGATGATGAAGACTTAGGTGATGAGGAATTATTTAATCCTCAAAACCCTAGGTGAACTGAGGAAATTGCTGCACTAGTGCAGTGAAATTTCGACTGAAACCATCTAGTCAAATAAAGGTATGGTCAATAGCCTGTCCATTATGAGTTTGAAGATGATGATGAAGGAATGGATGGAGTAGGTGCAATGGGTTCTATCACTCCTCTACCGTTGGTACTTGGTTCTAAATTCAGCATAACAAGTACTATGATTCAACTTCTAAATCTGAAGGGGTTATTTGGAGGCTTGCTTGGTGATGATCCAAACATGAACTTGGTATAATTTATCACCATTTACAAATGTTTTGATAATCAGGGAGTGATCCATAGTGTGATCCCGTTCAGATTGTTTCCATTGTATCTGTATGGAGAGGGAACAATATGATTAAATAAGCTGGAGCCTGATTCTATAACCAACTAGAGATAGTTGAAAAAGGAATTCCTAAAATAGTTATTTCCACCCTCCAGGAGGGTATAGTTAAGGGACAAAATTAGTAATATTAGGCAGCTCCCGACTGAAGCATTGTATGAAACTTAGGAGAGATTCAAAAAAAAGATGGCATAATGTTCAAACCACAACATGACAGACTTGCACTTGATGGAGACTTCGTATAGAGCTTTTAAATTTGTGACAAAGACAATTATAGATAATGCTGCAAGTGGTTCATTTATTGACCTTTCTTTCCAAGATGCTTCAGACATGCTGAATAGAATGACCAAACAGAGTCGGGCTTGGCATAACAGGAATTCTATGGTAGCTAGCCAGACTATTTTTGGTGGTACGACTATGGAGCAGTGCATAAGGGATGAAGAATGAGACAAAGACATGGCCCACTTAAATACTCAGATGGACCTGCTAACCCAGCCTTCACTCTCAGGCAAGACTGAAAAGGTTAAGGCTGTGGAGTCTCAGTGCACTGTTGCTACTAATGCATATGATGAGGCAAACTATATGAGTAATCAGGGGGTTTTTGAGGTAATATAAAAGGGAATCAAGGTCGGAAACTGTATGCCAAGCCTGATTATAAAGACAAGGAGAAAGGACACTAGAGAAATAATAATGACAAGAGTGGTTTTTATGTTCTTCTAGAAAGTCGGGACACTGCACCAACTAGCTCTGGTAAGATCGGAGAAGGAGATGAAATTTTCCTTCAATGATGAGTGCTTGAAGGCATTTTCATTCCTTAAAAAGAAGCTGATTGAGGCCCCTATTGTTATCTTACCTGACTGGGCAAAACCATTTAAGATCTTGTATGATGCAAGTGGTGTGGCCCTTCGAGCTATATTGGGGAAAAATAGGTACAAACTATTCCATCTGATATATTACGCTAAAAAAGCACTAAATAGAGTGCAAAAAAATTATGCCCTCACTAAACAGGAACTTTTGGATATATTGTATGCTTTTGAGAAGTTCAGAGCTTATTTGCTTGGGAACAAAGTAATGGTCCTCACCGACCATGCTGACTTGAAGTATTTTATGGCTATGAAGGATGTTAAACCAAGGCTTATCAGATAGGTATTGATGCTACAAGAATTTGACTTTAAGGTCAAGCATAGAAAAGGTTGTGAAAACCATGAGATGCCCTTGACTAAGATGCTTGAAGTGGAATTATTTGATGTCTGGGGCATTGATTTCATGGGTCCTTTTGTGAGCTCATACAGGATGAAGTATATTTTAGTTATTGTTGACTACATCTCTAAATCAGTCGAAGCTATAGCCTTTTCTGATAATGAAGGGAAAAAGGTTGTTGCTTTTCTCAAGAAGAACATCTTCTCTCGCTTTAGAGTACCACATACTATCATGACCGATGGAGGATCTCATTTTTGCAACAAAATGTTTCCAGCAGCTTTGGCAAAATATTGGGTAAAAAATCATAGAGTGGCTACTCCAGACCACCAAAAACCAATGGGCAAGTAGAGGTATCAAATCGTGAGATTAAAGCCATCCTAGCCAAAATGGTGAATGCTAGTCGGAAAGATTGGTCTTAAAATCTCGATGATGCCTTATGGGTATATCAGACTGCTTTCAAAATACCTATTAGCATGTCACCTTTTTAACTGGTCTATGGAAAAACTTTCCACCTACCAATAGAGCTGGAGAACAAAAAAAATATGGGCACTTAAATGGTTAAATCTAACTTAGAAAAAAACAACAAAGTTGGGACTAAGGCAATAGAATGAGATGGATGAATTCCATCTCAGAGCCTATGAACGACCAGATCTGTATAAAGAAAAGATTAAAAAATATCATGATTGGAGAATAGAGAAATGAGAATTCCAAAAAGGTGAATTGGTGCTTATGTTTAATTCCAGAATCAAATTGTTCCCAGGTAAACTGAAATCTAAGTAGTCAGGCCCTTTTAAAGTTAGTCAAGTCAACTCATCTGATATAGTGGAACTCAAAAATTAAGACAAAAGTACCTTCAAGGTAAATGGGCAACGTGTCAAGGCTTACATTGCCCCAAAAAAATTAGTGAAAAGTATCACCATTATCTATCTCAATGAAGTCTGAACTAATCAAGATACCTGAGTCATGCTGTGACGTTAAAATAGGCGCTACATGGGAGGTAACCCATGACACCCGAGATTTATCCATTCCAGGTATACTCTAACCCTTAGTTTAATTTTGCTTTGATTTTGAGTTGAGTGTGTAGGGTAGTCTATTGTTGTAACATATTTTATGGTAACTAGGAGAAATACAAGTACAAAATGAAATTGACGTTTTTGATTAATTTTTCAACACCTCTCCAAAGTTTTGTTGGCAAAGAATGTGTGAATTTTATTTACTTATGACCATTGTGAATCTTGTTGTGACATTAGTTCTAGCTATGTGATGATTATTGCCGAACAATTCCATGAACTAGATAAGTGGTGGTCTGTGATATACTTACGTTCCATGTGTGCGTGAGAAACTATTTAATTCCCTCTATATGCTAAAGCCAGAACTTGCCTGGTTAGTCTTACCATTGTTAAAGGATAGGGGTTAGGAAAGGATCATAGGCCATTTGGTTGATTAACCTACTTTTAGCCTAAATAGCCTAACCTATGTGCATTATATTCCTTGATCTATGTTTTGAGCCTAATTAGCCTATTTCTTCCTTATGACACCTTCCACCTTCTCATTTATACCATAATAAACCTGCTTGGCTCTGGTCCTCCTTGGACACTGTGCACCTTGACCTAGGCAAACAACCTAAGTTGAGGATTGCTATCATAGGGGTACATGGTATAGGATTAGTATAAAAAAGGGTAGAATAAAGAAAAACAAGAATAAAAGTTGGGTGCTATTAAAAAAAATGCACCCAACTTGAACATGTGCAATCAATGGAAGAGAAAATAAAAAAAAGTTGAATAAGTGAGCCCCAAGAGAGTAGTGTGGTGTCAAGGAGGCATAGTCATATTCAATTGACCTTGAATATCATACCAGCCCCAGCCTACATTATAAGCCTAAAAGAAGTCCTAAAGTAATCCTAGCTGGCCTATCTGAATGTCTTGGTAATGAAAATGAGGGCAAGCCTATGGTACTTGGCATAAACTGGTTAAAACTTCGTTTTGAGAGTGAGAGTCTTTTAATGATCCCCACGTTTACATTTTTGGTTTATTATATGCGAGGAGGGGGATTTCTTTGTTGTGAGTGCACAATGGTATTGTTGCTAGCTACTTGCTTGTTTAGATAGTGTAGACATGGTATATGAATGGTTGTTGTGGCTAAGATTGATGTTATATCTTGAGTCCTTTGTGTTACATTATTTTTCTTCAATGACATACATAGTTGGTTTTAATTAGATGGACCTTGGAGGTGGTAACTATGTTTAGAGCTTAAAAGAAAAAATTGGCTGCGGAATATGCTAGGTATTCTGTAAGTTGTGTTGAGTTACTTGAGGAAAAATAATTATTTTATGTTGAGGGTGTTGATGTGTGAGCAATTGCTAACATATTTAAGACCTTTTACTAAGAATAATTGTGAAGTCTCAAGCAGCTTTCGTCATTTTTGATTTTTTTATGTACGATTTTATCGTTTAAGCTGATGGGATAGAGAACCAATAAGAATTGTAGCAAAGAAGTTGAAAGATGGAGGAATCTGAAGAGAAGTGTGGCTGGAGACATATGTGATAGGTCGTCAGCCCTGTGATAGGTTATCAAAGTAGTTGTAAAACTTAACTAGAGATTTGGCATAAGTTGAAGTTGTGATGATACTTTCTGATAAGGTGTCTAGCTGGTGATAAGGCGACAAGAGCATTGTCATCCTTAAACAGAAGATGGAAGTTGAAGATAGTTTTGTGACGACATCCATGACACCTCGTCAGCCTGGTGATAAGATGTCAAGCATGCCGTCAGCCTTAAACAGAAGATGGAAGTTGAAGAAAGTTTTATGACGGCATCCATGACACGTCTTCAAGATGGTGATAGGCCGTCATCGTCATAGTCAGCCTAAAGAAGCAAGAGCCAAAAATACGGAGGAGCTGACGATATCCGTAATAAGTCGTCAAACTCTTGATAAGCCATCACTGATGTCGTCATTTTTTCTAAGAAAAAGTTGAAACTTCTATTTTGTTTCCTTATTTAGGCTTAACTATTTAAAGCCTTGTTTTAGAGTTGTCTAGACATATAGATCTTATCAATCAACAAACTTTGCAAAGATAATTTTTCTCTCTCTCTCGCTCTTGACCAATATTTTGGGAGTTTTGTGTTGTGAATCAATTCAAGTTATACTTTTTGATTTTCATCATAGTTGTAAGATAATGTTCTCACTTATGAATTCAATTTTTGTACTTCTTTCTTGCATCATGAGTGGCTAAACCTCATTAACCTTAATTATGGGATCTTGGGTTAGGTCATGAAGAGGTGCTAAATACACAAGATTCAATAGGTGTTAGGATTTCTTGATAATTCTGAAATTTTTATTGATTTTTGTTGGTTGAAAATAACAGACATACCTACTTTGATTTGCTTAAGAAAGAAATCATAAACAGTGGGAAGTGAATTATCAATAGGAACTCAGAAATACTTCATTTAATAATCAGTGTTATAACTAGGTTGATTAACCTGAGGTAAAATCTGGGTAGTGAATAGTCATTCCCAAAGTCCGATAGCATTAGGAAATTAGGTGCTTAAATAGGTCGAGAGACATGTGAGCATATTATTGATAAAGATAGCTTGTTATCCTAACCACTGTGAGAATCTTGAGTCACTTTTAGCATATATCACTTACGTAAGCCCTAGTGAACATAATTCTGGTTATCTCGTAAAATCTTGATTACAAACATCGAAATCTAAGCGTCCAACAATTACTTGTGAAACTTAAACCCCAATTTTAGGAAACATTAAACTATCAGTGAATTAAATCACAACCGACTTGAGTTCACACCTTATTCCCTATGGAATTCGACGCCAACCTAGTTGGGTTTTATATTGATGACGATCTCTTACACCCATTCAAGAGTGTAGTTTTAGCGATATCACATGGTTTTTTTATCATGACTTATATTAAGATCCACAAGGATACATTCTATATTATACTCCCTCCATTCAAATACTTGCCATAATTTCTCTTTTGAATGTCAAATGATATGAACTTTGACAAATATTTTAAGATATTTTTTTATCATATATATAGTAGAAATTTTGCAATTTATAGATCTTTTCATATAATTTTTCAAATATCTAAATGTTAATATACAAATATAGTTAATCTCACATTTCTGCTACAAATGTTCTTATTAATTGTCCTTAAAGTACAAAGTCTACAATGTTCATGAAGCATGGCACACCAATCGATTCAAAATACATTATTTCTTGAAAAAAAGGAGCAAATGATCATAATAAGGAAGCAATGTGCTCTTGAAGACACTATTGCATAAAACTTTATGAAACCTCATGAGAAGTGTAGGTACCTAAGGGAATCAATGAAAGTGAAGAGTTATAACTAAGTTATGTCCATTATATTGATACAAATGATATCTCATCGATGAAATATTTTAATAAAATATGACATAATATTGCAAAACAATTATACAGATACGAATTCTACATCCATTAAAGCATTTTTTCATAGAAATAATTATAAAGTGAAATGATGCATTTTGGTAGGCATGGAACTTAGTTGCCTTGTAGTCAATACATTAGAAGATATCACACATTTAATGTAGGATATTGTCACTTCATAAAATTTATATAGAAATCCCTGAAGAATTCAAAATGCTTGAAGCATATACAAGTTTTTGAAAATTTTATATATAATCTTTATATGGATTAAATCAATTAATGCTAATGCACTAGAATATCCTTAAAGATATTTTTGACAAAGAGTATAAAAATGAAAGTATTTGTCATTCTGTATTCATATTGTGCAAGTTGATGATTTGAATATTATTTAAAATCATGAAGAGTTATAAAAAATACAAGATTATTTTTTTAAATGAGTATTGTGAAGAATTGGGTTGGATCTTAAAGTACCATATCTTATGCATTCGATGGTTTTATAAGTATGAGTATGATATAGCTTTAGTCCGACGTGGAAATATAAAGTAAGATCACATAGATATTAAAAATGAAAGCCCATCTATGAATGTATTTATCGTAATGAATATTGTTAAGTTTATGAATATACAAAGTATTCATATGATCAAAATAAGGATTCAATACAAACATATTATCTATAGTCAAGAAGGGTCGCTACCATACTAAGTTATTTTACATGACTTTCAAATTATAACAATTATCATTGCAATTTTTAGCTTTCTCTATGTTTTGACCATTTTTCCATTTATAATTTTTTTATATCATTTTTATGTTTTAGGGATGGTTGACATGATCCTTATACTAACATGGGAGTAGAACTTAACACTGAGTTAACCTAGAGTTAAGTGCACCCAAGTTTCAAAACTATATGCCAATGTTATTTACCTCTTCTAATTGTGCATCAGTTTAGTGATCACTCTAGTGATGCCTTTATATCCTAGCATGGTTTATTGGGCCCTTTCGATGGGGTGTAATAGAGAAATCCATGTTTAGCTCACATGATCTTAGTTGGTTAATAGGCTCTCCCATAATTTTATACTTAGTCTTTTTACATAATCCTCTTTTTAGTTTTACTTAAATTTATTCATTGATTTTCCAGATTATCATTATATATTAGTATATACATATTTCATAAAGGGTCATTGTACTACAGTTAAACTCTATTTGTATTCAGCACAAGTCTACGTTATGTCCAATTGAGTTTTAAATTATATAAAATATATATCCTCCTATAGGTTTCTAGTCTTAAAAGGTTTTAGCTCATAATTTAGATATTACTTTATATCACAACTTTCGAGTAGAAACATGATTTAATTCAGTTTATAGTACATGGTTTAATTATTTATCCTAATTATTACATATCTCACATGCTCAGTATATTCAAAGTATTGACTGCATACTTTTTTATGCGACATTGTTTCATAATATAGGGATCAGTTTTAACTCATAAGATTAATGGTCAGAAAAATTGCAAATTCACATTAGCAAGTGATGAGTTCTCATTATTAAAGAAATCCAGTCAATTAGCAATCATAGTAGTCTTTTTAGTATATATAAATCAATTAGAGATAGTTGGGGATCAGGTCCTAACTAACTGTAGTCAGTATTAGTACAAGCTTTATTAATAGTTAGTCGAAACTATTATATTCAGCTTTCATATCTTTTTTTGAAATACAGATGTTGTAAAAATTTTACAGTGATATTGGAACAAGTTATATCCATAATTTTGCTTCTACATAGAGTTGTTAGTGTCTATTTTATAGTTTATTGTTTTTAGTTTAGTTGCTCATTACATATGTCAATATTAAGTTAGCTTGGGAAATTTTTGGTTTGAAGAACCATATTATGTCCATAGTTTAGACTCAAGACGTAACAAACTTTGTATCAGAGTATAGAGCTTAAGTGCCTATGGTGTCTATGAAGTGATGTCAAGTAGAGTCTTGTAAAATGGTAAATACTTTCCATTGAGAGGCTACAAGTAATTTAGGAAATGTTTCCCTTATTTTGTACTATAGATTGTGCAATATAGATATTCTGTAAAAAAAATATATGTACCTTCAATCATTTCTCCATTTACACAGACTACGCCTCATTTTAAGGTAATAAAAATAGTCAAACTTAAATTATTGTTGATAATATTCTTCTCAAATAGAGACTACAGACAGTTTTATGAGGCTACACAAGGGTTTGGATGAAGCCTATCAGTGCTTTTATGCACTTAACTTTGAAAAAATTTGCTCTTGTTCATGTAAGTCATGAATTAAGATAGAGTAAGATGGGCACTCATCACTTCTCAAAACTTTAGAGTAGATGACCCTTAAGAGGGAAAAAGTATCTAATTATATAATATTTAGAATTTTTTACCTTAGAGATTGTAATTTGTTATGTTAAGAGTGATATTGTCAGAATGAGTCAAAGTCTATACTATGATTCTTGAAGTGTAGTTGTTGTTGAGTGTGGATAGTGTGTATCTAGAAATGAAACTATGTATCTAATAATCTAGTAATAAGTTGTGTAGACTTTATGGTTCTTAGAAAGATTTACTAGCTAAAGGGACTTAGAGTATGTTAATGCCTTAGTAAGAATAAAACCTAGGTAGTGACCAGAAAGATAAAGAAGGAAGTTAAGGTTGAGTATTTTCATATAATTATGAGTATTATTTGTTAAATTCTACCAAATAGTGGTAAGTTGGTGTAATGTATGAGAAAATGGGTGGTTATCTATGTTAAGAGTTAGAATCTATATTTAGATTGTGGATGGTCCGAATAATAGAGAGAACGTGTTTTGAATTCTATAAGAAAAAGGTATGTAATCAGAGTATTGTTGTAACACCTCAGATCTGGTACCCAGAATGCTACACGGTGCTCATGACCCCAAAGGAGCACAAGCTAACCCATGACTAATATTTGTACCTGTATACTACATAATATTCTGTTTAAATGTGGAAACATGAACTGAAAGGCCATAAGGTTCAAAACTGTAACATAACATCTGGGATGGGGTATAAATACCCAAACCAAAATTGTCTAAACATAATAGTATGGACATGATAGCCTTGAAAGCCTCTAACTGACTGAACTGTCTGAATAAGAAGTTGATAGGACATGTCCCCAACTAAATCTGTCTACTAAAATGACTAAGTACTGAGATAATGAAATTACAATCATATCATCCTAGGAGGATGAGGACTAACTGCTGATTGACTGCTGATATCTAGAATTTACTGATGCTCTGGAGCTCTTGTCTGTTAACCTATGGTATAAGACACCATAGAAGAAATACGTCAGTACTTTGAATGTACTGGTATGCATCTAAGGTAGGTAAAATGAATGGGGTTCATATGCATGAATAATACTTACTAACAGACTAACATGAATTTGAGAATACATGCATAAATACATAGTAACTATATTTGAGATCGTGATAACATGAAATTACAGATAACTAATCATGACTGATAACTGAGTTCTGATGATTGATATAACAGATAACATAAGTGACTATATTTGACAGTCATAAATATTATGGAACTAGCTGAGTTTTGAAATGTTCTGAGTTGACTGTATCTGATAGTCTTGAATTCTGTAGAACTATCTGAGTTGTATTATTGAGACTGAATAATTCTTTTTGATAATCTTGAATTCTATAACTGAAACTGTGTGAAATAGTTATCTAACCGACATGCCCCAAATAACGCATTATAGCTTATTTGTTGTCCAATCTATATCCCCAATTAGAAGGGTGAAAATATCGCGCCACTGGTAAGGACAAGTTATGGGTGACCCTCATCTGATAGTGTTTATGCAACTCATCAACCTTTATCTGACAGTGTTGATGGCTCAACCTATGCGAATACATAGTTCTAGAATGCAAGGATGACTCCTAAGAATCACAACTTCATCTGATAGTGTGTGTTCCTATCCTTGGGTTTAATCGGTGTTAATTCCTACTCCCATCTGAATAGACACTGAATATGGATTACATAACTGAACTGAATTAATGAATTAGCTAAATTAGCTAAATTCCATTAACTGATGAAATATTACAGAGAATTGGTAACTTGCTGAGATTACTGAGATTACTGAGTTTTTCCTGAGTCATGTGACTGATTGAATTCTACTGAACCTGGCTTGACTAAGAGTATCTTAAAATATGACACTGATTCTAGGCGCACAACTATATTTTTCAGGTACAAGTACCCCCAATACTTGATGGCAGGAAACTGACAAGGCATGACATTCTTGAATACATAACTAACATCAATAATCCATAAACCAATAATTAAAGGTATTTCATGGGCATTTGATTATCATAGCTTGATTCGTGAATAAGATAGCATGTATACATAGTCTAATTTGATAAGGCTAACTCATGAGCCATCTAACAATAATTTCAATACATAGGAATAAAATGGAAGTCATTTTGGATCACAATTTAGCTATAGTGCATAATTTCTATCCTCTTAGGCATTTTATCAAACACCTTACTTGCAAAACTTAAGGCATAGGTGAAATCATCCAATTTCACAAATTATAAACCACCAAATTCATGGATTTCAATTTATATGCTAACGTAGTTTTAATAATTTAACATAACGATCCTAACATGGGAATCTAACAACAACTATCACATAACATGAGCAACCCAAAACATAATAATTATGATTAATAATTTAAAATAGGGTTGTTAAGATTTATGGATGAATAGAATCCATAAATCAACATAATGCATACCTTAGTTCTTGATTTAGCGAAGATTGATGGAGAGATTTTCTTGAAATTGAATGCAAAATTGCAACCCTAGCTTATTCTAGAGAGAAAATTGAGAGAAACTAGTATATTTTGTGTGAAGATGGCTAAATCATATGTTATTGGGTTTAAATAATGGTGGGAAATTGACCCTTTTAACTCTGGACATGTCTTTTAAATTTAGTGAAATTATCCCGAATCGGACCCCTAGCGCGATGCGGCGCTATCGCGCCGTGTCACTAGAATTTGACAATAGGGAAATTGAGGGATGGCGCGACGCAGAGCCATCGCGTTGCCACTTTATTTACGACCTGGAAGTTTGGCGCGATGTGCCACTATCGTGGACCCCTACTGCAATTTTACAATTGCCATTTTCTCCTGCGGCGCGGTGCGCCACTGACTAATATGTCACTGTTTTACGATGGAAACTTGATATAGTAGTAACTTCTTACCCGGTTATCGGATTTAGGTGAATCTTCTATCGATGGAAAGCATATTGATTTTACCATATGAAAAAAAGTAAATATCTTAAATATTACTTATGGAATAAGAACCATTAAATTTAGTTAGTAGCTAATACTTGACATTCTTTGGATGAAATTAGTTAGGAAACTTTGTGGTATTACAATATCTCCCCTTGGAAACATTCTTCCTAGAATAAGTCTAACTGTGAGCGAAGAAACGATAAGCCGAAGTACATACTAATATGAAAAACTGAAGCATGACTGGCATGTATGAGACTTATACTGAGCATGCATATCTGATGCATGATTTGATGACTTAACTAACTCATGAACACATGATTGAGATTTATGATAACTGAGTTTCTCACAAGGAGAATGCATGTCTAATGCATGAACACATCACTAATCTGATGCATGAACATATGACTGAATATGCAATTGTGCTTAGTACTAAGTTTAAAAATGGAATCCTGAGCATGAGGCTGATATCAAGTTGTAAATGAAATTTGGACATTAAAACTGAAAAATCATAAGGAGAACTGTTTCCTTGAGCTAGATTTGAGTTAGCGGAGAAGAGGTGAGGATACTTGGTACGCATGTCTGCTTCTTCTTCCCAAGTAGCTCCCTCGATGGACTGATTCTGCCAAAGAACTTTGACTAGAGGGACTTTTTTGTTCCTCAGTCTATGAGCCTAATCGTCTAGAATTTTGACTGCAATCTCTTCATAAGAGAGGCCGTTCTAAATATCTATGCTCAGAATAGGTACTATAACCACTAGGACACCTATGCACTTCTTGAGAAAAGAGACAGGGAAG
This sequence comes from Capsicum chinense, assembly GCA_026120095.1. Taxonomy (NCBI): domain Eukaryota; kingdom Viridiplantae; phylum Streptophyta; class Magnoliopsida; order Solanales; family Solanaceae; genus Capsicum; species Capsicum chinense. The sequence continues at coordinate 41,366,159 of JAPEIP010000009.1, forward strand.
ACTAGATTAACTGAGGCTAGATCTGAAGGAAATTTAAGCTCATAAGCTACCTTGCCAAAGCGAGTGAGAATTTTGAAGGGACCGATATATCAGGGACTCAGCTTTCCCTTCTTGCCAAACCTCTTCACTCCCTTCATAGGAGAGATATTTATATAGACATAGTCACCAATATCGAACTTTAGATCCTTTCTATGCATATCTGCATAAGACTTTTGTCGTCTCTATGCAACCCAAAGTCTTTCGCTGATCAACTGGACTTTATCTAAGGCATCGAATACTAAGTCAGGCCCTATAACTGAGGCCTCACTAACTTCAAACCAACCAATTGGAAATCTGCATCTCCTATTATAAAGAGCTTCGAATGGAGCCATCTGAATACTGGAATGATAGCTATTGTTGTATCCAAACTCAATCAAAGACAAGTGGTCATCCCAACTACCCTTGAAATCAATTATATATGCCCTTAGCATATCTTCTAGTTCCTGAATATTCCTCTTTACTTGGCCATCTGTCTAAGGATGAAAGGCTGTACTGAGATAAACTTGGGTACCAAGACCCTTTTAGAGAACTTTCTAGAAATGACAGGTGAATCATGCACCTCTATTTGAGATAATAGATAATGAAACACCGTTAATCTGATCAACTTCTTGATATAGAGTTTAGCGTAATCCTCGGCTGAATAAGAGGTATGAACTGGAAGAAAATGGGTTGATTTGGTCATTCTATATACAATGACCCAAACTAAATTATGTTGGCGATGAGTACGAGGCAAACCCATCACAAAGTCCTTGTTTACTTCTTCCTACTTCCAATTATGAATATCGAACTCCTACATAGACCCACTAGGCCTTTGATGCTCTATCTTAACCTACTGACATACAGAGCACTTAGACACAAACTTTGTAATATTTCTCTTTATACCACTCCACCAATAGATCTCCCGCAAGTCACGGTAAATATTTATGGCCCCTAGATGAATAGAGTAGCACACACTATGTGCTTTTGCAGGAATTCACTCCCTTAATTCATCTATATCTAAAACACAGAGACGACCTTGAAAACGCAAAAAACCATCTCCTCCTTGGGAGAAAACCTCTACATTCTATCTTTAACTGGCTCTTTCAACTTGACTAAACTGGGGTCTCTATCTTGCTTTACTTTTACCTTGGAAGCTAAAGATAATTCTTAACTACTCTAAACCCATATGTCACCCTCCTATGAACCGACAAAGAAAATGCCTAGTCTGGAAAGTTGATGGACTTCCTGAGATAACTTATTCTTACTATCCTCAACATGAGCAACACTACCAATAGACAGTCTACTGAGAGTGTCAACCACTATATTGACCTTGCCCGAATGATAAAGGACACTCATATCATAATATTTCAACAGATCTAACCACCTTCTATGATAAAAATTAATATGTTTCTAAGAAAAGATATACTGAAGGATCTTCTGATCGGTGAACATATCTACATGAATTATATATAAGTAATGCCATCAAATCTTTAAGGTAAAAACCATGGCTGCTAACTAAAGATCATTTGTAGGATAATTCTTCTCATAGGGTTTAAGTTGTCTTGAGTCGTAGGCTATGACCTTACCATGCTGTATGAGGACACAACCCAAACCTACTCTGGATGCATCACAGTATATTACAAACCCTTTTGGACCGTCTAGATGAGCTAAAACTGGGGTTGAGGTGAGTTGACTCTTCAACTCCTGAAAACTCTTCTCACAAGGATATGACCACGGAAAATTTACTTTCTTTTGAGTCAATCCAGACATAGTGGATGGAATAGACAAAAATCCTTCAAAAAACCATCTATAATAGCCAGCCAAACCTAAGAAACTCCTGATGTCTGATGGAGAGATAGGTCTGGGCCAGTTTCTTACCACTTCGGTCTTTTGAGGATCTACTCTAATGCCATCACTGGAAATGATATAACCAAGGAATGCTAAATACCTTATCCAAAATTTGCACTTACTAAATTTGGAAAACAACTGATGATTTTTGAGTGTCTAAAGTACAAATAGTCTGCATGATCACGCTCACTGTTAGAATAGACTAGAATATCATCTATGAAGACTATGATGAACAAGTCCAAGTATTTCTTGAACACACGGTTCATCAAGTCCATGAAAGCTACTGGGGCATTGGTGAGATGAAAGGACATGACTAGCAATTCAAAGTGACCATACCGAGTTTTAAAAGCTATTTTTGGAATCTCACATTCTCTAACTCTGAGCTGATGATAGCCTGATCTGAGGTCTATCTTAGATAAATAGCTGGCACCCTAAAGTTGGTGAAACAAGTCATAGATTCTGGGAAGTGGATACTTTCTCTTGACCGTGACTTTATTGAGTTAATGGTAGTCTATGCATATTTTGAGAGAATTATCTTTCTTTCGTATGAATAAGATTGGTGCACCCCACGGGGCAACACGGGGTCTGATGAACCGCTTATCTAAGAGATCCATCAACTTTTCTCTAAATTATCTAAGTTCTGTTGGTTCTATTCTATACGGCTGAATAGATATAGGCTGAGTATCTAGAAGAAGATCGATGCCAAAGTCTATTTCCCTTTTAGGAGAAATCCTTAGATGATCTTCGAGAAAAACATCTCAATATTTATTCATGACTGGGATTGAATAAAGACTAGGCATTTGAAAACTAGTGTCCTTAACTCGAACAAGATGATAGACACATCCTTTAGATATTATTTTTCATGCCTAAATGTAGGAAATAAGATGACCTCTGAAAACAGATACACTACCCTCCCACTCTAGGATGTGTTTATTTGAAAACTAGAACTGGGTTATTCTGCATCTTCAGTCGACTGTGGCATAATAGGAATAAAGCAAATCTATACCGCGAAGGACATTAAAATCCATCATCTCTAATTCGACTAAGTCTGCAGAAGTGACTTTCTGAAATATCATAATCAGGTAGTTCCTGTATACCGGCCAAGCTATGATGGTTTTACCCATTGGGGTAGCGACTGAAAAGGGCTCTGATTGAATTTTAGGACTAACTCAAAAATCATCTTTTATATAAGGAGTAACAAAAGAAAAAGAAGCTCCTAGATCTAGTGAAGTATAAACATGTATATGAAAGATCTGTATAATAACAGTAACTACATCAAGAGAATTTTCCTAATATTGCAAGGACTGGACAATATAGAGTCTATTTGGGTGTTTTCCACTAGTAGCACTAGAAGTGGTACCTTGCTGATTTTGGTGACCGGACTGAGCTGAGGAGCGATGATGACTCTGACAACCTGACTGGGGGCAGTCTCTGACTCTGTGGGTTGGCTTTTTACATCCAAAATAGACATTTCTACTAGCTCTGCAAGCACCCCTATGGTTCTTACCACAAGTCTAACAAAGGGGATTTGTTCAGGCATTGCTGACACTGCCCTGAGACTTAGAGCCTAGCGCCCTAGCTCTATTTCCATCCATGAACTTAAAAGCTAGAGCGCTAGCTAAAGAAAGAGATGGAACTGATGACTTAGGATAAAACTGAGAAAGGTTTCCTCCTTCTAATTTGGGTTGAGCAAAGTTGAAACTATGTATCTTTGCTCTCTTATTCTACTTCTCTATCATATTAGTCTTTTGATCTTCTACCTACTGTGCATGAATCATAAACCTAGCCAAAGTCCTGTCACTATTCAACTTCGTAGACCTACACTAGTTGACCATACTATCGTTCACCGCATAAACAAACTTACTCATCTTGGCCCTGCTGTCTGTAACCACATGAGGGGCATATCTAGAAAATTGAGTAAACTTAAGAGAATATTCTTTCACCATCATGTTGCCCTACCTGAGGTTCATAAATTCTAACACCTTAGCTACTCTCAGCTTTAGGGGGAAAATCTCTTTAAGAATGTAATGACAAACGCCTTCCACTCTATAGGCCCTCCATCATTTGGCCTTTCTGACTTCTACTAATTGTACCAAGTGTGTGCAACATCCTACAACTAGTATACAACTAAATTAACACTCTCACTAATAATAACCGCAATGATGTCTATATCCTTCTAAACCTAATCGATGAATTTCCAAGGGTCCTCATCTAACTTCGACCCGAGAAAGGAAGAATGATTCATTTGGGTGAAGTTCCAAATATAGGCTGCTGCTGAATTGGCCACTGGGTTGCCGAAATAACTGTTGGTCATTCATTCTGAGAGCAAACTGACTGAGTTAGAGTAGTGGATGCAGCTCTAAATTCTGAATGAGAAGCATGTTTTCCCAAAGGTTCTTCGGGCTGAGAGGCTGACTGATTCCCATTTTTTCTTTTATGAGGCATGTTCTGTAGAAGAAAGAAGAAATAGATTAGAATAAGAGATGGACATGAGATTATGCTCTCTAGCATGACATGAATACTTAAATATGGGAAACTACTCCTAAAACATCTTATACCCTCTTGTACATAAATGTGGCGCATAACACACCCATGCACAAGACTCTACTAGATGTGGCTTTCAGACTTCCTAGAGCTCTATTGAACCTTAGGATCTAATACCAAGTTTGTAACACCCTAGATCTGGTATCCAAAATGCTACACGGTGCTCATGACCCCAAAGGACCACAAGCTAACCCATGACTAATATCTGTACCAGTATACTGGATGATATACTATATAAATATGGAAACATGAACTGAAAGGCCATAAGGTTCAAAATTATAGCATAACATTTGGGATGGGGTATAAATACCTAAAACAAAACTGTCTAAACATGATATGTTGGAAAACCTCTAACTGTCATAATAAAAAGTTGATGCGATGCATCCCCAACTAACTCTGACTACTGAAATAAATAAGTACTGAGATAATGAAATAACAAAACATTTCTTCATCGGAGGATGAGGACTCACTGTTGACTGACTGCTGATATCTAGAATCTACTGATGCTCAAGAGCTAGTGTCTCTGAACCTATGGTATAAGACACCATAGCACAAATACGTCAGTACTTTGAATGTACTGTTATGATATAAGGTATGATGAATGCATAGAGTTCATATGTATGAACAATATAGACAAACGGACTAACATAACTATGAGAATACATAAATGAATACATAGTAACTATATCTGAGATCATGATAACATAAATTACTGATAACTAATCATGACTGATAACTCAGTTTTTATAACTAATTTAACTGATAACATGAGTGACTGTATCTAATAGTTCTGAATCTGATGGAACTAGCTAACTTTTGAACTATTCTTAGTTGACTGTATTTGACAGTCCAGAATTTCTTAGAACTATTGAGTTCTATTACTGAGACTGAATGCCTGTATTTAATAGTCCTGAATTTTTTAACTGAAACTATGGTAAATAGTTATCTAAACGGCATACCCCAAATAATGCACTATAGTTGATTCAGGCTGTAGTCCCACCCCAGTAAGATGGGGACATACCCAGAACCAAAATTTAAGATTTTATGAGAATGAACCCTCAAGAGTTCTTTGGGTCAAAGGCAGGTGAGGACCCATAATTTTATCTATATGTGGTAAATAAGATCAATGAAATTATACATGTTTTTGAGGAAGAAAATGAAGAATTTTCATCCTATAGGCTAAAGGATGTTGCTTATCAATTAGTAGTGATTGGGAAGAAAGGTAGAGGAAAGAATGCAGGTCCCATGACATGGTAGATATTTCAGGATGTGTTCTTAGACAAGTTCTTCCCATGTGAGGTAAGGGAAGCTAAGATAAAAGAGTTCATGAACCTCAGGTTGGGCTCTATAATAGTGAAGTAGTATTGCCTCAAGTTCAACCAGTTATGTAAGTATGCCCCTTATCAGATAGCTTACCCTAGGTCAATCATGAGTAAGTTTATGATCGGTGTATCTTGGTTGGTAGTTAAGAAGTTTGGGACTGCTATGCTCTTAGAGATATGGATCTTGCTAGATTAATGATGCACGCGTAGCAGATTGAGGTAGAAAAGTTGAAAGAAAGAGAGAGTAAATAAGAAGGCTAGAATAGGGTAGTTTGATTATGGTTAAAATAGTTTAGGAGGAGGAAATCATTCGTACTTTCAGAATCATTCATCTATTCCTGCACCTTCTACATATAATGCTCCTACACCCAAAAAGAGTTTGGAACAGCGGGGTAATTTTTCTATGTCCAAATCTCAAAATAGTGTGAGTGGTAGGCCAAGTTATCCTCAGTGTGCTAAGTGTGGTAAGTCCTATCCGAATGAGTATTTATGGGATCAGAACGGTTGTTATGGATGTGGCCCGCCGGTTCATGGAATTAAAGAGTGCCCGCATGCTAGACAGGGAAATAAGGATGTTTGATCCCAGACTCATGTTAATAATGCACCAGCTCCTCTAGGTCGCCCAGCTCCTCCTCAGGGCGTATCATATAATATTGGTGGCGGTCAGTGCTAGGATCGGCTTGATGCTATACCAACCCATTAGGAGCAGGAGGATTCACCCGATATCATTACTAGCATGCTTCATGTTTTTTATTTTGATGTTTATACGTTGTTAGACCCTAGGTCAATTTTCTCTTATATGACCCCATTAGTTACAGTAAATTTTAAGATAAATTCTAAAAATATCCCTGAGCCCTTCTTGGTTTTTAGTCCAGTAGGTAAGTCAGTTATTGCTAAACAAATCTATAAAAAGTGTCCTATCACTGTCCTTCATAAAGTCATGTTAGCAGACTTGATAAATTTAGATTTGGTTAATTTTTATCTTATCCTTGGTATGGATTGGCTCCATTCCTATTATGATTTTATAGATTTTTACACCTGAGTGGTAAAGTTTCAGTTCCCAGATGAGCCAGTCTTTGAGTGGTCAATAAATATAGTGTCTCCCAAAAGTCATTTCATGTCTTATCTTAAAGCCACAAAGTTCATTTCCAAAGGTTGCATTTATAATGTAGTTCGTGTAAAGGACACTAAGTCTGAGACTCCAACAATTAAGGTAGTCCAGGTGGTCAATCAGTTTTCTAAATTTTTTCCAGAAGATTTCCCAAGGGTACCTCCCGATATGGAAATAGAATTTAGTATAGACCTTCTCCCAGATACTCAGCCTATTTATATCCCTCCTTGTCGTATGGCTCCCACCGAGCTTATGGAGTTGAAAGAGCAACTCAAAGATATTTTAGATAAAGGTTTTATAAGGCCTAGTGTTTCTTCATGGTGCTCTCCAATCCTATTCGTTAGAAAGACAGATAGTTCTTTACGAATGTGCATTGACTATCATCAGTTGAATAAGGTCATAGTAAAAAACAAATACCCTCTTCTTAGAATTGATGACTTGTTTGATCAATTACAAGGTGTAAGTTATTTCTCAAAGATAGACATTAGATTCGGCTATCATCAGCTTAAGGTAATGGAATGTGATATTCCAAAGACAGCTTTCAGGACCTATTACAATCATTTTGAGTTTCTAGTCATGTTTTTTGAGCTAACCAACTCCTCTAAAACTTTCATGGACCTTATGAACCTAGTGTTTAAACAGTATCTAGACATGTTTGTCATAGTATTCATAGATGATATCCTTGTGTACTCCTGTAGTGAGGATGACCATATAGATCATCTTAGAATTGTTTTGCAAAGCCTTAGAGAATACCAATTATTTACCAAATTCTGCAAGTATGAATTTTGGCTAAGATCAGTAGCCTTTCTCGGTCATACTATTTCACCGATGGTATTAGAGTCGATCCCCAAAAGACATAAGCCATAAGAAATTAGCCTAGAACAAACTTTCATACGAAGATATTCAAGTTGAAATATTTTAGATCATCAAATCCATAGACTAAGGAACAAAGAAGTTCCCTTGGTCAAAGTTCTTTGGCAGAATCAGTCTGTAAAGTGTGCAACTTGGGAAGCCGAAGAAGATATGCGATCCAAGTACCCTCAACTGTTCTCCACAAACATAGATTTAGTCAACGGTAATAGTCTTCCTTGATTCAGTTCTTTTCTAATCATGTATTTAGCTATATAGTTGTCCTCATGTAAGTTCGTTCACTCACAGAATTACTCAGAAGCTCAGAATGATTTAGATTCAGTTCTGTAGTTTACGTCGATTGAGTATGCTATCATATAGCCTTATATTACTCAATATTATTATTCTAACTACATTTGATGGAGACTATTCCCAATAGGGAGATATTGTAATACCCTGAACTTTCTTATCTGAAATTCATTCCTAGAATGTTAAGAGATAGATTCAAAAATGAATAATATTTATTCTATGTGAAATTTTCCAGATTTATACTGCCCATTGTGTTGGAAATTGAATAAGCTTTCCATCTATCTAAGATTTGCCCAAATCTGCCACTCGATGAAGGAGTTATGGAATTTTTAAGTTGACAGTGTGCCCCCTGGGCACTTGGCACGTCGCGGGAAAGGAAAACTTCATAATTTCCAAATTTCCATGGACCTCCATGATACTGACATATCACAAAGAGGTCCAATTTCCCATTTTTTAATTTCTAGTGAGCCTCTACGATACTGGCATATCGTGCTAGTGGCGAAATGGCAAACTAAAGGGCACCGCGATTGTGGCACGTCATGGTGAAAGCCCAGTTCCCATTCATCCACTTTCCAGTGAGCCATAGCAATAGTGGCGTGTCACGGAGGCCATCTAGTTCACAAAATAAGGCATCTTTTGAGTTCGTTTAAAAGGTTAAAGGGGGAATTTTGGTCAATTCCCTAGACTCCAATCCATCAAAAACACAAGTTTTAACATATTTCAAAGCACTTTATCCTTTTTTCATCCACTTTCTCTCAAAATAAAATCCTATATCATCAAAGCTCCTTCTCCAAGAAACTCAATTTCTCTATTAATTCTCCAAGGTAATTCAAGATTTAGAATCCCCAACTCAAGAACTCTAAGAATTCATCTCCAAAGCATCAATAGAGATCCAAGATCCAAGATTTAGCATTTAAGATCATCAATTAAGGTATGTGGAGTTTTGAACAAGGACAATCCTTGTATCCTTGTTCCCGAAACATATTTTAATCCCAATTTTACTGAATTTTATATGATTTACCATGAAATTCAAGTTAGAGTTTATACCCGTTATTTTTATTTACAAGCTTGTGACATTTCAACTGATTAAATATTGAATTGCATGACTATTTTCACATAATTATGTGTATAATGCAATTTTCTAGATTTTCCCAATTGAGTTTAAGCATGATATTGAGATTCTTTATTTTTTATTTTGATATTGTTGAAGTATTTTCAAGAAGCATATTGAGAATGATATTTTTCTATGATTTTACATGAGTTTGAAGCATAGGTCATTTAAGCCCTAATTAAAGATTGCCATTTCAAGATTGTTTGTGCCATGAACAACCTATGATAAGATTATTCTTAGATTTTTGATAAAGATTTGACCATTTTGTCCCAAGCTAAAATAAAGAATCCACATTGTTCATATGACTTGAGATTTAAAGAAAGAAAAGCATAGTTGGTTTTTCTTGTAAACCCTTGTGCTATTTTTTTGAAGTGGATTTCTTAAGATCCTTAACATAAGAAGGTAATAGTATTTAGCACCGAGATGGGTATGTTACCAAGGTCATATGCCCTAGAACTACGTTCCACCATAGGATTAAGATTATTTCCACTTCTACGTGGATGACTAAGATTGTGATTACTTAAGATAAAAAGTTCTATTTTGATGGTAAGGGAAGAACAACTCTCCTCAATGTGGGTTTGACGTTGGACTCCATGAATGCTCACATAGTTTATGTCGATTTGAAATACCTCCCAAAAGAAGTCCCCTACTCTTAAAATAGTCTATTGGTTAAAAGCCTTGAGATTAAAGTATATGTTTTGAAATCTATGGATTTTATGATTTCTTAAAGTCTTGAGATGAATTATTCCCCTTACAGTTGACAAGATAATGTGGTAGTTTTCAGAAAAGTGCAGATTTTAGAACTGAATGTAATGGCTCACAAGATTCATATTATATGCTTTATTGTTAATGATTTATGATCTTCAGATTTCATATTAATCAAGCCTATGTGAGTCATTTAAATCTACCATGCATGATTTTATAAATTGTGAAGATATTGTTTAGTTATTGCATTCACCCCCATATACTCGATACATCATCAAAGTACTGATCCACATATACCTCTATGTGCTACATTTTCTTATAATGTACGTTCAGGTTGTCAGTCTCAGCAGCGTGAGTGATTTTTGAGCATCTCATCTACATCTCTGCAATTGGTGAGACCTCATAGTTTAAGGACTTAGCTATTCAGATTTTTTTTATCTAGTAGATGATTTAGTATTCATTTCAGAGTGTTCGAGTCAGCTGGGGCCTGTCCCAGTGAGTCTCTAGATTTAGTTAGTAGAGGCTTATTGGACTACTAGATTCAGTTTAGACTTTAATTTTGTATCTAGATTTTCTGTTCTATTCTACCAAGACTTGTGAGATTAGTATGCTTCATATAAGATTTTTGCATTTATTATGTTTTCCTGTCTATTTTAAGATTTAGATTTTAGTAGACAGTAGTCAGGGTTAGCTCAACACTATTGGTAGTTCGGAGCATCATATGGTATCTCAGAAATTAGATTTTGGGGTGTTACATTAACCTACCTTGAGTCCAAGCAACTTACGATCCAATAAGATTTTCCTTCCGTTTTGTCGAAGCCGCATTTTCCATGAGCAAAGCTAACAATAATACAATCTAAGCATTATAACAAGAATTACAATACCCATTATGGCACCATTATGCCATGGGTTCAAAAGGACACCAAACCCCCAAGTGGGTTTTACCTTTGAAATTAGTTTCCAAGACCAACCCACTATTCAACTTCCTTTAGGGAGTTATAACCCTTATGGAATTTGAGTCAATCAATCAAATTTGGGGCTACACTTGATCCTCAATAATTTAGGGGTTTTGAGTCAAGAAATCATGAAATAAATACTAAATGATAAAAGATTTTACCGTAGATTATGGCAATATTTAATTTCACAAGTTTTTTAAGATTCAATTCAACCCACAAGGCTCAGTTAGGAGGTTTTACACTCTAATAGGGTTTAAGGTTTAAGAAGGAGGCAGAAAAGACCAAAATATCATCCAGGACAACACTTAAATCAGCCTAGTCGTAGTCATGCCTTGACCATCATGGCCACAGAATCTCGGTAAACATAGGCATGGCTAAATCTTAGAACTTGGTTCCGAGATTTAATAAATGACTTGAGATGCTTCTAGGGTCTATTTTGAATAAATTAGATATGCAACCCCATTGTTTTTGAAGTTACGAATGATGAATTTTGCATAAGAGGTTTTTTTACCAAAGTTTTCACATAATGGTCAATTAGAACGGACAAAGACATCCAATTGAGAAGGTGATTGGAGGAACTAAACGAACCACCAAGTAACTAAACTACCAGTCCTTGCAAGTCACTAATGACATAGGCCGGCTAAAGATAAGATCTATCAGCGAAAATAGGAAAGAATATAGATAATGACCTGAAGGGTCATTACAAAATTTCATACAGTTTGAAATAAATTTTTGGAGGGGTATTTTTTTCTCAAAGATCAATGAAAAACATATCCAGTGCTTGAGGTACTCATTTTTGTCCTAATTAAACATAAAACATCATAAAACAAAACATAATACGCCTAAACATGTCAGCTTTACTAGGAACAGGACTCCAAGAAAAAGAGGCACGACAATAAAAACTCTAATATGAAATCAGTATCCACAAGTAGCCTCACTCTCAACATAAGACATGCATTGTCCCTAGTTTATCAAACTGCTTTAAATCAAGAGAGTTAGAAACATACCTGTAGCGCCCTAGGTGCACAAATCTGGTCTCAATCATAATAACACGTATAAATAACAAAATACCTTGAGTTGTATCCCAAGCAGTGTATGTTTTAACGTCGTGGAATGATAGGGATAAGTTGGTTACTCAGAATCCACCAATAAGGTTGTGGGTACCTTAATTACCCAGACTTTATTAAGGTAGTCTAAATGTTGGCCTCTAATTTTTTCTTTCTACTTTGAAATTATGAAATGCACCCCTAATTGTTTTTTTGATTTCCTATTATGCTCAAGGGGCGGTGGTATAAAAATAAAAGGCCCAAGCAATTGATAAGGCATGTTGTACTTCTTATCCCTTACGTGAGAAATGTAATTCTTTGATTTTGGCTCAATAAATTAATGAATATTGATATATGTTTACTCTTTCTTTCACTTGTATTTGGGTTCAGATGGCTCGATAAATATCTTACTATCCAAACATAATATGGAAAAAGGATTCGAATGAGGTTCCATACACCCCAACTCAGGAATCGCAGACTTGTTTATATCCCCACATAACTCTAGTATGCTCTTCCTAATAATGACACTATCCATAAGAGTATGAACAATTATTAACTCCTCTAATTTTAGCTCCGTAAGTTGGCTTTTTTAAAAAAATTTATTCTCACACCACCCACAACTTAGTTGTTTGGTGTTACACGCAAAAACTTTTGTTTTTACCTCTACTTATAAGAGGTTAACATTCAAGACAAATGTATCACCTTTTTAATAAGATTATTATTTTTGTTTGTAAGGCTTGTCAATGTCACTATTAGGCTCTCCTTGTGTTCCCATACCATACCTACCATACTCCTGTAATACTGCACCATATCAAAATGATAAGGATTAATAATAAAGAAGTCTTTATCACTCCATACTTCCTCTAGCTAAGTTGTCTTATTAAGAAGAGTAGGCATACACTAGAGTATTCCAAAAGAAGAATAGAAAAGAAAAAACCTGACTACTTAAACAAATCCAATCTGTCAATCTGTAATCATATTCCCTGTCAATAGTTCCAAAATTTTAATGTCACAAAAACTACACCTCCAATTGAAGTATAAAGTGGTCGCTATCAAAATATAGTAACCCAACTAGGTTGGGGTCGATCCCACAGGGAATAAATAAAAAATCTTGCTTGAATTTATTGAAATCACCAGGCATTACAGAAATGAAAAAAGAGGGTATTTGGTGAAATTCTAAAAGTAATAAGAACTGGATGTTTGAGGTTGTACTCAATCTAAGATGAACTTTATAGTTCTATTACCTCTGGCTTCTAACTCTGTAGACTTATTATGCACCGTCGAACTATTCTAGTACCTTGCATGAAGAATTTGGTAAGTTATGTACCATCAACTGTCTTATGAATTCATAGACAGATTTCATCCTTTATGTTTTGTCTCAGGATGTTAATTTACTAACCTTTTTATGTGTCAACAATTTAAGGATTTTCTAGCACCTTTTAAGCCTAAATTCTGATGCTTTTCCATTGATTTTTTATTAATCTCTTACTTACTGCTCATATGTGTAGAAAAAGTTAAAAAGGGAAGATTAGCAAGTCATTCAAGTCAAAAAAGGTTAAATGTGAAAGAAAAGAGTCAAATGCTAGAAATCAAGCCTAAGAATTGACCCTTAGTTACGGCGATCGCAGCCTGATGGTGCCTAAATTCTGATGCTTTTCCATTGATTTTTTATTAATCTCTTACTTACTGCTCATATGTGTAGAAAAAGTTAAAAAGGGAAGATTAGCTAGTCATTCAAGTCAAAAAAAGGTTAAATGTGAAAGAAAAGAGTCAAATGCTAGAAATCAAGCCTAAGAATTGACCCTTAGTTACCGCGATCGCAGCCTGATGGTCACGATCACAACTATTAAAAAAGTCAATTGGAGGGCGATTGCGATATCACTAAGTAGATCCCGAGAGCTATAAATGTGGTAAAAAGGTGCTGATCGTGGTTTAGCAGAAAGTTTCAAGGGAATTTTTGTAATATTTGGCAAATGTGGAATTGTTTAGATCAATTTTCACCATCTTATCTTTATCCCACATATTATCTTTCATTTTTTAATTTCTATGGTTTTATCACTTGGAGCATGGAGAAAAATTTGTACTAATAATGAGATAAGTAGATATTAGAATGACTCCTAAGTAAAGAATTAGCAAATCCGATTGATGATTCATTGGAATTTAAAGTGTGGTTTGCATTTTCTTTATTTTTCATGAATCATATTGATGGAGATTTTGGTATGTTCTTGTTTATTGTCTTTATTAGTTGTTGTTCTTCCTCTTGAAGTTATGTTATAATAGGGTGCAATTGCGTGTGGCTTGTGATGTATTTATGCAGATTCTAGTTTGCTGATGATGGGTTTCACTGTTACTTGATTTAATTAATTGGGATTTATGGGTTAAAACCCCAAACACCCTAAACGGGTTTGTGGGTGAAAAACCCAAACTCTTGAAAGCTTCCATCTACCTTCAAAGAGGGATATGGGTGAAAAAAGCAATAACGAACAATAATATATGTAGTTTACTATTTTTTTGCTATCTTAGAAATAATGGTGAATAGAGAGTAGGCTATATTTTAGGCATTTTCCTAGAAATAGGGATACCCAATTAAGTCATTGGGTGGATTTAATTGACACACCCGTAAGGTACTTAAAAGGGTTAATGAGTGACATCTTTGAGACTTTGTTGACAAACTAGCCTTAAGGACTTTCAACCTAGCTTACCATATCATTAATGATTTGAATTTAGACTGAATAATCATGTTCCCATGCATAACTTGCCCCTAGGAAAGCATAATCCCAATATCCATTTCTAACTATTTAGTTTCTAAATTATTCTTAGTCTTGAGTTAGTCTTTTAGATGCCCCCAAAAAATTATATCTTTGAAAACATTCAAAATTCCTAAATATTTGTATCCTTGGTTTGAACTTAGTAAGTACTTTTATTTTGAACTTACCCATTCGCCACTCATATTATTCCTTGTAGATTTGACCCCGACTCTTATTGGATTTGTATTGAGAATGACCACCTTGCACTTAAATTGATGTGTAAGTTGAGTGTTATCCGAAATGACACCGTTGCCGGGGAACAATTTGGCGTATTAAGTTAGTTTTAAATTTTAGCCTACTTTTTTTTGTTCAAACTTGTAATATTTGTTTGTGATTTTCTTGTGTTAATTAGAATTTTGCTTGTTTACTTATCACTATGGCATCTTTGAATGAATGTGAGTTTGGTGGTTGGAAATCATATCTAGATAATCCATGTCCATATTGTGATGGACCATACTTTTTGCAAGAATGTAAATATGCTCCCCAAAAATATATGTGTGCACCATCTCGATCCTATTGGGGGTATGATTATTCCTTTTATAGTGGTCGTGATGGGCATTTGTAATACCCTAAACTTTCTCTAAGTTAAATTTTGTATCCAAATGAGTTTGTGATGTCTTTCTAAATGATTAATGTTTAAATCAGATAGAATTTCCCAAATTTTGACTTTTTAGTATATGAGAAATTGAATTTGATTTCCAACGATACCAATTTTGTCCAAATCTGGTATCGAAGTAAAAAGTTATGGACATTTTTACAGAGAATCGTTGGAACAGCTCAGAAGTGACGGTCAGGCCGGCGGACCATCAAGATAGCGATGGACCATCGCCCAAGCCGTTGTGACTAGGGTAGTGAACCCGTCTGCTAGCCATGTGCGATCGTTAGGACCGATGGACCGTCAAGCTAGTGATGGACGTCACCCAAACCATCGTAGACGAGGTAAAAAGTTTATGTTTTGGCCAAGTACGATGGGATGGACCGACAGAATGTCGACCCAGCGATGGACCGTTGCCTAAATCGTCACCACTTCCCTAAAGCAATTTTAACTAATTTTTAAAAGGGTATTGGGGTTTTATTCCACCCGTTTTAACCCCTAATTATACTAGACCATAGATCATAACTTCATTATTCATTCATAACACGAAATTAGGGTTTTTCTCAATGATCAGTCCTTAAGAACAAGAAATTCTAGGTGTCTAATACCAAGGTAAGAATTTAAGCTTTTCTCAACCGATCTTTAATAAATCATCCACCTAGGTATGTGAATTGTTGATTTATGGGTTTCTTTCACCAATGAAGCTCAAGAATCCAATTTCAAACTCATGAATTATGATTTCCATATGGTGACTTGATTTTAATTATGTTGATGTTGTTGTATGAATCCCAAGTTGGAGTCTTTATGTACTTTTCATGAAATTA
>JAPEIP010000009.1:41382303-41427321 GCA_026120095.1 Capsicum chinense
ATTTATGGGTTTCTTTCACCAATGAAGCTCAAGAATCCAATTTCAAACTCATGAATTATGATTTCCATATGGTGACTTGATTTTAATTATGTTGATGTTGTTGTATGAATCCCAAGTTGGAGTCTTTATGTACTTTTCATGAAATTATTCTAGTATGTGTGTTTGGAAAATTTTAAATTGAGTTGATTAAAGTAACCATGATGTATGAACTAGTGTATATGCCTAAGCCTAAGGTTGTTCATGTAATATTTTTGGTAAAATGCCCGAGAGAATGGGAATCATGCTTTAAGACTCAATTATGACCAAATTGATAAATCCATGCTTTACCCTTATGTTCAAAATGACTTCCATGTTATTGTTATACATTGAAATTGTTTGATGGATTGCTTAGGAGATTAGACCTATGAAATTATGACATGTTTATATGCATTCCTATTCATATATCAAACCATGATAATCAAGTGCCTCATAAAATTTCCTAATGAATGTATTATGGATTGTTGATTATGGTTGTGAGTCCATGAAATGTCATTCTCATTAGTTTCATGCTATCGAGTTCTGGGGGTACTGGTACTTGATAATTTAGCTGTGTGCCTAGATCCAATGTCAATTTTCAAAATACTCTCAGTCAAGCCATGTTTATTAGAATTTGACAGTCATATGACTTAAGAAAACTCAGTAATCTCAGCTAGTTATCATACCTCAGTAATATTTCATCAGTCAATGGAACTCAGTGAACTCAGTCCAGTCAGTTCAATATAATAAATTTAGTGTCTAATTGGATGGAAGTAGGATTCAGCACCGAATGAGACTAAGGATGGGAACTTACCTGTGAGTAAAGTGTATGATTTTTAAAATCAATCCTTGTAATCCAAAACGACGTAGCCAACGTAGATTAAGACATCTAAACTATTATATGAGGGTTAATAAGGTGACTTAACCTATCAGATAAGGGTCCCTCTATTCTGTTTAGAGTACCTGTTAGATGAGGAATTACTCACAACTTGTCCTTACCAGTGGCACGGTATTGACATCCTTCTAATTAGGGTTATAGATTGGACCCCAAGTTAGTTATATTATCTTATTTGGGGTATGTCAATTAGATGATTACTTCACACAGTTACAGTCTCATTCTAAGTCTCAGTAATAGAACTCAGATAGTTCTACAGAATTATGAACTGTCAGATACAGTCACCCAGTTCAGTATGGAATTCAGCTAGTTCCATCAAAAATAGGACTATTAGACACAGTCATTCAGATAATAGTATATCAGTTATACGAAACATATGTTATCAGTATTCAGATTTAATGATGTCATGATTCAGTTAGAGTTCACGTTTTCATGCATGTATTCTTACATTCATGTTATTCAGTCAGTTAGTATTATTCATGCATATAAATACCTTGTATTTAGCCTACCTCACTTGCGTACTAGTACATTCAATTGTACTGATGTATTTGTGCTATGGTGTTTTTATACCATAGGTTCAGAAGCACGAGCTCCAGATCATCCTTAGTAGATCAGATGTTCAGCAGCCAGATTAGCTGTGAGTCCTCATCATTCGAGGATAACATAATTATTTTATTACATTATTATTTCAGTAGTTTGGAGTTAGTTAGGGATATATCCCATCAACTCCACATGTTTTAGACAGTTTAGAGGCTTCTAGAGTATAGCATGTTCAGATTGTTATTTCACTTTTCTTTTGGTATTTGTATACCATATTTGTAGATATTACGTTTTATCAGATATTTTAACCCTAGGGCCTTTCATCCTTTTTATGTATTTATATAGTATATTATGCAGTGCCTAGTTACAAATATTAGTCATAGGTTAGCTTGTGGCCCTTTGGGGTCATAAGCACTGTGTAGCATTTTAGGTACTAGATTTGAGGCGTTATGTCATTGAAGTGGTTTTCCAAATGTACCCCCCTTGATATGATAAAAGAAATGCTAGTTATTCTTATGAGTTTGATAGGTATCATAATGTGAAAAAAAAGAACAACATACCGGATACAATGGAATTAAAAAAATGCTTCAAACTCTTTTGGAATAGGGAACTACGTCAGAGAAGGACATGCATGACTTGTATCAATATAATGAGGCATTCAAAATGGGAATTGAAAAGATTGAATAATAGAAAAGGTGGTAAAATCTTGAAAGTACCACAAATATGCCCATTCTTCAAAGTGAGCTTTAAATTAAAGAATCCTTGATTGTTTCCCAACCAACTGAACTAAACATAGTGAAGTATGTCAAAATTGAGAAAATAGTTCCAGAGTCGGGAGAATAAGCCAAGCAAACCATTTATGAAGACTCTAGTTTATTTCGGGTTGAGAATGTTGAGAAGGATGCCACTTCAAATTTAGGAAGAGGACCTTACTTACACTACTTTTCAATAGTATGTCTTGTAGATATGATGAAAGTTGAAGTACCCAAGCAAATAATAAATTTTGGAGAGGAGGAGGAAAATCCCAACATTTTAAAGTTTGTTAATCCAAAAGGGCAAAATGAAGCACCTCACTTGAAGGTAATAAATGCAAAAATGTGATGTGTAAGAAATGAATTATTGATGTTCTTATCAATATGCAATGAACCTATTAGGAAGTTTGATGTGAAGTTGGGTAAAAGGTTCATGTCTTCAAAGTGGAGAGATAGAAAATATTTTATTGTTTCCTCACCTTTGGCCAAAGTACCTAGAAGATGTATTGATCTAAAGTTGGACCATCGATACAAATCCTCAAAATGGAGACAAAAAAGATAGCCAAAAGATGTTGTGCCACGACTTTAACTCAGGCGCTTCTTGGAAGGCAATCGTAGTAACTTTTCTTGTCATTTTCTATTTCTTTTAATTCAATTTTTAACTTTATTTTGGGTGTTTGTAGAAGATGACACAAGTTGGAATGGGTACCTCAAGAATGAAACCCTGGATAAGTATAGTGGACTTTCTTTTCATCGCTTTGCCATCTTAAGTAAGCTTACAAGGTATGATCTTTAAAAGACAAATGATAATTACATTCCATGATTTCTTTTAGATTGAATACAACATTTGAGCATAATTTGGTAGAATATGGTTGTTGGGATGAATATTTATTTCCCCTATCTCGATATGACTACTACTATCGTGGGAGTTGTGAATGCAGTTAAGAGGTGGCAATCGCGATTGCATGGAAAAGTTTCAATGGTATTTTAATAATATTTGGCAAATGAAGGGTTTTAGGTCATTTTTCAGCATCTTATCTTTATCCTACATATTATCTTTCATGTTTTTAGTTTCTAGGGTTTTATCACTTAGAGCTTGAAGCAAAATTTATACTAATCTTAAGATAAGAAGATATTAGAGTGACTCCTAAGTGAAGAATTGGCAAATCCCATTGAGGATTCACTGGAATTTAAAGAGTGATTTTCATTCGCTTTATTTTTCATGAATCAAATTGATGGGGATTTTGGTATATTTTTGTTTATTATCTTTGTTAGTTTCTAGTTCTTCCTCCTGTAATTATGTTAGAATATGGTATAATTGCGTGTGGGTTTTGATGTATTTGTGTATATTCTTGTTTGTTGATGATGAGTTTTAGTATTGCTTGATTCAATTATTTAGGATTTGTGTCTGAAAACCCCAAACACTCAAAATAGGTTTGTAGGTGAAAATCCATAACTTCTTAAAGCTCACATCATTCTTTAAAGTGGGATATCGGTGAATTTTTGGAACCCATGGCATCCTTGAAAGATGGCTATGGCGGACAAAGCAATAGTGGATAATAATATATGTAGTTTACTATCTTTTTGCTATCTTAGAAATAAGGGTGAATATAGAGTAGGCTTCATTTTTGGCATCTTCCTGGAAATAGGGATACCCAATTGAGGTGTTGCATGGCTTTAATTGACACACTCATTAGGTACTCAAAAAGATCAATGAGTAACTTCTTTGAGACTTTATTGACAAACCAGCCGCAAGGACTTTCAACCTAGCCTACCAAATCATTAATGATTAGAATTTTCACTAAATCACGATGTTCCCATGCATAACATGCCCCTAGGAAAGCATAATCCCAATATCCATTTCTAATTGTTTTGTCTCTAAATTATTCTTAGTCTCGAGTTAGTCTTTTAGAAGACCAAAAATAATTATATCTTAGCAAACATTCAAAATCCCTAAATATTTGAATCCTAGGTTAGAACTTAGTAATTACTTTTATTTTGAACTTACCAATTCACCACTCACATTATTCCTTGTGGATTTGACCCCAACTCTTGTTGGGTTTATATTAACAATGACCACCTTGCACTTAAATCAATGTGTAAATTGAGCATTATCAAAAATGGTGCCGTTGCTGGAAAATAATTTGGCGTATTAAGTTAGTTTGAAATTTTAGCTTACCTACTTTTATTCAAACTTATACTATTTGTTTGTGATTTTCTTGTGTTATTTAAATTTTTGTTTTTGTTTACTTGTCACTATGTCATCTTTTAATAAATGTGAGTTTGGTGGTTGAAAATCTTATCTAGATGATCCATGTCCATATTGTGATGGACCATACTTTTTGTAAGAATGTAGATATTCTCCCCCAAAAGAGATGTATGCACCATCTTAATTCTATTAGGGGTATGATTATATCTTTTATGGTGGTCGTGATGGACATTGGAGTGGTTTTCCAAATGTCCCCTCCCCTTGTTATGCTAACACAAATGCTAGTTATTCTTCTGAGTTTGGCAGGTACCATGATGCAAAAAACAAAGAACAACATACAGGATATAATGGTATTGAAAAAATGCTTCAAACTCTTTTGGAATGGTGAACTAAGTTGGAGGAGGACATGCATGATGTGCATCAATGCAATGAGGAAATTCACAAGGGTAATAAAAAAGATTAAAGAAATGAGCTAGGAGGCCAATCTTGCAAGTACCACTACTATGCCCGTTCTTCAAAGTGAGCTTGAAATTGAAGAATTCTCGTTGGTTTTCCAAACAACCGAACTAAACATAGTGAAGGATGCCAAAATTGAGAAATGGTACTAGAGTCTAAAGAAAAAGCCAAGCAAAGCCTTTATAAAAACTCTAGTTCATTTTGGGCTGAGAATGTCGAGAAGGATGCAAATTCAAAATAAGGAAGAAGACCTTGCTCAAACAATTTTTTAACATTATACTTGGTCGATGTGATGAATGTTGAACCACCCAAGAAAATAATAAATTTTGGAGAGGAGATGAAAAATTCCTACATTTGGAGATTGTCATTCTAATAGGGAAAAATGAAGCCCCTCAGTTGAAGGCAAATAAATACAAAATATGGTGTGTAACAACTGAATTATTGATGTTCTCATTGATACCCAACGAGCCTATTAGGAAGTTTGATGTAAAGTTGGGTAAAAGGTTTAAGACATCAAAGTAGCGAGACTGAAAATATTTCATTGTGTCCTAACCTTTGCCCAAAGTACCTGGAAGATATATTGGTCTAATGTTGTCCCGTCAATACAAATCCTTTAAATAGAGACATAAATGATAGACAAGGGATATCGTGCCACCACTTTAACTAAGGCGCTTCTTGGGAGGCAAACTAAAGAATTTTTCTTGATGTTTTCTAATTCTTTTGATTAAATTTTTTACTTGATATTAGGTGTTTGTAGGAGATAGCACAAGTTGAAAAAGGTACTTCAAGAATAAAACCCTGGATAAGTATAGTGGACTTTCTTTTCATTACTTTTCTCTTTTAAGTAAGCTTACAAGGTATGATCTTTAAAATATAAGTGATGGTCACATTCCATAATTTCTTTTAGTTTAAATTTAATTCATTTGAGCTTAATCTGGTAGAATATGGTTGTTGGGATGAGGATTTTTGAACGTGTGCCTTGTTTCAAATGCTAAATTCCAAAATTCTTACTTTCATACACTAGTTCACACCATATGTTTGATGAAACACCCAATTGAGGCTTGTTTTCTTAACTGAGTGGTGATGATTTTATTGAATTAGTATGATTACAAGTGGTGTATTTTGTGATGAATTGGTGTATTTGGCTTGTTCACATGTTTTGTTATTTTACCTATTCAAGCTCTTACTTTTCATGCACACCACATGTTTGTTAAAATGTCAATAAGAGAGAAATGTCTTATATGCCTATAAAGGTTGATGTAAACTTTCTTGAGGCATTGTATGATCATGTTTTGACTATAGCTTTGAGTCCAATTGGTCTTAATAGTGATACAAATAGTGGTTTTTTGTTGAAATTCTGGATAATGTTTTATCCATGGTGTGACTTATTGGTGTGCTTATAATAGCATCTTTGGGTAAAGTCTAAATAACCCGAGGGACATGAATGTTTGCCTTTCCTTATCATAGATTGGGTGATACCATTCTTAAGGGTATAGGGTCATTTCTATTTCTATTGGTGCCATGAGTGTTTTATGAACTAAATGAATGATATGTGAAGTTGTGAGGAAAGAATCCCATGAAGTGTAATGATAATGTTGTCTTCCATTTACCCCAGTTTTTCTTTAGTTGTTTAGGAGGAGGAAAAAGCTCAAAATTCTTTCAAAATGTCATTGGCAAGAAATGAAATGATAGTTTTATTTTTGAAAAAAAAAAGGATCAAGGATGTTTTTGAGATTTCTTTTGAGTGAGACCATTAAATTTAATTTTTGTCTCTCTCTTTACAAGGATGAGTCATTGACTCAGAGTAACTTATTCAGTTAAAATTGCATAAATTGGTTGGGAGATTAACTTTTTTCTCTATGAGTATGATGTCATGTTTGGTGAGATTTTTTTCAAATTCCTGTACATATGTGTAGTCTATAACTTGCTCTGACTTTGTTCAATGCAAAATCCTAGAAAAGCTTGGTTTGGAGAATGATTCGAGGCCATTTTGACTCATCACATAGCCAAATTCCCACCTTAACATTTTTCCCTAGTTAACCCCTTAATGCCTTTTTACCTATTTTTATTTCCTTATCTAATGACAACCTTGGTAAAATACCCAAGCTCTTTTTAAAATCTTTCTTTTGGAACATAACCTCTTTTAATTCATTGCATGATTCTAAGAAATGAAATACAGGCGAAAGCCTAAGTTAGGGGGTGTGTAGTTGGAGAATAATGTTAGGTTGGTTTAAACTCCAAGTTTGGGGGATGAATATGATGTGCTAAGATGAGCCAAGAATAGTGTTTGGAAGGTTGTCAACTCATATGTTAAAAGACAAGAGATGAGCTTAATGATAAAGTAGAATAGCCTAACCCATAGAACTTGAAGTGAAATTGAATGAATGAAGGGCTAAAAAGGGAATAAAGTTAGAAAGTCTCTTAAAAAGAAGAAATAAAGAAAGAAAATGGTGGCATTGAATTATTTGGTAAACACTGAGAAAAACGGGTAGGGAAATATAGGAAATGGATTGAAGGAGAATAAAGTTGAGAGTTTGAAAATTTTAGGGGTAGCAAAGGATGAGTAATTACATTGATGGAGGTCTTTTAGTTACTTGATCCATATATATTCCTTCCCGCAACTCAAACCTTTATCGTTTCCCTCATGACCTTGGTCATTCCAAAATATATAAGTCTACATTAGTTTCGAAAGACACAACGGGAAAACCTATGGTTCTACTCATTGTACTTGAATTTCTTTGGACAGTGAGTACAAATTATTTCATTATTTGAGCTTCTTTAGAAATTGCAATGTCTTTTGTGTGTGTGGATCTAACTCTTCCTTATGAGAGACATCAATACTTTAGGGTATAGGGTGAAGTCTTACTCTTGGTTTGGATAAATGGGTGAAGTAAATTGCATTATGAAGATTGAGAATTTTTTTGAAGATTTTGTGTTTCCTCTTAAGGTGCTTTGTTTATTTGGAAGATTAATTTGATACAAATTTGCATTCTTGCTTCATAATATGTGCTTATTAGAAAATTTTGGTTTACTTGTTGCCATGACATGTTTGAAAATTCTTTGTAGTGCTTTTTTAGGATATTCCTTTAGTATAGTTTACTTTAGGGTTGATTTGAGTTTAATACCCTATCTCATTGAATTTTTCTTAGACGCTTGAGGACAAACAATTGTTTAAGTTTGGGGGGTATTTAGGAGTTGTTAATTTGAGGATTTTCTATCACCTTTTAAGCCTAAATTGCCAAGATTTTTCATTGATTTTATGTTAATCTATTACCTAATGATCATTTGTGTACGAAAAGTTAAAAATGGAAGATGAGAAAGTCATTTAAGTCAAAAAGAGGTTAAATGTGGCAGACAAGAGTCAAATTCTAGAAATCAAGCCTAAGAATAGACTCTCAGTTACTGTAATCGTGGCATGAGGGTCGCGAACACGCCCAGTGAACAATTTAATCGAAGGGCAATCGCGATATGACTATTGTGATCGCGAACGTGGTAAAGAGGTGGAGATCGTGATTGTGCAAAAAAGTTTCAAAGGCATATTTGTAATATTTGGAAAATAAGGATTTTTAGCTCATTTTTCACAGTCTTATCTTTATCCCACATATTATCTTTCATTTTTGTAGTTTCTAGGGTTTTGTCACTTAGAACTTGGAGAAAAATTTATACTAATCTTAAGATAAGAAGATATTAGAGTGACTCCTAATTAAAGAATTGGCAAATACCATTGAGAATTCATTGGAATTTAAAGTGTGGTTTGCATTCTCTGTATTTTTAATGAATCAAATTGATGGATATTTTGGTATATTTTTGTTTATTATCTTTATGAGTTGCTTGTTCTTCCTCTTGGGATTCTATTAGAATATGGTGCTATTGTGTGTGGGTTGTTATGTATTTGTATAAATTCTAGTTTGTTAATTATGGGTTTCAGTATTGCTTGATTTAATTAGTTATGATATGTGGGTGAAAACCCCAAACACCCAAAATAGGTTTGTGGATGAAAGTCCCAAACTCTTGAAAGCTCACATCATCCTTGAAAGAGGGATGTGGGTGAACTTTTGCAACTCATGTAATCATTGAAAGAAGGCTATGGAGGACAAATAAATAGCGGACAATAATGGATGTAGTTTACTATTTTTTTGCTTTCTTAGAAATAAGGGTGAATAGAGAGTAGGACATGTATTTGGGTATCTTCCTGGAAATATGGATGCCCAATTGAGGTGTTGGGTGTCTTTAATTGACACACTTGTTAGGTACTCAAAAGGGTCAATGAGTGATATATTTAAGACTTTTTTCACAAACTAGCCTTAAGGACTTTTAACCTAGCCTACCACATCATTAACGATTAGAATTCTCTCTGAATCATCTTGTTCCCATGCATAACTTGCCCCTAGGAAAGGATAATCCCAAGATTTGTTTCAAATTGTTTGCTCTCTAATTATTCTTACTCTCAAGTAAGTCTTTTAGAAGCTTAAAAAATAATTATATATTTGAAAACATTCAAAATCCGCAAATATTTGTATCCTAGGTGTGAACTTAGTTAGTACTTTTGTTTTTAACTTATCCCTTCGCCACTCACATTGTTCCTCATGGATTTCACTACGACTTTTTTTTGGTTTATATTGACAACGATTGTGTTGCACTTAAATTGACGTGTATGTTGAGTGTTATCACCCTTATCCTAGGCCCCAGTTGACTATCACTTTTTTAGTCTCTAGTTATTAGATTAAAGATAATCGTCTTATGTAGATGATTCTGATTAACCTAGAGTGATAATTAATCTCCAAATACTATTATGATGTTTTTTTCCTACTCTCTACCTCTTCTGTGAAGCAAGTAGTGATATTGTTGAACCTTTGGGGGTTTCACCATACAGTGAGGGACCAGGTCCCTAAAAGTCAAACACAAGTAATAGAACCATAAAGCAATAATGAGGCAATGCAAAAACAACTTAGTGCAATAAAGTAAGAACACATGATTTTTATGTGGAAACCCAATAAGGGAAATAACATAACTTGCCCTCACAAGAACCAAAGAAATCTACTATAACCAACCTCCTATTTATAGTCTATATTTCAGTCTACCTCTAGGCTTCTTTCTCTTGTAGCAACTCTACCACAATCTTATCTTAGTAACTCTACCATAGACCACTCTACTTATTACCTATAATCAAGAACTAAGTTAGGAAACTCTACCTAAGAGCTTACAAAAGCAACACTACTCTTAAAAGATGAGTAGATGCGCCTTTCAGACTTCCTAGGACTCTGTTGAATCTTAAGCTTAGATATGAAGTTTGTAACACCCTGAGTCTGTACCCCGGATCCTATACAGTGCTCATAATCCTAAAGGATCACAAGCTAACCCATGACTGGTACCTGTTGAAATCATTGAATAGTAATGTTGTAATCATATAGAAACTAGTCAAAAATTTTCATAGAGTTCAAACAAAAATCAAAGTATTGAATACTGAAAATCAATACTTAAATCTGAATATCTGCCTATAAATACTCTAGTCTAAAAGCCTCTAAATGTCCGAAGATGAAGTTGATGGGATAAGTCCCTAAATAACTCCAACTACTGACGTTCTGATAACTAAAAATAATGAACAACAACTCTGCCCTAAAACTATGAACTCTCATTACTAAATCTACTACTGATAATTTTGGCTGCTAAGTGTGGTCAGGAGCCCGTGCGTCTAAACCTATGATATAACACATCATAGCATAAAAAAAAGGTATGCGTCAGTACTTTGAATATACTAGTATGCTAGGTATGGTAAGGCAAAATGGATGGGTTCATATGCATGAACAATAACTGTCTGAGTAGCGTGAAAATAACTGAATGAGAGTAGATGCTTAACTAAAACTACTGTAAAGGGTGCTTATGCAAGAATATTCACCTAACTATGCAGACTGTAACTGAGATCATATAAACACTGGGTACTAAATTTTGATAACTGAATGACTGATATCTGAGTTTACTGACACTAAATTACTGTATACTAAGTGACTATTTCTAACAGTCTCGATTCTATAGAGATGAACTGAGTTTTGTACTTAGCTGGGTGACTATATCTGATAGTCCTGATTCTCAAACTAAATGGAGGTTATATACATAGTCTAAAATTAAAACTTTGTGAGTCTATCTAACAGACATACCCTAATTATGAACTGAGTTGGGGTGTAACCTGTGACCCAGTTAGAAGGGTGTTAGCACCTTGCCAAGGGATACTAACAATGACTGAGTTAACACTGTCTGACAGAAAGCCCTTTGGTCAATCCTCGTTGGCAGGAAAACTCGTATGAGATGTATCAACCCTAGAATTATAGGAAGACATATCAACCTATGCTGGCTACGTATTTCTCTAATGCAGGGATTGAAGTTAAGGGTCAGACCATTTACTGACTAGAATGCCCCTATCCATGGGTTCACTCGGTGCTGATTCCTACTCCTAACTGAAAAGATGTTAAATTAATATCTAGACTATACTAGGCTTTACAAAATTGTTACTGATCATAATATCTACTGAACTTAATTGATTTTACTGAGTTTACTGAGTTTACTGAGTTTTATTAACTCACTGAGTACACTGCATTCTGCTAACTGACTGAATATGCTGAGTTCTGGAACTATCTGAGTACTACTAGATGTGCCATTACTGACACTATTCTGAAACTACTATAAATCTAGGTAAATATCTAGATTTTCGGGTATTAAATACACCTAAAAATGAATAGCATAAATTGTAAAACATAGCACAAGCTTACAAACCTGATAACTAGTTATTTTTCCACCATTCATTGATCGAGGCATTTTAACACACACTTGCATGGTATGAACTTGTATACATGCTAATATGATATGATTTCATTACTTATCTTACATGAATAATTAATCAAACACTTGGGGAGCACAATCTATGCACATAATAATGAACAATATATAGGCATCATGATTACCAGTATGAACTTACAAATTCATGGGGTTTTAAACATAAATCCATATACCATTACATGCGTAAATTAATTTACATGAAACTTGAATTAAATCACGAATTAAAAACCCTAAAGAACATTATAATCATGAATACAATCAATTCAATATGTAACTCATCGAAGAAACAACTTGTATTATAAAAAAGATTCTTGAACTCCTAGGGTGGAAGGAAAGCCATTGATGAACACCTAACATACTTGATTGTTAATTCTTTGAAAGTTGTGGAGAATTTCTTAAAGCTTGAATCTTGAATTGGAAGTTCTAGGATTTGTTCTTATGAGAAATTTGAGAGAAAGTAATTGTTTTTGCCCTAGGAACGATTTAATCTCGTGTTTTTGGGCATTAATACGGGTGGAAAATGACCCAATTACCCCTCTGGATAAAGGTTTTTAATGACTAAAAAGAGTGCCCAGCAATACGCATACTGATGCACTGTGTCAATGAGATCAAGCGATGACAAATGCGCCATATCATGTTCGTGTTAGTTCACTAGAATTTCACTTAAAGCTGGGGAAAAATTATCTATTGATGTGATGGGCGACATGACAGATCGAGATTGCTTCTATCCACTATTTTGGTCACCCAAACATAGTTCAAACGAGGTTCGAAAAATTTAAAACTCATCCGAAGTGACCTATTGACATTCCTAATTATGAATCAACCTAAAAATCAATATTTTAAGGTCATGAGAGTCTTAGAATAGGATCATCAAGTTACGAAGGCTAAAATAATTCTAAGTACAAATACTTAGTTGAAATTTCTAAGTCTAGGACCTTTTTTCAAGATTTAATGGTTTAATTTAAGCTGAAGATTTTACGGGTTCTTACAATATCTCCCCCTTAGGAACATTCATCATCGAATGAGACTGACTAATCTGAAAATACTGATAGGTTGAATTTATATATATAGTAAATATGTACAAATAAATCATTATTACATGACTGAAAGTACTGATATACTGAGTTACCATACTGATATGTATACTATAGCATGACTTAGTTCTCAAAACATGACATATGACTGAGCTTTATCATTAAGGTATACATGATATGAGAATGCTATGCAACTGAACCGATATAGATTTGTAAAGGTAATCTGAGCATAGAACTAGATGAATTCAAGAAGGTGAGAATCTTGGTCTGCATATCTTCTTCTACTTCACAAATAGCTACCTCAACAGACCGATTCTCCCAAAGAACTTTGACTAAAGGAACTTTTTGTTCCTCTGTCTATAAACCTAGTGATTGAGAATTTTTATTGGAATCTCTTCAAAAGAGAGGTTGTTCTGGACATCAATTCCCTCTATCGGGACTACCACTTCTAGGTCACCTATGCACTTTTTGATAAAGGAGACATGAAACACTAGGTGCACTGAAGCAAGTGTGAAGGCAACTCAAGATCGTAAGCTACCTTTCCAAAATAGCTGAGAATTTGGTAAAGATCGATATATTGGGGATTAAGCTTCCCTTTCTTGCAAAACCTCTTTACTCCTTTTATATGAGAGAATTTCAAATACACATAATCCCCTATCTCAAACTTGAGATCCTTTCTTCGCATATCTACATATGATTTCTATCGGCTCTGAGCTGTCGTAAGCCTTTCCCTGATCAATTATGCTTTTTCTAAGGTATCAAATACCAAGAAAGGACCTACCACTATGGCTTTACCCACTTCAAACCAACCAATAGGAGATCTACATCTCCTCCCATAGAGTCTGTCAAACGGAGCCTTGTGAATGCTGGAATGATAACTATTATTATATTCAAACTCAATCAAAGGTAAGTGGTCATCCCAAAAACCTTTAAAGTCAATGGTACACACTCTTAACATATCATCTAGAGTCTGGATGGTCCTTTCTGATTAACCATCTGTATGAGGATGAAAGACTGTACTGAGGTAAACTTGGGTACTAAAACCCTTTTGGAAGGCTTTTCAAAAATAAGAGGTGAAATGGGTACCTCTATCTAAGATAATGGATAATTGGACTCTGTGAAATCTAAAAAACTCTCTTACATAGAGTTTGGCATAATCCTCAGCTGAATAAGAGGTATAAACTGGTAAGAAGTGATTTGATTTAGTCATATTATCTACAATGGAAAAATACAATCATGCTGACGATGAGTACCAGGCAAACTCGTCACAAAATCCATGTTCACTTCCTCCCACTTCCACATAGGAATACTGAACTCCTTCATGGAACCACTATGTTTCTGGAGCTTAATCTTAACCTGCTGGCACGTATAGAACTTAGCTTAAAACTCTAGAATTTTCTTCTTTGTCTCACTCCACCAATAAATCTCCCGCAAATCATGGTACATCTTAGTGGCCCCTAGATAAACAAAGTAACGCGCACCATATGCTTTTACAAGAATTCATTGCCTCAAGTCATCTATACCTAGAATTCATATCCAACCCTAGAAACACAACATACCATCTCCCCCTTTGGACTACCATCAGTTAAATAAAGTCATGGTCAAGAACAAGTATCCACTTCCCAGAATTGATGAGTTATTTGACCAACTTCAGGGTGCCAACTACTTTTCTAAGATAGAACTTAAATCAGGCTATCATTAGCTCAAAGTCAAAGAATGTGAAATCCTAAAAATAGCTTTCTGAACTCGGTATGGTCAGTTTGAATTCCTAGTCATGTCATATGGTCTTACCAATGCTCCAAAACCCTTCATGGACCTGATGAATCACGTGTTCAAGTAGTACTTGGATATGTTCACCATAGTTTTCATTGATGACATTCTTGTCTACTCCCATAGTGAGCATAATTATGAAGACCATCTCAGAATAGTGTTATAAACTCTCAGAACCCATCTGTTGTTTGGCAAATTTCGTAAGTGGGAATTTCGGCTAAATTCCGTAGCTTTCCTTATCCATATAGTTTGCAATGATAGAATTAGAGTGGATCCTCAAAATAACAAAGTAGTGAGAAACTGGGCCAGACCCCCCTCTTCGTTAGATATCAGGAGTTTCTTAGGTTTGACTGGCTAACTTATAAGAAAGTCAAGTTCCAGTGGTCAGATTTTACTCACTAAAACCCTAATTGTGACTCTGCCATATGGTTTAGATGGGTTTGTGGTATATTGTGATGCTTCCAGAGTTAGTTTAAGGTGTGTTCTGATGTAGAGAGGTAAGGTCATAGCTGATGCCTCTAGAAAACTTAAGCCCTGTGAAAAAAGTTATCCAACTAATGATCTTGAGTTAGCAGCTATTGTATTTGCCTTAAAGATTTGGAGGCACTTTTTGTATTGGGTATATGTTGATATGTTCATAGACCATAAGATCCTGCAGTATGTGTTTTCTCAGAAAGATCAGAACCTATGCCAGAGAAGGTGGTTAGAGTTTTTAAAAGACTATGACATAAGTGTTTTATAACATCTGAGCAAGGGTAATGTTGTGATAATGCTCTCAGTAGGATATCATCGGTAGTTTTGCTCACGTGGAGGATGGTAAGAAAAAGTTAGTTTAAGAAGTTCATTAGCTTGCTCGACTAGGTGTCCGCTTAGTCGATTCAGCAGAGGGTAGTGTGTGGGTGTAGAATAGTTCAGAATCATCTTTGGTTTCCAAAGTAAAAGAAAAATAGGATAGAGATCCTAGTCTAATCAAGTTGAAAGAGTCAGCCAGATATCAAAAAGTAGAGGTTTTCTGTCAATACACATTTGAAGAGAACAATATTTATTACGCATGAATAGAACTGGTGTACCCCAAGGGGTTATGCTAGGTCTAATGAATCACTTAACTAGGAGATCCTTCAACTGTTCTTTTAACTCTTTGAGTTCTGATGGAGCCATTCTATATAGAGGAATAAAGATAGGTTGAGTATCTGGAAAAAAGTTCTATTTCAAAGTCAATTTCCTGCTCGGGAGGGACTCCAGGAAGATCTTCAAGAATCACATCTGGGAATTCACATGCTACTGATACTGAGTCAAGATTATGGGTTTCTAAAATAGAGTCTTGAACTCGTACGAGATAATAGACACATCCCTTAGACATCATTTTTCTCACTCTAAGTTAAGAAACAAGCTGACCCCTAAATGTTAAAGTACTACCCTCCATTCAAGGATAGGTTCATTCAGAAACTAAAAATGGATAATTTTGTTTCTGCAGTCAACTGAATCATAGCATTAATAAAGCCAATTCATGCTGAGAATGATATCAAAATCAATCATCTCTAATTCTATTAGGTCTGCTGAAGTGGCTTTCTAAGATACCATAACCGGATAGTTCCTATATACCCATCTGGCTATAATAGATTTACCCACTAGGGTAGAGACTGAGAAGGGCTCTGCTAGGATTTTAGGACTGACTTCAAAATCAATAGCTATATAAGGAGTTACAAAGGACAAAAAATCTCCTGGATCTAGTAAAGCATAAACGTGCAGATGATAAACTTGTATAATTCCAGTGACTATAGCAGGAGAACTTCCCTGATCCTATCAGGACTGAAGTGCATAATGCCTGTTTACGCGTTGCTCACTGGTGGAACTGGAAGTGGCATCCTGCTGATTTGCGTAATCAGACTGAGATAAAAGGCAATTATGCAGACTCTGCAAACCCATCTAAGGACACTCTCTGACCCTATGACCTAGCTTTCCATATGCAAAACATATATCACTTCCAGCCCTGCAGACATCCTGGTGGTTTCTGCCACACTTCTAGCAAAGGGGATTTGTTCGGGCACTACTAACACTACCATAGGGTTTAGGTCCTAGTCCCCTATCTTTATTGCCTTCTCTAAATTTTTTCACTAGAGTACTGGCTGAGGACAGAGCTGGAACTAAATATTAGGCAAAACTTAGAATGATTTCTACCTTTTGACTTAGGATGAGTGAAGTTGAAGCTACATGTTCTAGGTTTCTTATTCTCCCTCTCTCTCTTCTTATTCATAGCCTCCTCTATCTTATGAGCATAGGCCATAAGCCTAGATATGTCCATCTCCTTAATCACTATTGTGGTCCTGCACTCCTTGACCACACTATTAGACACACCAGACATAAATTTACTCATCATAAATTTGCTATTTTCTACCACATGAGGAGCTTATCTGGCCAACTAAGTAAATTTAGGAATACCTTTTCGCTATCATATTTCTCTTTTTCAAATTAATGAACTCCTCATGTTGCCCTTCTTCAAATTAATAAACTCCAACACCATCGCTTCCCTCAACTCTAGTGGGAAGAACCTATCTAGAAAAGTAGTGGCAAACTCCTCCCATTCTACGATCCCTGAATCAGTGGCCCTTTCTACCTTCCACTGCTTGAACCATGAGTGAGCCACATCCTATAACTGATATGTGGCTAACTTAGCACTCTTATTAGCTATCACCCCTATAATATCTATGACTTTCTGCATCAAGGAATTTCTGTGGGTCATGTTTTGACTTAGACTCGGTAAAGGCTGGAGGGTTCATTTGAGTAAAGTCCTGAATCTTAGCAGTAGTAGAATTGGATACTAGGTTGGCCGGAATGATAGCTGAGCATTCATTCTGGGCTACCACAGAATGAGCTAGAATGGTGAAAGTGGCTCTGAATTTTGCGTGAGAAACATGCTCGTCTAAGGGATTTGGCTGGACGGGTGGAGGTGCTAGCTGATTTCCTATTCATTTCTGTTGTTCTTTTTGGGAGGCCTTTTCTATAAATAGAACTAAGAAAAGGATTAGAATGAGTCTGTAACTTGAGCTCATTCTCACTCGCACAATATGAATACTAAAAGAAGGTAAACTTTTCCTAAAATGCCTTAAAGCCCCTTGTTCATAAGTATGGCGCGCTATACACCCATGCACATGACTCTTCTAGACATGACTTTCATACTCTGTTGAACCTTAGGATCTGATACAAAGTTTGTAATGCCCCGAGTCTGTATTCTAGATGCTACACGGTGCTCATAATCCCAAAGGACCACAAGCTAACCCATGACTGGTACCTATTGAAATCACTGAATAGTAATGCTGTAATAATGTGTAAATTTGGAAAAAATTACCATAAGGTTCAAAACTAAAATCAAACTACTGAATACTAAAAATCAATACTGAAATCTGAATATCTAACTGTAAATACTCTAGTCTAAAAGGCTCTAATTCTCTGATGGTGGAGTTGATGGGAAGAGTCCTCAAATAACTCCAACTACTAAAGTACTGATAACTGGAAATAATGAAATAAAAATCTAACCTCAAACTATGGGGACTAACTACTAAATCTGTTGCTGATAATTCAGGCTGCTAAGTACAGTCATGAGACCGTATGTCTAAAGCTATGATATAATACATCATAGTGCAAAAGAAAGTTATACGTCAGTACTTTAAAGGTATTGGTATGCTAAGTGAGGTAACTAAAAGAGAGTACATATATATCTTAAACTATTGTAAATGTTGATTATGCAGTGATATGCACATAACTACGTAGACTGTAATTGAGATCATGTTAACACTTACTACTATATTTTAATAACCGAATAAGTGATATCTTAGTTTAATGATACTAAATTACTGTATACTGAGTGACCATTTTTGACATTCCCAATTTTGTATAATTTAACTGAGTTTTGTACTGAGCTAATTGATTGTATCTGACATTCCTAATTCTGAAACTGAATTGAGGTTCTATACATAGTCTGAAACTGAAATGTGAGAGTGTATTTAATCGGCATAGCCTTATTATGAACTGAGTTGGGGTCCAACCTATGACCTCAATTGGATGGGTGTTAGTACCTTGCCAAGGGATATAATGACTATGAGTTAACTCTCTCTGATAGGAAACCCTTTCATCAACCCTCACTGGAAGAAAAACTCATATGAGATGTATCAACCCTAGACTGGCAGGAAGATATCTCAACTTATGCTAGCTATGTAGTTTTGTAATACAGGGTTTGCTACTAAGTGTCAAACCCTTTACTAAATAGAATGCCCCCATCCCTGGGTTCACTCAGTGTTGATACCTACTCTGAACTGAATAGATGCTGAACTAATTTCTGGACTATACTAGGCTTGAATGAATAGTTAATGATCGTACTATCTAACTGAACTGAATTGAATGTACTGAATTCTATTGACTGACTGAGTATGCTAAATTTTGTTAACT
The DNA here is from genome assembly GCA_026120095.1 of Capsicum chinense. Taxonomy (NCBI): domain Eukaryota; kingdom Viridiplantae; phylum Streptophyta; class Magnoliopsida; order Solanales; family Solanaceae; genus Capsicum; species Capsicum chinense. The sequence continues at coordinate 41,401,249 of JAPEIP010000009.1, forward strand.
TACTAAATACTATGAGTTTTGTAACTGTCTGAGTACTACTAGATGTGACATTACTGAGACTATTCTGAAACTACTGTAAATCTAGTTAAGCAACTAGATTATCGGATATTAAATACCCCAAGGACTCGATAACATAAATTGTAAAACATAGCACAATCTTGCAAACATAAAAACTAGTTATTTTGCCACTATTCATTCATTGAGGCATTTTAACAAACACTTGCATGGCATGAACTTGTATACATGATAATATGATATGATTTCATAACTCATCTCACATATAAAATTCATGTAACACTTGGGGAGCACAATCTATGCACATAATAATGAACAACATGTGGGCATTATGATTACCAGTTTCAACTTACAAATTCATGGGGTTTTTAACATAAATCCAGATACCATTACATACGTAAATTAATTTATATAAAACATGAATTAAATCATGGATTGGAAACGCCGAATAACATTATAATCATGAATACAATCAATTTAACATGAAACACATGGACGAAATCAACTTGTAATTTGAAAAGGATTCTTGAACTCCAAGGGTGGAAGGAAACCCTTGGATGAACACTTAACATACATCATCATTAATTCTCTGAAAGTTGTGGAGAATTTCTTGAAGCTTGAATCTTGAATAGGAAGCCCTAGACTTTTATTCACAAAAGTAAAGGGTTAAGATGTATTTTAAGGCTTGAATAGGTGGGGATATTGGGCCTGTGTCTCTCTTTTGATATACCAAGTAGCCTCCTCTATTGGGCAGTGTCTCTATTGAACCTTAACGACTGGAATCTCTCTAGAGTGTAACTGCTTGACATCCCTAGCTAGAATGAGAATTGGCTCTTCCATAAAGGCCAATATCTTATCTAATTTAACCAAGTCCTCATAAAGAATATGTGACTTATCAAGGATATAGCTCCATAGTATGGAAACATGAAAAACTGGATGAACAACGACAAAATTTAGGGGAAAGGCTAGCTCATAAGCCACCTCTCCAACTATTGAAGTATCTTGAAAGGCCCAATAATATAGGGATGATCTTTCCCTTCCTCCCAAACCTCATCATTCCCTTCGTGGGAGATACTCAAAGGAACACTCAATCTCCAACTCAAACCTCAAGGCTCAAAATTTACAATCTGTATAAGCCTTCTTTCTATTTTGAGCTACCCTCAGTCTATCCTGAATTACCTGGACTCTACTAAAAAACTCCCAAAGTTAGTTAGTACCATGGATACAAACCCCAAAGGTATCGAACCACCATTTTGGAGATCGACAATTTCTACCATATAGTGCCTCAAATAGTTCCATCTCAATGATCAAATGGTAGCTATTATTATAGGTGAACTCTGCTAATGCGAAGTGCTATTCATACTAACCTCTAAAGTACCTATCATAAGATGGAAGAATATTCTAAAGAACTTGAATAGTATGCTTTGGTTTTCCATCGGTCTAAAGGTGAGAAATGGAGTTAAGGTCCACCTAAGTACCTAGCTCCTCCTAAAAAGTTCTCCAAAAAATAAAAGTGAATACTGAGCCTCTGTCTAAAATATTGATATAGGTACTCTAGGTAGGAATACTATCTCATAAACATAGATATAAGTAAACCTCTCAGCATAGAAGGACCTCTAAATAGGAAGGAAAACTATTGATTTGGTTAACCAATATACAATGACCCAAGTGCCATTAGAACAATAGGAGGTTCCAAGAAAACCACTAACAAATTCCATGGTGATCCTCTCTCAATTCCACTTGGGAAAGGGAAATCTCAGGATTACACCACTAGGATTCTGATGCCCAGCTGTCACTTGTTGATAATGTAGGAAATGTGCTAAAAAGTCTGCCATATCTCTCTTCATACCACTCCACCAATAGTCCAACCTCAAATCCCTATAGATTTTATTTTTCCCAAGTTTATAAAGAGTCTAAAGTTGTGAGCCTAAAATAATGTCAACTTAAACAAGTCTCCTATAAAGAAAACAAAAATACGGCCATCATACCTCAAGATACCCTTAGAATCAATGGTAGCCCTCCTGGACTCACCCCTCAATACCTGATCATGGATGCTATAATCCTCAAACTGACAACTCTAAATCTAGTAAGGTTTCTCCCAGAGTCTGAAATATCAAGTCAAACCATCAAGTTGGATAAGGACTATATATTCTATGCCAATAACAACTCAAAAACTATAATAGAAGACAACCTACCCATACTTATTGCCTTTTGGCTCAAGGCATCCACTCATAATCCTTCAGCAACTTTATTGATCTGCATTGTTTTGAATTAAGCCCTCTTTAAGTTATGAGGTATTGAAGACTATAGTGATTATTGTAGAAATCACAATAAAATCCATAAAAATAATGCCTCTAAATCTTAAGCATAAAACTACTATTGCCAACTCCAAGTCATGAGTGGGGTAATTGTTCTGATGAACCTTCAGTTACGTTGATGCATAGGCAATAACTAAACTATATTGCATCAAAACACAACCTAAACCAACACTGGAAGCATAACAATATATGGTGAACTCCTGTCCCTCAATAAAGAGAGTTAACATAGGAGTTAAACTAAGAAAATCCTTGACCTTCCAAAAGCTTAACACACACTCCACAAACCACTGAAAAGAAACCTCCTTCTATGTAAATCTAGTCAAATAGTAGTAAAACCATCAATGAAATGCCTGTAATAACCTAGCGACCCAATAAGGCTATGAACCTCAAATAAAGATATAGGTCTAGACCAATGAAAAATAGCCTTAATCTTCATTGGGTTCACCATACTCCCATTCTTAGAGAAAAACATGTCCTAGGATTGTAACAGACTCGAGCCAAAACTCACACTTTGAGAATTTGTAAAAAGGTATATGATCTCTCAAACTCTGGAGTACAATCATCTAATACTGATCTCTCTCCCTTACACCTCAAATACACAAGAATTTAATCGATGAACACCATCATGAAGGAGTCAAAATAAGGTCTAAACATGCAGTTCATTAATCCATAAATATAGTTGGGCCATTAGTCAACCCAAAATACATCACCAAGAATTAATAATAGACACAACGATTGCTGAAGAAAGTTTTTAGATGTCCGCAGCTTGAATTGTAATTTGATGGTAATAGGAACTCAAGAAAATGTTAAAAAACACCACTTCTCCTTGAAGCTGGTCAAATAAGTGATCAATATAAGGCATAGGATACCTATTCTTTCCTGTCACATTATTCAACTCTCTTTAATCGATATACAATTTTTTTTCTTAAAGACACCTCAAGGCAACATACTCGGCCTAAAGAAATCCTTGCACAAAATATTTGAAGCAGAGAATTTAGCTACTAAGATCGATAAGATCCATATGGTAAGGTGCCATAGAAATAGGTTGGGTGCCCAACTCCAGATTAATAATAAACTTAATATAATTCTTAGGATGAAGGCCAGGTTGATTGGTATGAAAGACATCAAGAAACTCACATACTATAAGAATAGAATCAGATGGAGTACTCTACACACTAACGTCACGAATATAAGTGTAAGAACCCACAAAATTTCTAAGCTTAATTCAATCCTTTATACTTATTAGGATGTCCCATACTTAGAAAATTTTAGCTAAGTTCCCAGACTTAGTTTATTTTTGGCCTTCAAAAGTTGGCAATCTCATTTCGCTACCTTAATGTCCTGTAATGGTCCATATTTTGTAATTAATTCATGATGACAAAGGTAAATAGGTGTTCCTTGATAAGTTTTGGATTTTCTAGAACACGTTTAGATCATGTTCAGAGTCCCAAAATAGTGGACCAATGCGATCATGGTGCTCCACATCGCTAATCATGTTGGTAAACATTTGTGCAAGATGCCAGAGCCAAACCTTTTGAGGATCAACACGATCATGGAACAGTGAGTTGAGTATCACATCATAGCCATCAATGCACCGCATCAATTATAGCGTCGACATCTAATTTTTAGTCATTAAATGTCTGTATCTTTAAGGCAAAAAAGGGTTAATTTCTCTCCCTTATATAAACCTAATAACACATAATTTAGCTATATTTCACCAAAAATATAGTGTTTCTCTCAAGTTTCTCTCAAGAACAAGTTAGGATTTTCAATTAGGGATTCAAATTCAAGACTCAATTTTAAGAATCTCTCTGTCAATCTTTGAAAAATCAGGAACTAAGGTATGCATAGTGTACATTCATAGATTTCTTTAGTCCATGAAACCTAAGAACCAAGTTTTTAAATCATGTATGTGAATGTTTTATTGAGGGTTGGTTATGTTCATGAGATTATAATTGTATGATTCCCAAGTTGGAATCTTTATTTGTTTTTATAAAACTATTTGAGCATGCGAGTTGAAGACTATGAACTTAGTGGTTATGATGTGTTAATTTGATGATCATTCCTATGCCCTAAAAGGTGCATGTAAGGTGTTTGAAAAAATGCCTAAGAGAATAGAAAATATGTATTATGGCGTAAATGTGACCCAAGTGATAAATGCATGTTTTACCCTTACGATCAAGGATGACTTCCATGAGATTGTGTGTATTATGAATCTTTGATGGAATGTTCATGAGATTAGGTTGATGAAAGTATGACATTTGTATATGCAATTCCATCCATGTACAACATCGTGATAACCATGTGCTTCATGAAATCCCCAACTTATAGTATTATGAATTTTTGATATTGGTCACCTGTTCAATAAGTGTCAAGTCTTGTCAGTTTCATGCAATCGTGTCCTGGGGTACTTGTACCAAATAATTTAGCTGTGTGCCTAGAGCCAGTGCCAGTTTTCAAGGTACTCTCAGTAAAGCCATGACATTAGAATTTAGTCAGTTATATGACTCAAGAAAACTCAGTAATCTCAGTACCCTCGGTAATCTCAGTTAACTCTGTAATCTCAGTAATCTCAGCCAGTTATCAGATCTCAGTAGTATTCCATCAGTCAACAAAAATTTAGTGATCTCTATTCAAATCAACTAGACAACACTATCAATAATAGTTCAGTTCAGTTTAAATCAGTCAAGTGTCTTTTCAATTGGGAGTAGGATTCAACGCTAAGTAAACCCAAGAATGGGGACTCACCTGTTAGCCATTAGAGAGTGTGATCCTAATTAGCAATCCTTGTGTTCCAAAACTACACAGATAGCATAGGTTGAGATGTGCCCTATGAGTTAAGGGATTTTACACCTCATCTGAGTTTTCCTACAAGTAGGGTTTGGCAGAAGAGCTCCCTATCAGAAATGGTTTACACATAACTTGTCTTTACCCGTGGCATGGTACTTACACCCTTCTAGCTGAAGTTATAAGTTGGACCCCACTATTTTAATTTCGGGGTGTATTAGATGATTACCTCCCATAGTCGCAGTTTTGGATCCAGTCTCAGTAATAGAACTCAGTTCAATTCAATAGTTTTAGGAATGTTAGTTACAGTCACTCAGCTCAGTACAAAACTCAGCTAATTCCATCAGAATTAGGACTAGCAGACATAATCGCCCAGTTAATACTATACTAATTATACAAAATTCATGTTACTAGTATTCAGATTTCAGGACTATCAGATACAGTCAATCAAACCTATTTTTCCTAACCAGAACTGTCAGAAACAATCATTTCTGTATCATTAATATGACATCAGTTCCTTGGTACTCAATACACTTAGTAATTTAGTGACCCAGTATTAGTACTCAGATATTAGTAACTCCACATTATCTGAATTCATGAGTCAGTGTTATTACAATCTCAGTTACTATTACATATTCATGCATGTATTCTCACATTCATGTTATTCATTCAGTTAGTATTTTTTATGCATATGAACCCCATGCATTCAGCCTACCTCATTTGTATACCAGTACATTTAATCGTACAGATGTATTTATCCTATGGTGTTTTATACCTTAGGTTCTAAATCACGAGCTCCAGAGTATCCTTAGCAGTTTAGATTCAATTCGCAGCAGTAGAATAAGCAGTGAGTCCTCATCATTAGAGTATATTATTATTTGATTATTTTATTTTTTTTAGTACTTAGTTTATTTCAGTAGATGGAGTTAGTTGGGGATTATCCCATCAACTCTTTATTCAGACAGTTCAGTATTAAAGGCTTTCAGACTACAGCACGTTCAGATAGTTATTTCAGTTATTTTGGTAATGTTATACCATATTCTTAGTTATATATTAGTATTGAACCTTGTGACCTTTCAGTTCATGTTTCTAAATTTATGATATTATTATTATTATTCAGTTCTCAGTTATAGATATTAGTCATGGGTTAGCTTATGATCCTTCAACATTATGTGTACCATGTAGTATTTCGGGTACTAGATTCGGGACGTTACAAACTTGGTATCAGAGCCTAAGATTCAATAGTGTCCTAAAAAATCTGAAAAGCCTCATCTAGTATAGTCTTGTACTTGGGTGTGTTGTGCACCACACTTATGTGCAGGAGGCTATGAGATATTTTAGGAATGGTTTCCCTTTTTTCAGTATTCATGTCGTGCAAGTGAGTATGAGCTCAAGTCAAACTCTCAGTTTGGTCCCCTGAATCAACAGGGTGCCAATTCCAGCGCTATTAGTGGGTAATGCCCAAACTGACTCTATGCACTTCAGTCCCACTAGGATTAGGAAAGTATTTCTAATATAGCTACTAGTATTTTACAGATCCTCATTTACAAGTTCTCATTTCTTTAGATTCTGGAGCTTCTATTCTTTTGTAACTCTTTTCATAGCAGCCAACTTTAAGGTCAGACCAAATGTTGACAGGACTTTTTCTAGTCACTACCCCAGCGAGTCAGTCCAACATAGCCCGACAGGTATACAGGAACTGTACAATTATGAAATCTCAGAAAGTCAAGCCTTTATCTTCTAGTAGTAATGCCAGTATATGTATAAAATCAATATGGGAGTATGATTACCAACCTATTCCTATCTCAGTTCAAAGTTTTGTACTTCAACCCTCGTAATACTTACGCATGCTTTATGTTTCAGTCACATGAATACAACTTATATCAATGCGCTTTTCATAGAATAGTGTGTGTTTCAAGTTCCTTGTATGAGGAGTCCAAGTTCATCCAATGTTGCAGATCATGTTCCATGAATTCAAAAATTCCAAACCAAGCTTGTGCAGCTCATGACTCTTGCACTCATGTCATGCATTATAGTATGCTTAGCCCACATGATTCATGACTTCACTCTGAGTGTTCATTCAAAGTCAGATTATACCATGTAAACCCTCTTCTTAGATCCCTCAGTGAATACGTAGTATTAATGTTCCATCCCACAGACCTCAGTTACAGTGTCAGTTCAGTAATCAATATTCAGTAAAGGACTCAGATAGTCCTATAGAACTATGGATTTCATCTAGTAGTTATATAGCCATCAGAATTCAGTACTCCCGTACCTATCTAACCCTCAGTTATAGAAAAGCAACATTCAGTCTCAGTTATAGTCTTAGTTACAATTATAATCTCAGTCCCAGTCCTAGTCCAGTAATATCAAAAACTTAGTCAAATTTTAAGATTACTCGAACAACGCATGAGGCCATCAATTACTTAGATATTTGTATTACATACCTAAGTTTATAGAATGCTCCCGAATCTTTTTAGATGCCTGGTCTTGTGTTCCTAAGGTAATACAATTATACCTCACTCATGCTTAGTTACCTCATGTTACCCAATTAGTCATTACCTTCTATGCATAACACTCCATAGTTTCAGCCCAACTATCCCAAATTAAGTGCAGTTTAGTTTTACATGTCCAATATTCACCTACTAGTCATTCAGTTAATCAGATAAGTTAGTATACTTATGCATTCATGCTTAGCGCCCATGTGAATCTTTTCAATAGTATCAGTAGCAGTGCATAAATTTTAGTCACCTTATCTTAACGATGTTTCATAGGCCTTGCCTCCTAATACAAAAATCTCATCCATGTAACGATCTCTTATTCATATGTCCTACTCAGTCCAAATCAAGATTTATTTTCTCCCTTCAGTTCCTAGGTGCTTTGTGCATTATCCCAACTTTCTTAATATCTCAGCAAAGTTAGCCCAGCATTCTCCATAGGATGTAGTGTCCCAAGGGGGAGATACACTATAATCCCCCAAACTTTTATGACATAAACATGACACTCTCTCTTCTCGTAATGAGTCCAGTTTCAAATAAAGGATACTTATGAGTTGACCCTCAAACTCTGACCTCAGCAGTAAGCCCCATATTAAAGGTTTTCAGTTCAGATCACGATAATCCAGCTCATGTATCATGTTCCAGACTCAGTTATGTTATCATATTTCTACTCATGGATAATTAGTAATTAATCTTAGAATCATCAGTATTTTAAGTTTATAGTAATAGTCTTCCATGAATTCACTCAGTTCCATATTCAGATTCGATTATAAAATTAGTATCAATTACCATTGCATATTCAGTCATATGTTCATGTGTCGGTTCAGTCATGTAATCATGCATCAGATATGCATTCTCATTGTGAGAAACTCAGCTTATCAGAAATCTCAGTCATGCATTCTTAAACCAGTTAACCATGCATCAGATATGCATGCTCAGTATTACACATTCAACTTATCGGTCATGCTAGTCATGAAGTCATGTCTGAGTTGTTCATGTTCAGTATGTACTTCAGCTTATCATTTCCCCTATCTCAGTCAATCCCATTCGAGGACGCATATTCCCAAGGGGGATATATTGTAAGACCCCACAAAATTTCTAAGCTTAATTTAGTCCTTTATTCTTTTTAAGGGGGTCCCATACTTGGAAAATTTTAGCTAAGTTGCCAAACTTAGTTTATTTTTGGCCTTTGAAAGTTGGCAATATCATTTCACCACCTTAATGTCCTTTAATGGTCCATATTTTTTTTATTAATTCATAATCAGGAAGGTCAATAGGTGTTCCGGGATAAGTTTTGGATTTTTGAAAACACATTTATATCATGTTTAGAGTCCTAAAATAGTGGACCAACACGATCATGGCGTGCCGCGTCGCCAATTGCAGTGGTCAACATTTATGCAGGATGCCAGAGCCAAAATTTTTGAGTCTCGAGGCGATCATGATGCACTGCATCGAGTATCGCATCCATCTATCAATAGCCACATCGCTTATATTATCGGCACCTAGTTTTTAGTCATTAAATGTGTGCATTTTTAAGGGGCAAAAAGGTTAATTTCCCTTCCTTATATAAACCCAATAACACGTGATTTAACCATATTTCACCCAAAACATAGTATTTCCCTCAAGTTTTTCTCAAGAACAAGTTAGGGATTTAAATTCTAGACTCAATTTCAAGAATCTCTCCGTCAATCTTTGTAAAATCAAGAACTAAGGTATACATAGTATTCATTCATGGATTCCTTTCATCCTTGAAGCCCAAGAATAAAGTTTTTAAATCATGTATTGTGAATGTTTTATTATGGTTGATTATGTTCATGAGTATATGATTGTATGATTCCCAAGTTGGAATCTTTATTTATTTTTATGAAACTATGTAAGCATGCGAGCTGAAGACTATTAACTTAGTGGTTATGATGTGTTAATTTGAAGATTATGGCTATGCCCAAAAAGGTGCATGTAAGGTGTTTGACAAAATGCAAAAGAGAATAGAAAATATCTATTATGGCTCAATTGTGATGCAAGTTATGAATGTATCCTTTACCCTTATGATCAAGGAGTACTTCCATGATATTGTGTGTATTATGAGTATTTGATGGAATGTTCATAAGATTAGGTTAATGAAAGTACGACATGTCTATATGCAATTCCATCCATGCACAACATTATGATAACTATGTGCTTCATGAAGTCCCCAACTTATTGTATTATGAATTGTTGATATTAGTCATGTGTTCAAGAAATGTCAAGTTTTGTCAGTTTTATGCTGTCGAGTATTGGGGGTACTTGTACCCAACAATTTACTTTTGTGCCTAGAGACAGTGTCAGTTTTCACAATGCTCTTAGTCAAGCCATGATCATTAGAATTCATTAAGTTACATGACTCAAGAAAACTCTAGTGTCTCAGTACCCTCGGTAATCTCGATAGCCTCAGTAATCTCAGTCAGTTAATAGATCTTAGTAGTATTTCATCAGTCAAGAAAAAATTAAATGAACTCTATTCAAATCAACTAAACAATACTATCAATAACAGTTCACTTCTATTTAGATCAGTTCAGTGTCTCTTGAGTTGAGAGTAGGATTCCGCACCTAGTGAACACAAGGATGGAGACTCACCTGTTAGACAGTAGAGGGTGTGATCCTTAGAAGTAATCATTATGTTTCAGAACTAAATAGCCAGAGTAATTTCACATGTACCCTACGATTTTAAGGATTTAACATATCATCCGAGTTTTGTTACTAGGAGGGGTTGACGGAAAAGCTCCCTATAAAAGAGGGTTTACTCAAAGATTGTCTTTACCCATGACATGGTACTGGCACCCTTCCAGCTAGCGTTATAAGTTGGACCCCACCAATTTATTTTTGGGGTATGTTTGTTAGATGATTACCTCCCACAGTCCCTATTTCTGATTCAGTTTTAGTAAGAGAACTCAGTTCAGTTTTTACAGTTTCAAGACTCTTAGATACAGTCGTTCAGCTAAGTATGGAACTCAGCTAGTTCCATCAGAATCAGGAATATCAGACACAGTCACCCAGTTAATAGTATATTAATTATACAAAATTCATGTTACCAGTATTCAAATTTCGGGACTGTCAAATAAAGTCAATCAGACCAGTTCTTCCTAACCAGAACTGTCAGAAAATCTCATTCTTTTATCAGTAATATGACATCAATTCCTCAGTACTTAATAGACTTTTTCATTAAGTATCCTACTATTAGTACTCATATATCAGTAACTCTACCTTATCAGAATTCATGAGTCAGTGTTATTACAATCTCAGTTATAGTAACATATTCATACATTTATTCTCACGTTCTTGTTATTTAGTCAGTTAGTATTGTTCATCCATATGAACCCCATGCATCCTGCTTAGCTCACTTGTATACCATTATATTCAATCGTACTAACGTATTTGTGCTTTGGTGTTTTTACACCATAGGTTCAGAAGCCTGTGCTCCAGAGCATCCTCAGCAATTCAGTTCCAGTCCGCAGTAGTAGACTTAGTAGTGAGTCCTCATCTCTTGAGGATATTATTATTTAATTATTTCATTTTTTTCAGTACTTAGTTTATTCTAGCAGATGGAGTTAGTTGGGGGATTGTCCCATCAAATCTTTATTCGGATAGTTCAATTTTAGAGGCTTTCAGACTATAGCACGTTCAGAGAGTTATTTGAGTTGTTTTGGTATTGTTATAACATATTTTCAATTATGCATCAGTATTGAACCTTATGGCCTTTCAGTTCATGTTTCTGCATTTATGATATTATTATTATTATTATTATTTAGTGATCAGTTACAAATATAAGTCAAGGGATAGCTTGTGGTCCTTCGGGATTATGAGCACCGTGTAGCATTCTGGGTACCAGATTCAAGGCATTGCAACAAGAAAGACAAGACTTGAAACCCCTCAATATAAGTCTCCTACACCAAATATAACAAATAATCCCCACCAATGCTGGGCTAATAGATCCCTATCAGACGACCGGAGGTATGTGGAGCATGGCTAAGGTGATGGTCTTAGAAAAAAATCCAAGACCACACGATAGGGGATAATCAGTACATGCCCAAAATCACATAAAGTCTGTCATATCTAACACAATTAGATCATCCTTAGTATTTAACTTTCAAATGGCCATAATATATGATGTATAAAATCAATCTTCTACTAAAGAATCACCTATGAAAATAGGTACATATAATGAAATAGATAAAATCTCCTAAGATTACTATAACCGTAGTGCATAATAAGTAGACACATATGAATAAATGGATATCAAATCAAATAAAGTAATGGTCGGCTGATGGCACACTTAGATCATACCTGTAATAGAAATATCCAAAGACTCTACCTCTGGTCTACCTTGTATAGAATATAAATGACCTCGTTTGCTACCTATTTGGGCACCTAACTAACCACCTATCCTACCTTCCCAAAGACTGTCTTAAGAATCCTGGGTACTATCCCAATGATCCTGCATACCTCCTCTATCTTGGGGTGGCACTACCCTAATCACTAAAATATACTACACTACAGGTAAAACTATCCATGTCAAGGACACTTTCTAGAATAATTGCTAAAGGTCCCATATTCATAACACAACTCTAGTACTGCAATCTTTCCAAAGGATTAGGTTGAATCAGAATATCCTCCACAGCTAAATAAAAAATATTCGCTTATTAAAAACTGGCTACTTACCACTCTAGGTAGGATGATCACTTTAATTAGGCTTACCCCTATTAGAAATCTAAAGCGCGTTATAGATGGGCCTACTAGAATAACCTTGATGATGATAAGACTGACTTGGATGGTACCTTCCTTGGAAATCTCTACCTCTAAATTGTGAGCCACTTTGGCTTCCACTGAAATTACCCTAGTAATACAGTCATTTATTACTACCCTCTTAGGCCTCATAATCCATTTCTTTTATAGTTTAAGAACAATTAGAGACCTCAATGAAATACCAACCAATGGCAACCAAACTCTGAGTAGCCATGTGAAAAAGAAGTGTCAGCCTCAAAGAAAAATACTGAATCCACTCAAACTCGATCAATAAGATAGCTGCAATATTCTTGGATAACTCATGGAATCGATCCTCATACTCCAGGATGCTCATAAAACCCTACTCCAAACTCAAGAACTGATATTTTAAACACTATTTATGGCTATGAGGCATATACTTCTCAAAGAAAACCTTAAATAACTGGGTTCGTGTCAAATAAAGAGGTCTAGTTGGCTTGGAATCAAGATAACCCCACAACCAATATCTAGATGCTATGTCTAATTTAAAAGTAGTAAAGTTAACACTGAAAGTCTCAAATAATCCTAAATTATAGAGCCTATCCTTAAAATAAGTCATGAACACAAATGCTTTCTCACTTGATGCCCTAAAAACAAAGGCATAGTCAATCTCAGGAATCTGCCTAACATCTTCTGCTACTCAAAATCATAGTAGGCTGGATACTATCGGTTGAGAAAAAATCGATGCTACAAGGATCTCAACTCTGGGGGTCACAGATAGAGTCTACACCCCTACCTCTGTACCACTCTGATCCACAAAATGAGAACCATTAGATGATGTACCACCAACCAAACCCAGCATCTAAAATAAAGTATCTCTTAGTAGTGATGAAGGAATAAACCTTGGTTGAGCTTAGGCTACCCCTGACCCAGCTCCACCACTATCTTTGCTAGAAGATCTTAGGTGTGGGAGAAATAAGATCTAGTGAGAGATCTATATATATACCTCTATCTAGGGTTGTATCCCTTTGCTGCCCCTAACCTTTAAGCTGGCCATAACCTCCAGCTAGATTTCTAGTTGTAGACTCAGGGTCCTCATCCCCAATAGAAGTAGCTCGTGTCTTGGTCATCTGCAAAAGTGTGAATCAAGATGAATTTTAGAAACTGAATCAGACTCATATTATCAAAGAAAACAAAGAAAGTGAAGATCTCTTAAGAATGTAATACAGCCTCCCACAGATAAGAAACAACCATCATCAATCCAGTCCATATGACTCGACTAGACACTTATTATTTTACCAATAATACCAGTAAACCTAGACTCTGATACCAATTTATAAAGATCTTATATTATGAGTCATTATGGAATCCACTCCAAGCTACCAGCAGGTAAGCTAGATTGTAGTTCAAAATGATAAGTGATGGGATAGTTGGTGGAAAGACGAGTAAGTACTAAAATTATGCAAGTAATTATATTACAACCATAAAATATAAGAAAAATAATACCATTGGAGATAAATAACAGAAAGAGTAGAAATATCCCATGACTTAGTAAGGTCGGTAGAAAAACATCTAGCATAATAGCAATAGTACTAGAAGTATCAAATGTACAATAGTCTCGAACAGAAAGACAATAGGCCTCAATTTTGTCCAATAGTATAAGTAGGTGATGCACCTTCTTAACTAAGCTTAATTAAGTCAACCAAGAATCACACTTATCATATCCTATTTTTCCAAAATTTTAATCCCTCCACTTTAATATAACACGTAACTTTAATTTTAAGCTGAAATACCTAACTACCATCTCAAGTTTAAATACTTTCATAAATGCTAAGTCGGTCATATATGTTTTGAAATGTATGATATGTTACTTCATCCCCCCTTTGGATCATTCATCCTCGAATGAGAGGTATATGTAATCGCTTAATTAATCCTATAATTTCCCAAGAAAGTTTTCTAGAGTCCCCTTTGGACATAAAACTATCCAAAATTTGTTGGCTAACAAAGATTATATATAAATAAACCTTACATGGCATCTCAGTAGACATAACACATGAAATTTGAATATGAAAGATAAAACTCCTCTCTTGGCCATGTAATTTAATGAAGATTATTTCAACATAGTAAAGTCTTCCTTATTTTCTTCTTAAAAAAAATAGAAAACAAAAAATTAAGGAATTTAAGTAAGAAATTGTATACTTAAACATATGAAATATGAGTAAGATAACAAAAAATTAAATTCTAGAAAAATGTGTGATTATACTATGGGAACACAAGATTTCAATCCACCTATCTGTGTTTGGAATAATGATAGTTATCTAGGATTCTTACCATCTTTTTAAGAACTATATTATATATTACCATTCTTCAAAAAACACTTTACTAGGGGTTATATCTTTTTTCTTTAACTTCCTGGACTAAAAATCAAAGATGTTTAAGAGGGACTTGTTCAAATGATAGGTACTTAACCACCTACTATCTTTAAGCGAGAATAAAGAAGAATGGGTGGTCTCCCATGTACTTTTATTGGATGAACACATGAAATAATAGACTCCTTAGCTAATTCTCATTATTACAAGGCCCAACATATCAGGGGCTCAACTTTTCTTGCTTCTAAATCTTATTTCACTTTTCGTAGGTTAATATTATAAGAACACATAGTTGTAAATATGAAACCCTAAAGTTTCATGTCGCATCTATAGTTAGGGAATTATGCTAAGCCATTTGTCTATAATTAAGGCTTGTGCTAAGATTGACATATATTCCTAACCTTTTCTGACCAAAGTCCTCACTTCATCATGGAACGGGGAACTTTATTCTAACATGCTTAATACTTAAATTAGTAAGCACACAGAGGCATATAATACATGCACAAATAAGTCACACCAATTTTATGATATATAAGTAGATTAACACAAATGAGTATTTACCATATGAACATGTGAAGCTAAGAAGTTTATGACTTATGAACAATTGATCTGTATGAACATCTGATTCATGGAAAGTTGATCTATAAAAACATATATCAAATGCACATACAAACTCACGTGGACAAGTTGATTAATATGTGAAATATGAGCAAGTGCATATATGACACAGGGACAAACAAACTATAAGGCCTATAATTCTTAAGTAACTATGATATGACACTAATTTTTAAGGGCTATGGAATATGATCAATCAATCTATAATTCACATAAAATATGTATAAGTAATCTATGGAAAGTAACTTGTATGATATATAATTTATAGGGCAAGGTCTGATGGAATATATAACAATCAGTATGAGTTGTATGAAATAAGCAACATCTATATGTAGTGTTCTAAGACACACGTACCTAGTGAGAAAATAATCCACTAAGGGAAACTAAACTATGAATAGATAATCTAAGGAACATGCATAATGTATATTATGTAACTAACCAGATATTATGGAAACTAAGATACAGCCTATGGAGTCACTATTCCATAATAAGTGTCAGCATACTATTGTCAGTGATAAATAATTGGTGGGATAACTCTTCTTATGTTCTTTATTCGCCTCAAACCCTATAATTATGTTACCTTTTCAACCTCTCAAGAATTTTTCTTATTGGTGTTCTAACAAAGGCACTTAGCTACCTTTTAAGTCAATATACACACTAAGACCAAGATAGGAGAGAAATCCTTAATAACTCATTAGAGTAGGAGGTTGAGGTAAAACTTATCTTTTTTACTGACCTATAATACATCATACACTTCATGTCTAGTAATTTATGAAGAACTAAGTAAATTCTTAGTAAAATTAAAGGGAATATAGCATATGAAATTTTATATAATGTTGGATACACATAAAGTCAACTTAAACTTATCTCATAATTATATAGCATATGAGATTTACAAATTTAGTCTTAATGAGTGATCATAATCCAATCTTTTTAGTCTGACAGTCTAAATAAACTATTGTGTATCATATGAATGAAACATCAGAGGATCAAATGAATAAATAATTCTGTATAAGTCATGAAATTTTTATAAGCCCTCATGATTCTGTACATATGCAAAATAAACTTCTTCTTTCTTTAAAGAGGACAACACAAATGCATCCCTAGCTATTGCACTGGGTCCAATATGTATCAAGGTAGTTAATTGATTATGTTAGCTACATAGGCTGGGTACTGAAATTCACACAGATATAAAAATAATTCCTTATTTGGTAAATGTCCAAAAAATTCTTTAGAGAAAATTTTTGTATGACTTTTTGCAACTAGTTAGAATACGGAGAAAACATCTTTTTATTGCTTCACCTTCTCAATAAATGCCCTTAATTGTAAGGAATTACTAGCGTTGCTCTTTTATAACCACTTTTGAAACTAGAATAAGACATATTCTTACTTTCAAGGAATTTACTCACTATCTCTCCCTAAATTGGGCTCTATTGTATGTGCACACTTGTTCTATGCTATTCAAATATCATTCTCCTCAATTGATGTATGGCTAATTCTTTCTCAACTATCAGTTAACTAGTCTAGGGCCTACTTTTGATGATAATATCCTAATGAATCACAAGTTACCTCTAATTTCTCGATATCCTTTGACATTAATTCCTCGTTACATATTATTATCATAGTAGGGAAACAACTATATCTCTACTTTTATATGGAACAACTTTATCACTTATCACTGAGTTTTCACACAATAAAAATGATCACACATTTTATTATTTACCTATGTTGAATGGTTAGATACACATATCATATATAATATAACTACTAACATATTTGGGATGATATCAGACAAGCATTTGGGCCTTGTTAACCTACTAGAGGCATCTCTAGTATCAGATTATATTGATACATTCTCTTATTACACTATGCTACTAACTTTTTCCAACTAAACAAATCTAGTTCAAGTACATCAATTTCTAATGCATGTGTAGCCTTGATGATTCAATGTATATTATGGATGAAGCATTAAGTGTCCTCTTAGAATTAGATCCTATAAATGTTAACAAAATATAGAATTCAAGAAACGGTTACATCCACCTAATAAGTTTTTCTTGAAAATATTGAAGCCTATCTCTATAAATAGGTAACCCTTCATTATGTAAGTATATGATAACCATATTATATCTCACTCAATTGAACTAATGTGATACAAATGGTACAAATTCAATTTTAGATGCAAATAAAATAACACAAAAACCTTTACAATCCTTTCCATTGTGGATCTTTTTTATGTGTGTGGGGGGAGGGGAAGGACAAAACTAAATGGGCTCAACCTTGTAAAAATTTTAATAACTTGAGACCATTCTCTATAAGTTACTTTTTGGGAGGTACTGGTGGTCGTATTTTGAGCATCACTGACCATAACTACCATAGTAGGCATAATCTTGAAAATTAAGTTCCGAGATTAAGTGGGAATACACATCTTAATTGACTCTATTGTACAATCTATATTATGGAAAAAAGTGACACTTCCTAAATATCCAAGAAGACCCATAATTATAAATGTGGCACGCAATAAATTCATAAGTATGGCTCTACTAAACACGACTTTATAGACTCCTTAGGACAAACTACTATAATACAAATTTTTCCATACTTTAATGCAGCGTGAGATGGATAAGTACTATATGGACACACGCTATATGAATGACCTATGATGAGAAAATGAATCAACGTGAAAATAGACTTTCCAAAGAGAAGCTATACAACCCAGCCAACTATCTAATCTAGTACAAATGAAAAATAAGATTGTAAATACATGATGCATTTATAATGTCTACAAATTCTCTAATAAGAGGGAAGATTATGCAGCAATCAAAATATATAATAAAGCATGCCTGAATCGACGTTGAGATATCCCACTACAACTGAGTATCTTGTACTTCAGTGAGCGGGATCTACTAGTAGAGAACCTATGATTGAAATAAAGAATGGAAGTCCCTAATGTGGGATGTTAGCACAAATATGCAAAGGCATAAAGTAACCATAAGTAGAACAAAAGCTGAATGAAATCAGATGTCAATACATGAAAATATCAGCAAGGATGAAAGACAACCTTTACTTACACTTGTGGAATCTTGCGCGCTATATATTTTTTGTACTCTTCTTTGTTTTATAATGCTTATAATCCATGTGATACATAATACTAGATGATTAGAGGTAAAAGAGGATGACCACACTACACATTATACCCCTTGGATATGTTCCTCATTAATACACAAATTAGGTTCAACCCATGCTAGGCTTTCTATTTACCTCTGGACTACCACTTGTAATAGGGGATAAACCCATGATAGATGTTCCTTCCACTCCTAAGGTACCACCCATAAATTAGTGAATGGGGAATGACCCATGCTAGGTTTTTTCCCTGAGCTACCACCCATATATAATCTTATTTTTTCTTTACATCACTTCTTTAATCTTTGAGAATATTATATTGGTGGACATAATATTATTGTTCTTTAGGAATATAGACCATAGTAGGAGATATGTGAATATACATTTAAGGCAAAAGTAATGATGTTGGAAGAAATTGTAATGCCAACGTAATACTTAGGAACTTATGGGACATAATGAGCATTTGGACATCTGAAGTAGGAGAATACGTGTATTCTTATGAAGACATATAATGCCTCAAACAAAGAGGTATGGACTCTATACAGTGATATAATAACTGCATACAATCAAATTATATCAAATAAAATGAGTACATGAGAATGGGAACTAGTGTGGCACGTGGGCAGATTTTAAGGGAAAAAGTATATTCTATAAGGACCTACAAAACTATATAATGGAATAAGTAAATATTCCTAGTTATAGAATTATATACTACGACAGTTGGAGTGATATCCAATGTAAAGAAAATGTACATATGTGATGAAATAAAATACATGTTAAACTAAACCAATTAGAGAAAGTTAGCAATGAATGGGAGGTTTGTTTACCCAATAAATGAGCATACACACCATATGTAATGTAGGATCTTATTGACTTGTCTAAGAGAAACATGTAAAAAGGGTTTTTCATGGAAGTGCAAGCATACAAGTCTTTTAATAAACCCCTATTGAAGTATTTAATACACTAAGGGGTGGGAAGATCATTAGCTATAGTAGAGATTGTATGCCACCACTATGTGCCATATTCTAGGAAGAACACTTAAGAACGCTTTATTTGTAAAAAAAAATTATTAGATTCAGGCCAAACAATATTGAATCTAGTAGCCTTTTATACCATTCCTTACTACCAATATGGCTACAATTATTTAGCCCTTCCTTTAAGTATTATTGTGCAATATAAGTACATAATGAAGCTAACATTAGAAGATAATAACATTTTAAGCCTACAAAATAGTAGCTAAACACTTAATGGGCAGTAAGACTGTCCAACCCCCAAACACATGGTGTATCACCATACCTTCTTTTTATACTTTAGTACCACTATATTCATCCATCCTATAATATGACCAATTGCCTCACAACAACAATACCTATAAAAATAACCCATAAATAGACACAAAATTAATAAACACTAGAATAACTCCCTAAGTTCACATTTTAAATTTCCACCTTAACACAACTCCATATAATCATTCTATAAGGTAATACAAATGCATCCCACAACAATACACATAAAATGTCCTAAAATAGTTTCAAAAATTATTTTACACTAATAGGAGTATATTTTTAGTCTTAACATCAAAAGTTTTAAACAAAACTACATACAAATTTCTTCACCAAACTATACTTAAGGAGGTACGAATTTGGGGAAGAATCTTACCTCAAAATTTAGGAATCTATCCTCCTAATGTATGTTCTTTCAGACTCATAGCTTCTTTTTAAATTCAAACCAAAAATAAAGATAAATCTCTTAGAAGTAAAGAAAGTATTGGACTACAAAGTTTTGACAGGGCTGTCCTACACATTCAAACATAAAGAACACGATTTCCATAATCTCCCATGTAAAAATTAAAATATGTGTTTTTACTTTTCTTGGCTTGCAAGGAGGACAGTTTCTTCACAAATTGAGAGAAAAGAGGTAGTTGTTTCGAGCTTGAGAGAAAAAGGAGAGAGAGAGGGAGGGAGAGAGCTGGATATAATCTGATATTTTCAAGTGATAATAAAGGGAAAATGAACCAATTTGTACCTCATAATCACCTTTCTTGGAAACTTTTTTTTCCCATTCTCAGCCATATTTTGTTCCAAAATATTCCAAGTAGGTAATGTAACTACTTGGATGCTTATGCTGCTAAAAAAGACCAAGTAAGTGATGCACCTAAATGGTTTATTTCTAATGGGATCAGATCATATTGCTCCTTAGAAAAATTTAGGTAATGGGTTGGTCTTCTATCAATTTTTATTTTGCTTAATTTGTGTATCAAATGAGTCCATTAATATAGGCCTCAATTTGGTCCAATAGTCTAAATAGGTGATGTATCTACTTGTCACTAAGCTTAATTAAGTCAAGAAAGAAACTCACTTATCTTATCCTATATTTATAAAATCCTAATCTCTCTACTTTAACTTACCATTTAAAATTAACTTTAATCTCGAATACCCCTTTACTATCTCAAGTTTAAATACTTTCTTCAATGCTTAGTTGGTCATATATATTTTGAAATGTATGGGATGTTACACATGCGGGTTTTGATTGGTGTTTTTACACGATTTTATGGGTTTAAGTGAGATGTATTTCCAACTTTTAGGGGGATTAACTTTGTATTTGACCACGGTGATGAATTGGGAGTAACCTCATTCTTTAAGATAGCTCATGTGTTTTGTGGATTATTAAAATGGAATGACCTTGTTTATGACAAAAAACTTAGTTGTGGGTTGTCATGTGATACTTGACTTTAAGGGGCATTTGTGTTTTGCTAAATATATAAACACCAAGGACTTACATGTGTGGTCGGAAAAACATCATGGTTCTTTTTATTCCCCTGTTTGAGAATGTTTCCTATAAAGTTAAGTATCTCTTGTTTTTTTGGGATACAAATCATTTGTGGATCATTTTGATGCTTGAGTATATGTTAAATGTGTGCACCCTTGGTATGGTGGTAGAATTGTTATTTCTAACCCTTATACTTTAAGGATATTATGGTTGATTGTCCTTATCATGTGTTTTTAAGATTTAGATTCGAGGATGAATCTTTTTTAAGAAGGGGGTTGATACAAGAACTATTAGCGTGTAGCACGTTAGGAGGGGTTTCTGCATATGGATGATCGCTTAGAGACTGAAGAAAGTAATGTAACAAAAAATATACAATACCATGGGTGATCAAGATTCTATTTGGGCAATCAAGAAAGACCCTTATAGGTTATTTCCAAAATAGTCATTTTTGAGCTATTTTTATAATAGGCTAATTTTGTAAAGGAAACACCTATAAGTATTTGTCTTAGCCATTTTCATAAGGAGATTTTGGATGATTAACTTATCTTAAATAAACTGGATATTTGGTTACTCTAGGTTAGGGTAGTGATTGTGTTCAATTATTATTATTAGCTTAGATCGAGTGATTAGGGTGTTCTGTGTTATCTATTTCACTCGATTGACATCGAGTTATAATATTGTGGATTAAATTTGGTTTATCTTGTATTTGATTGAGTTCTATTCTTCCTTGGTATATTTGTGAATTTGTTTAGGTGTTTCTTTCTTCTATTCTGACCCCTCATTCTAATCTATCCCTCTATCTTCAATATGTATTGTTTAATGTCAAATTTATTATATCAATTTTAGTTACCTCGACAAGGATTTTTATCACTTGGTTTGGTTCTAAATTTGTCAAGTTGGTGATTGATTTTCAAATATTACACCTTTATGTTCAAGTATGAATCGCTCTCTTTGAAATG
Organism: Capsicum chinense; assembly: GCA_026120095.1. Classification (NCBI taxonomy): domain Eukaryota; kingdom Viridiplantae; phylum Streptophyta; class Magnoliopsida; order Solanales; family Solanaceae; genus Capsicum; species Capsicum chinense. The sequence continues at coordinate 41,423,436 of JAPEIP010000009.1, forward strand.
TAGAATCCAACTAGGTTGGGGTCCAATCCCACAGTGAATACGGTTAAAACTATGTTTTTACGGTTATTTAACTATTACGCAATTATTTTCATAAAAAGGGGTTTTGTAAAATATGGAGTTTTTCAATGACACTTATAAATAAGCAAGAATAATAAATTTTTAGAGAATGAATTCAATTAAGAGACAAAACTAGATTTGTGATCAATATAGTTTTATGACACAAATAGGTAGCAACCAACGGTAGACTCTTTGAGCACATAATTACAAAGCTATTGACTATAATTCCTCTAAGTGTTCCTCAACCTAATTTGATGATTATCACTCAGTTCCTCTCATACTAAGAGTGATTGCACTACAAAATACAATAATATTTCCAAGTTGGCCAATCATAATACAACATCAACTATTAGATGAGGTTTAGAAACCTCGAATACTTGTTTTTTACTCATTTTCATATCCTTAACTTCTTTCTCAAGCAAGTTTAACCGAAGGTATGTTCTAATGTTTACAACCATTTGAAGTCATTTAAAACATGATAATTAATGATATAAGTAATAGCACTATGTGAATCTACTCCATTATTGACCCAAAAGATGTCAATTTACCTTTTCGGCCACAAACCTAGTTGTAGAGTTTAGCCACTCATAACTTAAAGAACAAATAAAGCCAAAGAAAAAATAAGAGAGGAATAAATTTGCACAAACAAAATCATAATAACTCAATTTGTATTTCAAACTCAAGAGAAGTGCTAAAATCATATAAAAGAACATAAGAGTACTCACATTCTCTCTCCAAAATGGAAGATGAATAAAATAAACCCTCATATTAACTATTAATAGTTCAAGGCAATTTGAAATATATTTAAATTTGGAAAAGACCACCTCATATCACATGGCTAAGTTGACGACCCATCATTTGAGTGATGGTTCATAGCCTTAGCCATCGCCTCTATCCAGTGAATATTGCTTGGAATCTGCTGAAGCTCCATGATCTGGTAGATGGTAATTGAGGTAGTGATGGTCCCTTTGTAACTTCTCCACTTCAGTACCCTACTTTTTATATGTTGGTTAAGTGTTATGGTTTGGGTGATAGCTCGTCGGAAGATTAATAGGTCATCAACTTAGGCGTCGACTTGGCAACACTTAGCATTCCAAACTATCTAAGCACCGTGGTCTAAAAGACGATCCATCAAGGGGACTATGACTTATCAAGTGAGCCATCCATTATCTCTTTTTAGCATAAATCATACTATTTCTTGCCTTAATACATTCTCCTGCACTAGAGACATAAAAAGTATCAAATCCAACAAAAAGTGCTTATTAACTTGAACTTTTTCATGGTTAAAAGAATCAAATGTTTTGCTAAATGATAGCACAAGAAATATATCAAAACTATACTTCAACAAAATGCTTAAAGATATATAGGAACAACTATGACATTCGTATGGATTTTTCCCAAACATTATACTAATTACAAAAAAAATGTGTTGAACCAGTTATCAAATTGACAAAGGTGGATCTATGGATGAAATTATAACATCAATTGATAATTTTGTATACATGAATGATAGTTAGCCGAACAATCAACAATTAATAGTGCCACTCTAGTGGCCTCATTACTTAGAAGTCACATACATACAATAATTAATAAAATTCAGAATAGAAGAATTGTGATCAACTCTAAAAAAAAGTTCAAACAATGCTTGCATAGTATCATAGGCTTGCTCTTATTTTCTATGCCTTAGTTTTCAAGCCAGTTGGACTAGGATCACTATATGACGTTCTTGTCTATTAATGTAGGATCGGGATGGGTATAACATATATGAAAATAGTTACTAAGACCTTCTTGACACTAAACCTTCTTGATTCCTCTTCTGACTACTCTTTTTCCTCCATATTATTTTTTTCTGCGATGGAAGTGAATTTTTTCAAACTCGACTTTTTTGGCACTTTTATTTTTCTCTTTTTAGCACACACCACACTAATTTTTCCTTTTTTATCACTAGACTTTTATTTTCATACCCTATTTTTTTTGTTTATACAACTCTATTTTAGCCAGTTTTAACATAACCAATTTATAAGAGTTTAGCTGCATAGTGTCTAGGGAGGCACCAGGGATAAAACCAAGGTTATATGAAGTATAGGGAAGTTAAATAGGCAAATAAATGATAAGGGTCAATTAGGCTTAAAATAAGGGATCAAAGGAACATTTTCATTACTTAGACTATCATTTAGGTTGAGTGGACTGAAATGAAACATGTCCTATAATTCTTTCTGAATCATTTATCCTACAACCTAAGCAAGACTAACCAGGAAAGTTCTAGATTACACACAAAGATTAAGAACAATACAAATACAACTCAGACACACTTGGCACAAAGTTACATAATCAACCACTAACTATTAAATTTATGCCCCACATTAAGCAATAATATTCACATCCATATAACTATTTCATTCAAGTATCAATAACATTCAAAATATCAAAATAGATAAGAATACGTACAAAGTTTAGATGGGTCACCATTTTTCAAACTAGGTTATTACCACATACTGTGCTAGAACCTTCTATTTTTCTTGTACAAACACAACTGCAAAATAGAACAACATTTCTATACAAAATACATAAAACATCCTAAATATGATAGTTCTACTATATAGCACACCCAAGGAAAAAGAAACATGATAATAAAAACCTTAGGTGGTTAGATAGACACACAAATACCTCACACATATAAAAAAGGAATGCATTTTCCCCAATACATAATAAGAAACCAAAGTGCTAGATCTTAGACATACATGTCACAGCCTAGGCATATAAGTCTGAAAAAATAGAGTGCGCTATAGATACAGCCTTAGTATCATCAAACAAAACGCCATTGGTTACCAATGCACTTAAAATATTATCAGGATTGATAGTTGATGGAGTGGAAGACTCCACACTCATATCTGTACCACTGTATTGGCTAGTGACTTTGGGTGTTGTGCTTGATAAGGCTCTAACTACTCGAGCCCTCATACATTCTTCTTCTTTATCTCTTCTTCCAATGACTACTTCTATGCTTTCTCAAATTATTTCTTTCTTCATTACCCTTTTCAATTTTTTAGAACTTATCCTTCTTCATATTCCTTTTTCTCTGGGTTAGGAAGGTCTACCTAATAGGTCAATGACAATCTCCTTCTTTTCCAAATCATCAATGGTAAGGATTAAAATGCCTACACTGGTCTATTGTGCAACTTATTAATGATAACTTTCATCTTTTCTAATTCTGCAACAAACATAGGTAAGTTGGCCATGACCAAAGTCTTTAGCCTCTTGTTTATCCATCATGACCGAATTTCTTATGTAATGATGGCACCTACTTTAACCCACTAGTAGGTAAGCTAACCCATCGTCTAGAACTACTACTAACATATTACTTAGAGAAATAGAGGAAGAATGCGGAATAAATGTATTAAAAAGGCTAAAATACACAAGATAGTCCCAAATCTCTAATGTAATAAGGATAAAAAATGAGGTACTAAATGAATATAAAGATACAACCTATCTCTGAATAAAATGTAAATATTAGTCTTGTACATATGAGGGAGAAAAGCAATACTCTGGCAGCCAGGAGTCACCCAACTCCTCCAAACCATAATTTCTCTACACGACACATACAACAATGGTGATAACCCATACTATGACCTGCAGGTTGTAGAAGTGTAGTATGAGTAGAGAATCTGTGGTACTTAGTAGGCAAATTGTAACACCCCACATTTTACATGTACTAGTAATGTTCACATAAAATGACATACGACTTGATTTAATTACTACCAAAATTTTTCAAGTGTTCAAGTTTTAGATTGGGGCACTATATGGAAGTCTATTTAGAGACTGTGGCCTT
>JAPEIP010000009.1:41436072-41451557 GCA_026120095.1 Capsicum chinense
GCTAGTCCTATTTATCTTTTGAGGACATGTTTAGTATGAAAGGAATTTATAATGTTCATAGGTAATGTATTGCTACAGGTTGGTTCTCCCGAGCCTTACCGGCAACGGGTGCCAGTCCGCCTCAATAGGATTTGGGGCGTGACACAACTGCCGACAGAGCTCCAAATATAACAAAAATATAAACAGCATGCAATTTGAATGTAAACTACACTCAAATATCCAAGATACTGCATAGTAAAGATAAGGAGATAATGAGGATAAACTATCCTATTCAAGACATACTACGGAATCTAAGCACTATACCGCATATCACTTACCTATATATGAATAAAGAATAGAAGAAGGATACATATATATATGTATGTATGTATGTATGTATGTATACAAGGCTAAGGAAAGAATATACAACATGAATGAATGAGGGAAACAACATATGGTAATACCATAACTACATATATAAATGTATATACATAATCAAGGGTAACTGAAATGTACAACCAAAGTTGTCATACTAGCATCTAAGGGCCACCTAATCTAAGTAGGAAGTACCACTAGCATAGGTAGGACTCAAATCTATATGTCAAAACATGAGAAAATTACCAAAATGAAGCAACCATAAAGAAAAAAATCAGAATATTAGGGTCTAAAACCATAATGCCTAATCAATGGAAAATCATGCGTAATAATATAACCATAAGATAAAATAACCATGATTATACCTTAAATCTTAATACCAGTTCAATAATCAATCTATCGCAAACTAATAATAATAAAAATAACAATATAAACTAATCATCTAGACCAGCAAAATAATACCTAATCGAGTCTTTTTTAAACCTCTATTGCCATTGGCCTAAAACGTCTAATCAACACACAACACAATATATCAAAAGCCATACTCATCATCTATACCTATACAACCCCCATAAGGTTGATAGATACAGGCGCATACTGGCAATAGGAAATGCATATGCAAGAATGAATGCAAATAGAATCCATAATACCTTAACTGATCCAAGTATCATCATGTAACCTAGTGTATAACCTCACATCATCAATATTATCATCAATCACTAAACTTGAATAAAAACTCATATAATAAACATCGCCAATAATCATTGAACTTAATCTAGAACCCATATCATAATTAATCACTAGACTTGATCCAAAACTATATCATCATCAATCACCGAACTTGAATCAAAACTCATATCATAAACATTATCATCAATCGCCGGACATGAATTGGAACTCATATTATCAATATACTCTGTCTAGTATTAGTAATATATATACACACACACACACACACATATATATATATATAATGCACATCTAGGATTGTGGCTGAAAAAGTATAAGTCTATAAATCCATTACCTAGGGAAAACTTTGGGACTAAGTAATCATAAGAGGGAAGAAAGGGTTAGATTCTTTTATGACTAAGGTAAATAGTAGTGACAAACTTGTGGACTAGAATCCATCTCGATCAAATCTCTAAATCATTATTTTTAGTCTCAAAGGCTCATACGTAATTCATTAAGATGGTATAATTCCTGTTATTATGGAATCAATTTTAAATGTTCAGAATAAAAATAGATCCCTTTTTAGTGAAAAAGTAATAAAACCATATTTTAGTTGTAATCATACCATTTACCTCTTTAGTGATCATGAGTGTATCAAATCTATGCATGCCATCACCAGTGTCCAAACAATGCGATCATAAGCATCAAAACATCTAACAACTATGGACACACCCCTTATAAGGATAAAACACTTCTCGAAATTCAACCAATATCATAATTATGGCCTTGGGACCAAAATATATTCGTCATAACCATAACATTAAAATGGGGGAAAAAGCGTTACAATCTATCAAGTAACAAAGTAACCTAATACTAAAGGATCATTAGTCTCAAATATATCTAAACACGCTCACAAGCGTACATAAGCCGACAAGGCTAAAATAAGTTTTTGCCTAAGATTGGCTGGCAGGGCCCACTTAAAATCCCCAAAATTTATATTTAGGCAATTTCTACCTTGTACTAAGCTAAGGTATCTAAAGTCACTCCATGATGTTAAATAAGCCATAGTTAGACCTAAGGAAGCAATTCTACATAAAGCATAGGCAGATAAGTCAATTCCACCAAAAACATGAGCAACTAAGTTAATTTCTCCTAAATTGTGGTTCCAAAATAGCATAATTAGTCCAAATAAGACTCATCATTCTAATCACACTTTTAATACCTTAATTCCATCCCATATCTTGCATAATACCAAAATCATACTAATAATCTCATATCTAACACAATACCTTAATCATACAATGAATCTCATATCTACAAAGAGGGCAATATGATCATAGAAGTATAATAAGTATCTCACCTTAAGGGTCAGTTACCCTTCTAACCACCAAACCCATAGCTTAGGCTAAGTCGCGATGTTTTACCAAAACTCGTATCATAACATTCCTATCTAACATGCAATATATATAAAACACCATATCATGAAGAAAAGTAGACGGACAACTACTTCAATGCCTAACTAAAATTCCTTCAATAGTCCAGAAGTCACAATCTTCACTCCATGATTCCAAAAAGTTGCCATGCTATCAAAATCATGATCTATATGTCATCAAGAGTAGAACGAGACCTATATTATTATATTCAAGACTGGTATATAAATAAACCTCAAAAATAAGTTTGAAAATAAAAGGAGTAAAATCATAATTTTATTTAAAAATATGTTCTCTATATTCATTGGAGTCTACAGCTAAAAACCCATGTGAAATGAGTTAAAAATGAGGTTCAAATTAAAGAAAAACTATTTTCAAGCTTTACCAAAACAACGACAAAACCCATTTTGAAATCAAGAATTTGAAGTTGTTTTGCAAATAAAAACAAGGGAAAATGATCATTATAAGATTGGAAAACTTACCAATGGAAGAAATATCAAAAATGCCTTTGGAATCGTCCAAATATGAGCTCTCAAGCCCTAAAAATGGTGAAAATGGGGTTTAGTTGAGAATCATGAAAAATAATATAGAAGTTCTTTGGAAATGGGGGAAATAAAGTTCTAAATTTATAGTCGAAGATTATATGAGAAAAATGCATCAAAAATCATCAAAATTGGAGCTTTCTAGCTCCCAAAATGTGAAAAATATGAATATGGGGTCTTATACTCAGCGATAGTCGCTTAAGCGACTGATCAGTGGTTAAAAATGTTGCTTAAGAGAACTTTTATCGCTTAAGTGAACTTTTGGTCACTTAAGAGACCTGGTCAAATTGTCAAAGTTCGCTTTTGCGAACATACCAGCACTATAAAAGTCAAAAACATGTTTTTGACAATTAGAACTCATCCGAAACGCTATGAACATGATCCAATAGTGAAATTTGATGGTAAACCACATTTCGTATCCAATGGACTTATCAAAACTTTCATTAAAAGATTGTTTTGTATAAATTTGGGGCCCACACATATAGTTTCATTTTTTATATAATCTGTCCAATAGGCCAAAACAAGTCCAGAAACCTCGGGCCTAAACCAAGGGTCCCCTAACCTAAAGTCAACCTTTCGTAGCTGATGGCGCTGTCAAAATTCTCATTCGAGGTTATCTAATATGAGGTTTGGTTCGATACCAAATCCAAAATAGTTAAAGCTCAAAAATAGGGAAATGAGACTAAAATCATAATGAATTTTCTGATCACCAAGCTTATAGTTCCAATAAGTTATAAATACCTATAGTCGTTGAGGGAAGGCTCAAACTACTGGAAACACATGCGAATAGTGGAAATGACTTAGAGGGTCATTATAATGTCCACTACTAATGGACTTTCGTCTAGAAAAGTCAATGGATAGAAAGATCATCAAAACTTAAAAAGATGAGGTATTGAGCCCATATGCTCCGAGCATGATTTCACTGATATCCTCCAAGAAAAGATAATCTCCAATGGTATTTTGCCAAAGGTATCCCTTTTTTCAACTAAATTCCGTACTTGATTCATGAACAACCCAAACTGAACCTCAAAACTACAAACTGGTCTCCAACTTAACTCAGGAAGGATGATGTACACAAGTCCAAACCACGACATACTCATACCATACTAGTTCCAACAAAGTAGAAAGACAAATTCAACATTTTTTGACATCAACATCAAAATAACTATTTGACGATGAACTAACCAAATCAAAAGAATGGACCCCAAACTAGTCAACATTTAAAATGCGATGCATAGAGAGGCATAGCCTATGTAAAAACCTTCATAACCTACTAGGGAAGTCCAGAAATTCTAAACTCAAGAATGAACAATATAACCAAATTGCTAACTCTAGAACCATAATAGTACCATGGAAGGTCAACTTACCTTTAATAACATAATTCACTCAACAATTGATCTAGAATTCCCAACAGAAAATAAAAATAACCAACCTCACCTTACTAAAAGAGAGAAAATATCCAAACAAGTTAGTTGCCGAAGCCAAAAAAATAAAAATTGTGAAGAAAGGAAAATTCTAACTAGATACTAACAGTATATCCATCTACCAGTCGAGGATCGATTACATCAAATAATGGCCATAATAACAACAAAAATATAAACATCAATATAGGGGAATAGGAGCCACAAAAAATTAAAATCAATAGCAAGTACCACTCTAGGGCAATAATAAGGCCAATATGCCAAGGTAAATAGGCATCGAACCTAAATACTACACCAATAAGGGAAAAATATCAATACTAATCCACTCCATCCATTACTAAAGGGAATCTAGAGTGTATCCATATAATCATGATCTTTATATCTGGGTATGCAATAATTGATATAAATATACCAAGGTGTACAACCATCAATTGGTATGACAACCACAATAAACATAAATGAAAAGGTAAAAGTAAGAAAAACACCTATCATGTTCAAATCCAAAGTCATATGCCTAATGTGTTTGACAGACAAAAAATTTGAATGGGTTCAAACTCAGAATGACCATTTGAATCATCAACTGAGGTTCTAAGTGCACTATCTCTAACCTATAGGGCCACAACACTATGAGACTGGTCTGAATAAGCTTACTGACTAAGGATCCCACATTGGGACACTCTAGGGACTAGTGATCGGTCTTTCTACAGTCGTAGCAAACCACTACTACTCTATCCTAGTAAGGAACATGAGATGATCCTTACTAGATCACTAACTAATGTTGAGGGCACTCTCTACTAAATTAACCATCCTCCCTGCAATCAGAACACACCTCAGGAATCCTAGGGTAGCGCGAAACATATGTTAACTCTGTTTGAACAACTAACTCGCATCTGGGGCTTTCTCTAAACAAATGTCCCATCTTACCATAATCAAAACAAGATTTTAAAATATTCTAAGGTTCTATATATTCTCATCTAGAATGATCACCATGCCTTGAAGCCCTATACCAATTACTCCGCAAGTTCTGATGAGAATTCATCCCATTATGATCACCACGACTAATTTGAGAGCCACCTATAGTCAATTTTATTAGCATAGAGGTAATAGGATTCAAGTAAAGTTGACCTTCGTTGGGAGAATCCTTACTCTTGGATGGAATAATAATAATAATGTACTAATAATATGGCCTCTGATCGCCACGTCTATAAGTCTCCATACATACTCTCTTTGTGGCCCTTACAAAATCAATAAACCAAAAGAAAGGAAGAAATAACTATTATCAAATACTTTAACGTAAAAATAACTGGTAATGCTAAACCTCTAATTAATCCATACACCATCTCATGCTCTGAAGGCTATAGAATAGGGATATGCCTAGATCACTCAAGAAACCCAATCTCGTACTCTGAAACTACCAAGGAACCCTAATGAACACCAATAAGCCCTACTATGGTCAGAGAACTACTTGATGAAATGAATGTCATCCTGGCTATGAGGTATCCATAAAAAACTTTGGATGATCAATGTTGAATCTCAAAAGGTTGAAATGATTGTAAATATCGCTGGAGCTCGAGTTTGCCCTAAATCCTTTAGCTGACACAGAAGATCTTTGATATCTATCCCTGACTCCTTAATTCAATGCTATGATGACACACTGGAAATGCATGTGGAAGCCACATCCACATCTATTGATAGCCTTGCATTATCAATCTAGGGCATAATACAGATAAAGAACGTTCTTGAGGCTCATAAAAATACAAATACATGAAAAAGATTTAAGAATATAATTCGCTAAGAATGTCCTATAGCCTTAGAAAAATAGGATACAAATATGTCCATGCCGATTTGTAGGACTCTACAAGACACTTAGCTCTTGTATCAACATAACAATAAACCTATCTTCTGACATTAATTTGTCACAACCGAATTTCTCAAGTCATGATGGCACCTACTATAACCCACTAGGTGGTAAGCCAACCTATAGTCTCGAACTACTAGTAATGACTACCAAAAGAAATAAAGAGAAAATGCAGAATAAATATAGTAAAAAGGCTAGAATACATAGGATAGTCCAAAAACATGGTGGAATCAATACAACATCTTTTAATGTAATAAGGATACAAAATAAGGTATTGAATGAATATATAGATACCACCCATATTTGAATACAACATAGAGATTAGTCTAGAACATAAGAGGGAGAAAAGTAATACTCCACATACCAGGACCTCACCCTATACCTCCAAACTATAGCTGCTCTACATGACGAACACAACAATGGCAATAACCCATACTATGATCTGCAGGCTATAAATATTTAGTATGAGTACCAAGCATATGGTACTCAGTAGGAAACTATCGACTAGTCTCTATATAATGCAAATATAAAAAACATGCAATAGTAATTTAAACAACACCCAAATATCTAGGATACCACATTTTAAACTTAAGGAAACAATGAGTATATACTATCCTATTCTAGCGGTGCTCAGGAATCTAAGTACTATATCGTATACCACTAACCAATATAGGAATAAAAACAAAAGAAGGATATCTATATGTATGGAATGGATATACGACATAAATAAAGGAGGGAAGGGACATATGGTAGTACCATAACTACATATATAAATATATGTATATAAATAAGGCTAACCTAAAGGTAAAACCCAAAGTAGTCATACTAGTATCTATAGGCCTCCTAATCATAGTAGGAAGTAGTACTAGCATAGTCAAGATCTCTAATCCATACATCTAAACATGAGATAATTACCATAATGATGCAACAATAAAGAAGGATATTATAATATCAGGGTCTAAAACCATAATGCCTATCCAATGGAAAATAATGCATAGTAATATAATCATAAGATAAAGAACCAAAATCATACCTCAAATCCCAATACCAATCTAATAGTCAACCTATCACAAACTAACCAACATCTCAAGCATGAATTTCTAGAAAGGAAAACAATTATAGATACTTGGGCTTCATGTCCTATTCTGCCTCCCAAGTGGCTTCCTCAGACTATTTGTTCCCCCATTAAACCTTCATTGAAGCCACCCTATAATTTGTAAATGGAAAACCTACCATCCTAATATCCTCACCAGAATCCCTTCACAAGGGAAGAAACTCAAAAAATACCAATGCCCTCTAAGCGAAAACCATCAAAGAAGGTTTATCTACGTATTTTCACAACATAGAGACATAAAAAACTAGGGGAAACAGAGCTCAACCTAGAAGGCAACTCCAACTTATAGGCAATATTGTCAACCCCCTTCAAGACCAAATAGGGACTAAGCTTCCTCTTTTATCAATTCGTACCACTCCCTTCATGGGATATGCCTCCACGAATACCTATTTCTAACACCAAACTATAAACTCTTACGACATATGTCTGCATAGTTCTTTTTGTGACTTTGAGCGGTTATCAACCTCTCAAGAATTACCTCAACCTTATCTAAGGCCTGGTGAACTAAATTGGGGTCAAGAAACTTACCCCTATCTGCTTCATACCATCAAGTGAGAGGACGATATTTCCTATTATACAATGCCTTTAAAAGCACCCCAAAATTTCCCTTACTTAGGGATATCTACATTTTATATTTCCAAATATCACCATGCTCCTCAAGCCAATAACCAACACAAGAAGGGTCATGGAGGAACTAAAGCAGAAGAACCACTCCCCACCACTCAAAGCAAGACCCTCAGTAAAGATATGACACCATAGGTATGGAGTGCTTCAGAGTAACCACCTAGGGCACAAATGAGACCCATCCCGACATAACATACCAAAGAAGGAGTCCTTATAATTGGGCATCAAAAGTACACCACTTCATACCTTTTGAGGATCTACCATTATCCCATCACTAAAAATAGTTAACATAACTAATAAAGCTATCACATTCAACAAAACTCACTCTTGGGGAACTTAGCATTCAAACATTGATCCTTTAAAGTTTGAAACATGACAAAGAGGTGATCTACACGATCTGCTTTATTCTTAGAATAGTCTAAGATGTTATCCATAAATTCAATGACAAATATTTCATTAAAATATATGGAAGACCTTACTTATCAAGTTTATAAATGCCTTCGAGGCATTGGTCAAACCAAAGGATATGACAAGAAACTCATTACGTATAAGAATGAGTTCTAGAGGAGGCCCTTCCAAGTTAAAATCTTTAACTCAGACCAAAAGATACAAACACACCTTTGAAATCACCCTTTAGGACTTTAGACAAGAAAAAAGTCTTCCGTTAGGCACTAAAGAACGATCTTTCTATACAACGACCGACTCATCTAGGGATTTAAACATGACCATATGGGTCTCACAATCTGAGAAAGCATAGCAAGAGTGCAACCATTCCATCCCTAGGACGACATCAAAAATCAATCATGACAAACTCTATCAAGTCTTAAAGGGTTCTTATACCACAAATAAATACCAGACACACTTTATAGACCCTTTTAAAAACACATGGTCTTTGATCGGGGTAGAAATATAAAAGAAAATTGATAGACTCACAGGACCATAATTCAGATGCACAGCCACATACAGGGTCACATAAAAAAGTAGACCTTGGATCAATCAAACAATACACATTATGGGAGAAAAGTCCCAACATACCCGCATTAACATTTAAAGAGGCCTCGGGATTTTGAGGGTTAATAAGGGCATTGAGATGGTCCTGACCAATGTTAAGATGGAAGCAATATCCCTTGGTGCAAAATCTAGAGAAATGATAACCGATATCTTTTTGGCCCAATTGATAATCCTTACGGGGAACTCCCATTGCATATATCCCAATTGACCATATTTTAAACACCGACCCTTTGCCTTCTTACAACAACCACAGTGTGATCAACCATAAAATTAATAAGAAGGATAGGTGAATGAGAATTGGGCCCCACTGATATGATATTGGAAACCTTATGACCTATGAGCATTATCAATCTGAAGATACCCATCTCTTAATGGGTTTGGGTATGGAACTATAGTTGTTGAATGAAAATTAAGATCTACCCAATACTTTCTCCAGGACCACTTTCCACCACCTGAGCTAACTTAGAAAAGGAGCAATGAAACCTAATATTTTAAGGTGACTAAGGGGAAGTTCCTACTCTAATAGTAGGGTTAGTAGAATAGGTCGAACCCCACAAAGACAATCAGATATCATGAACTTTGTCCATATTTCCCCCAATTGGGACAAAAGAGCTTGCTTGAGCATCATATTTTCTTGGATACAAATATGAAAGATGATAAAGAAGAATTTAGAGAAATCTATGACCTTAGACTCTATATAGCTTGAGATTGAAACACAAAGAAGAGAAACATTCCTAAATGATTCATAGACCCTCTCTTATAAGTTTGGTGCGCTTCACACCCATAAAAGAGATTCTACTTGACATGACTTTACAGACTCCCAACTGACCATGAACATAGGCTCTGATACAAACTTGACACGCCCTAAAATCAGGCCATTTTGTATTGGCATATCAAGCTCACATGAATTGGAGGTCGCCCTGATAACTAACCTAATCATCATTTAAACAACCATGAGAGTCAGATTAATTTTGACCTTATAATAAGATAGCATAAATATAAGGCTAACAGTCAATACTCAAACAATAACTAACATTTCATTAATATCGACCATTTAGCAAAAATACCAAAGTCCACAGTTATCCATAAAACCTCTACCAAACCAATATCAATAATATGTCGGGACATGCCCCCGACAATAGCCACGTACCAAATCTATAAAAGTCTATGACATAGAATAATGTGACTATGAAAGGTAGGCCTTTTGGAGTATGAAAGCTCACCACTTCAAAGTCAATGCCCGAACCATATGAACATTTGTTCACTGTGTAGAAGAAGAAGATGATCTAACCCCTATGTCATATGGGGAAATAGAGTACGAAGATGGTTTGAGATTGGACAGTTATCATGTAACCCAAGAATAAGGAAAAAATAGCATGTTTGTTCAATCCAAGTTAAATCATTATATGGAATCACTTTTACAAAAGTCAATGTATCACATTCAATCATATTTACATATTTATCCTTATATATATATTTATATATATATATATCACATGCAAACAAGATAGCCATACTTAACTACGTCCTTAACTCCTCTAATTATGAATCATAAAGTGAAGGACTCTAGCGTTCCACACATAGGTTAAACTCGTTTATATTAGGCATAGATCTTTATCCATATTACATTCATTAAGAAAGGAACCCCAAATCATATATTTATCCATTATAGTGAGGGCTTTATCCCTATGCACATAGTCAATTAGGCATGGAACTCAAATCACATGTTCACATATTTAATTAGACATAGAACTCTAATCATATGTTCACAATTCAATTTGACATAGAACTCTAATCACATGCTCACATATACACTTAGGCATGAAACTCTAATCACATGCTCACATATTCTATTAGGCATGGAACTCTAATCTTATGCTGATCCACATTCAATCAGACATGGAACTCTAATCATATGCCAATCCATATTTGATTGGGCATGGAACTCTAATTATATGCCGATCCATATTTAATCAGGAATTGAACTCTAATCGCATACCAATCCACATTCAAGGTATTTAAGAGATCTATTTAATAAAGGAACTCCAACCACAAATAATTAGATAAGGGAATCTAAGCATAAGTTATTTGACGAGGGACTCTTACCACAAGTCATTGAATGAGGGACTCTAACCATAATTCATTTGATGAAAGACTCTAACCATAATTCATTAGACGAGGGACTCTAACCACTAGTTATTTAATAAGGCAAGGTACTTTACCACAAGCCATCACATTACTATCATTAGTCAACATTAGAATTCTGAGTCCATTGGTTCATGCATTAACATCCATATAATTCATTTAACATTTTAAGGACTTTAACTCATTTAGCAAAATTAATACTATACATAACCACTGGTCCTTATGGGAGCCTTCATTGCTCAACCATTTCAATAGGTCGATGCCTTAACTCGTGTCATTATACAATTTAATTTATGATCGTTCATACCTGAATGGGACCATATGTTCTTCAAGTAGGTACTCATCAATTAAACACTTTATTAGGTCAATGCCTCAGTTTAAATCATCATGTAATTCAATCAGCAGTCATCAAGACCCTTACTATCTATTTCATAATTCATTAATATTTTTATAACACACTTTAGTTCTGCACATGCAATTTCAAGTTCAAACTTAAGGAATTGGACGCCTCTTCTTAGCCATCGAACCAACATAGTCATAGATTAACAAATTACATAGCTAACAACATAAACACAAGGCAAATTATCAAATATTCATACTTATAGCACCATTACCTCCACTTAAAGCCATACCTAACTTATTACATAATTAACAATGTTATTATCGACCCTTCACCAAGCATTTACAATCATGATTACTCAATACATGACCCACAAGGATTAACCAATAATCTATAAGTATTCACATATATTTAGTCCTTATCATGACTCACTTATGTTTATTAGACCAATTCCATAGATACACACTAGACCATTCATGGTTTATTAACAATATTTCACCAAATTCTCATCACATTTAAACTCTACACACAAATCAAGCTTACTTTCATATTTAGGGATTCAACCCCTTATTAGTCATTAACCTAACAATATCATAAATTTCATAAAACATGGTTCACAATACATTTAGAATTAATTATTTTTGGCTATTTCCCAAGTTCAAAATATCACAAATATATACCTAGTCAATTCACTTAGACATTTTCACAAACACCTTATGTACACACTTTTAACAAGGCTATTTTTATGTAGAAATTATTAAAACTAGGGTTACTTAAGACCCTCATGTTAAACCACATACAACAATCATTCACATAGGAAAATCATCATCAATATCATGTACAAACACACGTCTAAGGAAGAATCAACATTATTCATTATTAAGCAACAAAACTCTTTTCATTTAACATCAAAACCACTATGTACACTTACTAATACAAGGGTGAAATACATGGGTTTTAGATGAATTTAACAAGGGTAAGAGTTACATTCCTTAAATAACTTGAATCACTAAGAACTTGACTTTTTCTTCTAACTAGATGATCTCCCTTAAAACCCTAACCTCCAATCTTCCAAGGATGAGCTTGAGAGAGTGTTTAGGTTGTTTGATTCATCCTAATGGATTTTTAGGAGGCTACACACCCTCATATAGTAAGTGGGATTAGGGTTTATGGCATAGGAAATAACAAAAAAGCCCTTAGTTGAAAGCTATAAAATGACCTCATCCAGGGGTACGACTCTTTCATATGACTCCGAAGTAGTCATACCCTAGGCTATGAGTGGTACCCTAACTCATACCCTAGGCTTCCCCTAGGTATCACACTCTTTTAAGGGTACAACTACACACTCATGAGTCATATACAAAGGGTACGACACAACCCCTAACATGTATAGACTAATCATATTGAAAACTATCAACTCAAGTTGATATTTCACTCCATACGATCATGTAGTGTATGACCTATATACATTGGTTAAGACTAAAGAAAGGTAAAGTCATATTGAGGACAATGAGTTACCTTACTATGCTGCACTTATTTGAGAGAGAGGGGAGAGTGGATACGACCCATATCCAAGGGTACGATTGGCTTGTCCAATCATATCTTAGTCATCTTGCTTGAAACCCAAATTTTTAGCAAGGCCACATTCTTGGGTGTTTCACGGATGATAAACTAAAGAATAAGATTGACATTGAAGTCTTTGGCTAGCTATTGAGGCTGCTTGGGCATGTGTTCCACTTACCAAGGGTAGGTGACCAAAGTATGTATCAAAAATTGAAGTACATAGGCTTAGAAAAAGAAAAAAAAAATTATACTATTCTATGTCCCCATTCAGTTCGTATGTCGAAAATATGGTCCGTATATGACCTAGGATAGTTCAGAGATCAAAATTCCAGAGATTTATAGGATTTGTACTTGAGTTCTGGGACTTACCCATGTCCACGTATAGTCTATATGTGGCACATACAGTTCGTATGTGTCCTGTGTAAGTGGCCACTGACCTTAAATTTCCTTTTTCATTCAAGATTTGATTTTTAGGATTTACTTGTGTACAATATATACACTTTTGACATATTATAGTTAGGTTACACACTCTTAACACTTATAACTTATATTTTGATTCCAAGATTCATATTTAATCTTAGGATTTCTCTTGTAATTATTTAGTTTATAATTCAGTTTTATACTTTTAATTTTATTCTATTATTCTAGTGATATTGTTTAATAGCTTTTATCATAAACTCTATTAATCATTTCACAAGCATGAACGGCTAAAACCTTAGCTAGCGTTAAGGGAACTCTTACATATTGATGAAGTAGGGGAAGTGTGAAGTTGCTCTGAACTAGTACTTGTGCAAACATTGTATTATCTTTGTATTGATACTTTTTTGAGAGGTTCCAAATGTTAGGATCCCGCCTAGGTTATTGTTACTTATTACATAAGGGGAGTAGTGACTTAGAAAAGATAATTATAATAGTAATTTGAAGTTTAACTGTTGATCAAGGCTAATTAGTATTTTTGATATAAGATTGTTAATTGTCATCTAACAACTTGAGACTCAAAAGGTAATAGTTAACTAGAATCTAGGGTAAGGGTTAGTAATGCGACATCCTGAGACTCAAAAGGTAAAGGATAAAATCTGTCAATAATTCTACAATTGATGGTACATAAATTATCAAATTTTGTATACGAAGTACTAGGTTGGTTTAGAAAAGCATGATAAATATATTTATTTGAGAAACCAGGGAAACACAACTCTAATGTTTGTTTCCAACTATTTACAACAAAAGTTACATATTATTACATGTTCAATACTGATACTATAGACCCCCATTTACTTTCTGCTCATCTCGTTGAGTTTAGCAAACCAAATATATACATCTAAGTCTTCCTTGTGGTTTCAACCCCAACTATTTGGTTATTATACATGACAATGATCGCTTTATCATCAGTTGGAGGTGTAGTTTAAGTGTTGATCAAAATTTTAGCACCATTGTTAGGGAAAATGGTATTGTGTTAATTGAAGTTTTTTGGAGTTTGTGGGTCTGTATTTTTTTGTTCTTAGTTGGGTATACTTCATTGTATGTCTAAAAATAAGAGTTAAGATAATCCGTTACTCTCATTGAATACTAACCTAGAGAGACTATTATAGCCTAATTGTATAATGGCAGAGCTAGTACGTGTAGAAAATTTAGAAGTGTTTCAGGATGATGAAAATGTTGTACTTCCAACTACTCTAGGTGATCAATAAAATATTATAGATAGACAGATAGATTAGATATTATTAGAGGTAGCTAATCAGAGGAGAGGCTGAAGAAGCCCAATTAACTCAACAGGTAGAGGTAGATTGGACTAGGTCGGTAGTTGATCGTCCAGCAGTACTTTATGGTAGTCGAGATAGATTTTGTAGAGCTCATGCTCAAGTTTTCCCAGTTTCATAGTATTTCCAACTATATGATTATGAGGTATACTTAGGATACATTGAGCTAGTGGAAATAGGAGACATTATTTCTCCTGCACTGCCCCCAATGTGAAATTCCACATTAAAAGTGCCATGATCCAACTCTTAAACTTGAAAGGTGTATTTTTGGGCGCTACGACAAATAATTCTAATATGCACCTTGATAACGTTGTGGCAATTTTCACTCTGGATACTATCTAGGGGTGGAATAGGAGGTACTTAGACTAAGGTTGTTCCCCTTCTCACTGACTGAAGAAACTTTTTTATGGTTGGGGCAACTTCTAAGAGGATCTATCACCATATGGAATGATTTGAGCAAGAAATTCTTAAATTGCTAATTTTTTTCTGACCAGGATGTTGTATCTAAAAGATGACATATACAATTTTAGCCAACTTTACTTTGAGTCAATCTATGAGGCATTGTTTAGGTTTAAGAAGAAGCTTAATATGGTGCCCTATCACTGAATTTCATAGATGAGCTTATTGGAGATATTCTATAGAGCCTTGAACATCAGT
>JAPEIP010000009.1:41451657-41462744 GCA_026120095.1 Capsicum chinense
TATTAAGCAACAAAACTCTTTTCATTTAACATCAAAACCACTATGTACACTTACTAATACAAGGGTGAAATACATGGGTTTTAGATGAATTTAACAAGGGTAAGAGTTACATTCCTTAAATAACTTGAATCACTAAGAACTTGACTTTTTCTTCTAACTAGATGATCTCCCTTAAAACCCTAACCTCCAATCTTCCAAGGATGAGCTTGAGAGAGTGTTTAGGTTGTTTGATTCATCCTAATGGATTTTTAGGAGGCTACACACCCTCATATAGTAAGTGGGATTAGGGTTTATGGCATAGGAAATAACAAAAAAGCCCTTAGTTGAAAGCTATAAAATGACCTCATCCAGGGGTACGACTCTTTCATATGACTCCGAAGTAGTCATACCCTAGGCTATGAGTGGTACCCTAACTCATACCCTAGGCTTCCCCTAGGTATCACACTCTTTTAAGGGTACAACTACACACTCATGAGTCATATACAAAGGGTACGACACAACCCCTAACATGTATAGACTAATCATATTGAAAACTATCAACTCAAGTTGATATTTCACTCCATACGATCATGTAGTGTATGACCTATATACATTGGTTAAGACTAAAGAAAGGTAAAGTCATATTGAGGACAATGAGTTACCTTACTATGCTGCACTTATTTGAGAGAGAGGGGAGAGTGGATACGACCCATATCCAAGGGTACGATTGGCTTGTCCAATCATATCTTAGTCATCTTGCTTGAAACCCAAATTTTTAGCAAGGCCACATTCTTGGGTGTTTCACGGATGATAAACTAAAGAATAAGATTGACATTGAAGTCTTTGGCTAGCTATTGAGGCTGCTTGGGCATGTGTTCCACTTACCAAGGGTAGGTGACCAAAGTATGTATCAAAAATTGAAGTACATAGGCTTAGAAAAAGAAAAAAAAAATTATACTATTCTATGTCCCCATTCAGTTCGTATGTCGAAAATATGGTCCGTATATGACCTAGGATAGTTCAGAGATCAAAATTCCAGAGATTTATAGGATTTGTACTTGAGTTCTGGGACTTACCCATGTCCACGTATAGTCTATATGTGGCACATACAGTTCGTATGTGTCCTGTGTAAGTGGCCACTGACCTTAAATTTCCTTTTTCATTCAAGATTTGATTTTTAGGATTTACTTGTGTACAATATATACACTTTTGACATATTATAGTTAGGTTACACACTCTTAACACTTATAACTTATATTTTGATTCCAAGATTCATATTTAATCTTAGGATTTCTCTTGTAATTATTTAGTTTATAATTCAGTTTTATACTTTTAATTTTATTCTATTATTCTAGTGATATTGTTTAATAGCTTTTATCATAAACTCTATTAATCATTTCACAAGCATGAACGGCTAAAACCTTAGCTAGCGTTAAGGGAACTCTTACATATTGATGAAGTAGGGGAAGTGTGAAGTTGCTCTGAACTAGTACTTGTGCAAACATTGTATTATCTTTGTATTGATACTTTTTTGAGAGGTTCCAAATGTTAGGATCCCGCCTAGGTTATTGTTACTTATTACATAAGGGGAGTAGTGACTTAGAAAAGATAATTATAATAGTAATTTGAAGTTTAACTGTTGATCAAGGCTAATTAGTATTTTTGATATAAGATTGTTAATTGTCATCTAACAACTTGAGACTCAAAAGGTAATAGTTAACTAGAATCTAGGGTAAGGGTTAGTAATGCGACATCCTGAGACTCAAAAGGTAAAGGATAAAATCTGTCAATAATTCTACAATTGATGGTACATAAATTATCAAATTTTGTATACGAAGTACTAGGTTGGTTTAGAAAAGCATGATAAATATATTTATTTGAGAAACCAGGGAAACACAACTCTAATGTTTGTTTCCAACTATTTACAACAAAAGTTACATATTATTACATGTTCAATACTGATACTATAGACCCCCATTTACTTTCTGCTCATCTCGTTGAGTTTAGCAAACCAAATATATACATCTAAGTCTTCCTTGTGGTTTCAACCCCAACTATTTGGTTATTATACATGACAATGATCGCTTTATCATCAGTTGGAGGTGTAGTTTAAGTGTTGATCAAAATTTTAGCACCATTGTTAGGGAAAATGGTATTGTGTTAATTGAAGTTTTTTGGAGTTTGTGGGTCTGTATTTTTTTGTTCTTAGTTGGGTATACTTCATTGTATGTCTAAAAATAAGAGTTAAGATAATCCGTTACTCTCATTGAATACTAACCTAGAGAGACTATTATAGCCTAATTGTATAATGGCAGAGCTAGTACGTGTAGAAAATTTAGAAGTGTTTCAGGATGATGAAAATGTTGTACTTCCAACTACTCTAGGTGATCAATAAAATATTATAGATAGACAGATAGATTAGATATTATTAGAGGTAGCTAATCAGAGGAGAGGCTGAAGAAGCCCAATTAACTCAACAGGTAGAGGTAGATTGGACTAGGTCGGTAGTTGATCGTCCAGCAGTACTTTATGGTAGTCGAGATAGATTTTGTAGAGCTCATGCTCAAGTTTTCCCAGTTTCATAGTATTTCCAACTATATGATTATGAGGTATACTTAGGATACATTGAGCTAGTGGAAATAGGAGACATTATTTCTCCTGCACTGCCCCCAATGTGAAATTCCACATTAAAAGTGCCATGATCCAACTCTTAAACTTGAAAGGTGTATTTTTGGGCGCTACGACAAATAATTCTAATATGCACCTTGATAACGTTGTGGCAATTTTCACTCTGGATACTATCTAGGGGTGGAATAGGAGGTACTTAGACTAAGGTTGTTCCCCTTCTCACTGACTGAAGAAACTTTTTTATGGTTGGGGCAACTTCTAAGAGGATCTATCACCATATGGAATGATTTGAGCAAGAAATTCTTAAATTGCTAATTTTTTTCTGACCAGGATGTTGTATCTAAAAGATGACATATACAATTTTAGCCAACTTTACTTTGAGTCAATCTATGAGGCATTGTTTAGGTTTAAGAAGAAGCTTAATATGGTGCCCTATCACTGAATTTCATAGATGAGCTTATTGGAGATATTCTATAGAGCCTTGAACATCAGTTCTCGGGCCATGGTAGAAACCATTACCAGAGGAACATTTATGAGTCTATGCTAGGACTAACTATTGAGGTTCTAGAATAGATTTCTCTCACTTATTAAGGTTGGCATACTCGAGAGGCTAAGATGGGTGCTGACACTTATACTATTGGCATAAGAGAATATGCAACTAAGAACTTCTATTGGATTGCTAACTAAGCAGTTTACAACAATCAGTTTTGAAAAGGTGAACACAGAAAGTGAATAGGGTTCACCTCTATATCTTATAAGTCAGACTTAGAGGAGGAAGCAAAGTATCTTAAATACAAGTTGGATATTTTTTTAGAATAGGGTTAAGGAAACCAAGGTTTTAAACTACTATGGCAATAGATACAAAGATCATAGTAGGGATCGTAATAGTGACTTAAGGAGAAAGGATGACTATAAGGAGAAGAGAGATAGGTACATTCCGCTAGGCAGTGGTGATACAAATTTGAGAATGGAGGTGATGCTGACCAAATTGGTGATGGGGAAAGAAAGTTAGGAGGCTATCCTTAAGGAGATAAAGGATGATATTTCAAGCTTGACACAAAAGGTTCAGTCTCATAGAATTGCTATTAAGCAGTTAGAGCACCAAATCATAATGATGTCTGCTAAGTTAAATTAGAGGCAATCAGGTACGATCCTGAGTAATATAGTCCAAAATAAAAAAAAAAGATATTCACTATCTTGCTATCACCACTCAGAGTAATTTATGTACTATAGATCCACCATTTCTAATTACTGAGGTGAAAAAAATAAATTGTCTTATGGTAGATGACAGACCGGCTATAGAAGCTGATAAAGCGACAGGTGTTAATGCCAGTATAGGTAAGGATACAGGTAAGGGTAAGTTTGATGAGCCTGCAGTGATACAAATTCTATGAAAACCCCCACCTTTACTACAAATACTAAAGAAAAAGAAAGAGGAAGGAAAATTCAAGTGGTTTATTAAGATGCTAAAAGATCTAAGATTAAATATACCTCCTCTTGAGGCAATGGAGTATATGCTTGGATATGCCAGGTTCATGAAAGAGTTGGTGATAAGGAAGTGGTATGCTAGTTTGGTGGATGTTGGAGGAGTGCACAAGTGCAATGCCGTCAATTCCAAGTCTATAGCCTAGAAAAAGGGTGATCTCGGAGCATTCATGATCCTATGTACTATTGGGACATCCAGATTCGCCAGAGCCTTATGTAACTTGGTGGACAATATTAATTGGATATTTTTGGCCGTATTTAAGAAATTGGGATTGAGCCCTCAGAGCAAACAAATATGCAGTTGTTAATGGCTGACCACACTATCAAGAAACCCTTGGGCATTTCTTTTGATGTATTTCTGGAAGTTGACAACCTTATCTTTCAAACTGATTTTGTCATTCTGGATTATGAGGTTGATTTTGAGATTCTTATTAATTAGGAAATACCATTTATATCCACATGTAGAGTAATGGTCTATATAGAGATGGGAGAGCTTAGTTTCAGCATCAACTATAAAGAAGATATTTTCAGCATCTGAATAACTATAGAATAGCCTACTGATATGAGGGTTGTATTGGTAATCAATTATATTGAGGACTCTAAAGGCTATTCATTTGGGTACCTCGATGAATTTTAAGTAGCTGAGGTACCCGATTATTCCACAATGTTAAATCAAGTGCTGCATGAGAGGCAACCCATTAACCAACATAGCCACGTCATGCCGCGATCTTAAATCAATTGCTAGGTGGGAGGTAAACCATTATTTTAGTGTTCATAGTTTTATTTATTGCAGATAACATAGCATAAGATAGTTCTTGAAAGCAGTAAAAATTGCTCAATTTATAACCATCATGGTAAGGGGACTTTGTGACCAATTCAGAAAGGTCGTAAGTCCTACGTGGTCCAGGTAAGTTGTACATTAATTGAAAAGATGAAATTTTTTGGAATTCTTACGGAATTTGTAAAATTTAACCAACGAACTTACTTATAGGGTTGCAAATACCACTTATGACCTAGCAAGTAGCAAAGTAAATGCCGGAATACAAAGACTAGAGAGCATGAAAATTAGATGAAAATTGGGACAGACATACCGTTGGCTCACACAGACTGTATGCACTACATATGGGCCATATATTTCATCCGTAAGTGGGTATTATTATAGGCCTAATTTTGTTTAAAGTTTTTGGACTCACCAATACTTAAAAAAACCCTAAACTGACCCTCTACTCTATTTAAGTCCTCTAAATTCATTTTAACACTTAGAAATCCTCAAATTTTCATCTAAATTCCTAAAATCCCATATCCCTCTCAAATTTTAAACTTACCCTCATGTGATAAAAAACCAAAATTTTTACTTGTTTATGGGACGAACCTATCCAAAAGTGCTACATATGTGTTCTAACTTTAGGTTTACTTCACTTCTTCATAACTCACTTTCATTTTTTATCTAAAAGGTAAGTTCTTGGCTCCTATTTTTAGTTTCTTGTGCTAATGTTAAAATATGCCAGTGGTATGAATGAGCCTTGAACTATGCAAAAAATCCTAATGTAGGGAATTGTTTGTGAGTTAAACCCTAATATTATGCCATAAAATAGAAGTTGAACTTGAAAAAGTAGAGGAACACCAAAAGTTTGCATGCTAAGTGGTTATTGAAAAAGATCATTCTTTATATTTATGTGTCCATTGGAATTGTTGGGGCTGAGCTCAAGTTTTACTGATGTGAATTTTAAGGAAAAATTTAAAGTTGTCAAATTTTGAGTTTTTCCTTGAATTTGCAAATCCCTCATTTCCTGCTGGAAGCTAACAATTGGTTTTTCTGGTGCCTATGGCACGTAAAAATATACATTAACTAGGAAATAGAAAGGGTCCACCAAGTCTAATGGCTCGGTATCTGTATTATCTCTCTCAAACACTTCGAATAGAGGTGTCTCATTTTGAAATAATGATTTCAAAGAACCTAGTCTACTACAGATCATAGCAAAAATTTCCAAGACAAGAAGAACTTATTAGAGTAAAGTAATGGGTTAGTGATGCTGAAGATAATGGAAAAAGGCTAAAAGATACAGATGAGAAGGAGTCATAATTCTCAGGGACTTGGTCCCTAAGAAACTCATCTCAAAAGGAGAAGCTTCAACAACTTGAATAAAAGTATGTCTGACCTACTTTGAGGACTAATTTTGAAATAAAAGGGGGTGTGTAGAGGCTAAAGCATGGATTGATCAAATTGACCTAACCTAATATATGAATTAATGTCTCTCTTCAAAAATGGCTATGATAATAAGGCAGGTATCCTTACTAGAATAGGTTCATGTAAGTCTAACTCAGTTCTTTAACTTTGCAGGTATACACCCATGAGAATAGCTTAGGAAGTGGACAAATGTGACAAGCACAAATTTGATGATTCACTCAAATGAGAGAGACCTGGTCCCATCTCAGGTTAGTACCTTTACATAATGCTTAAGTAATCATAGAATGTTGTCTAAAAAGTCATGCATTTTCCTTCCTCTAAAGCCATCCATTCCTTTGCTAAATGAAGAGTCACGCATAATAGGTTCAGACATGTCAGTTCAAAAAGAACACCTTTTAATGACATTAGTCACCTTTAAAAATTGCTAAATCAGATTTTTTTATTACTCTTCAACTAATCCAATTTATCATCACAAATCAACAATCTTCTCAAAACAAAACTGGTCCGAGTTTATCTCTCTCTCTCAAGATTAAATGGCTGATATTACTACTTTCTCAAACCTAGCTTAAAGTACCAAAGTAGATGAAACTCCAGAAAATCAAACTGAACATACCCAAATTGAACACCTTAATTCTTTATAATTTGAAACCATGGAAAATATCACTTCGAGTCCTCAACAACAAATTGAGTTTATTCTTCTAGAATAATAATTCTTAGAAATTCTAGAACCGACAATTGAGTCAGTCTCTATTAAACCATCCTTAACCTTTAAAATTTACGCTTAACAAATCATGATAGAGAATCCAAATCAAAGGTTTGAGTCTCCAATAGATCAAGAAACTTCTCAACCTAAAACTCCCTTTTCTCCAAGAAATTCAAAACTACCTAAAAATTCCAATTACTTGGGTTGTCTAGAGACCCGAAAAAGCTAAAAATTCTGAAAACTTGTAAGAACCAGGCACTTCTACACCCTAAGATTCAAACCCCATTTTTCCTCAGTTATTTGGTGAAGAAATTCTGATAAAAAGGGTTGATATTTCCTGTAGTAAAAATTGGGTTACTGAAAAGATTTTTTTGCTTGCATATGACACTAAAGAAAGCTCTCTTTTTCCTGTCATATGACACCAAAGAAAGCTTAGTTGATAGAGAAGAACAGGAAATAGGTGATAAGGATGAAGTGGATGAGGGAAAATATGTGTTATTACCTCTAAATTAGGATGATGAGGTTGAATTGCCTCTGAGATAGTTAGTAAAGAAACTGAGAGGAAGTATAGACAAAAAAAAAGTGGTAGACTCTAAGGTAAAAAGTGACTAGATCCTATTCGACAAGAGATTTTAAAAAGAAAATAATATCAGATACCATTAAGGCTAATAAGGCTTCATCCATAAAAAGAAAAAGGCTTAAGAAATCTATTATAGTAGAGCAGAAAGAAAATATTGAAGCTACGAAAATCTAAATCAGGGTGGACATAGATTTAGGAGTTGCTACTGCTACCGAGGAAAGATGAAACAAAGTTCATATTTCTGAGAGGACCAGGTCCTCTAAGTCAAAGTCTAGTAGCTCTTTTAGAATGAGGCAGAAATATATAGCTGTCAAGAAAAATAAAAACTTTAAGGGACCTGGTCCCAAGAAAAGAAAAGTTGTGATTTAAAAGAAAGAGGCAAGTAGTGAAACTAAGAGAAGCATAAAGGAGGAAGAAACAAAAGATGTGGCTAGATAACGAAGGAATAAAATGATGATAACATAAAATGTTCTGTTCGAAAGAACTTTTGATGCCAAGATATATGAAAAGCCTAGAATGATAGAGTTAGTTGCGTATGTGAGCCACCAAGGTTGGCTGCACTTATTTACGAAATCAACTCTAATACTGTTTGGAAATAAGGTTAGAGAATTTTATTACACCATGGAATTCTCAAGAAGGGCTATGTTTAATTGCCCAAGTGTTGGAAAAAGCTATCCAACTAGATGAAGAGACATTAGGCAGGATCTTAGATGTACCTATTATATATCTGCAAATTATAGTAAAGCAACAACCTAAAATTTAGTTTATGATCAATGCCTCAAAGGTGGAGGGATCTCAACAGCTCCAGTAAAGAAGAAGTTTTTAATTAGTGAGTTTCAGTTGGTATTTGATTTCACCAACAAGGTCCTGCTACCAAGGTGTGAGAAAAGAACCAAAGATTAGCTTTTGACCTATTTTTTAATCGAATGCCTGAGTAAATTAGAACAGATTAGTCTTCTTTCTCTAATGATAGATCATATGAAAAAGGTAATTCATAAAAAAGAAAGGAATTATAGGATGCCATATGGTTATTTCTTGAACAATGTGTTTAAAAGAATTTTGGTGTGGTTTCAACTAAGGGAACACCAGGCATAATTAAGCTGATGTTTAGTCTAACAACTCTAGTTGAGAATAAATGTATTATTGGTAAGGATGGAACAGTGTCTCAAGTGTTTGAGATATTGGTTGTTCAAGAAAAATTGGGAAAGGAAATAGAGGAGTTAAGGTTCAAGTTGGCTGCCAAAGAAAATGAGATATTACACTTGAAGTTGTGGAATTAGAAGTTATCTTCTGAGGGACCATAAGGGACCAGGTTCCACTGATGATCTTATAGATGAAAATGCAAAATTCCAGGTAAAAGTGGCAAAAATAACTAGTAAAGGTCAAGGACTTAATGATGAAGTGAAGATCCTCACTTAATAGTTGTTGGATACCAACAGTGCTGAAAATACAAGAATGGAGATGCTACTTAAGTCACTTCCCCCAAACCTCCCTCTACAGAAGCCTTGTTATCCCTATCCTCTTATCAATCATGAGTCAATCTCATATTTTGGTTATTATGTTGGCTCTTGAAGATAGTTCATTTTATGTGTTATTTTTGTATGATTGTACTGATCCTGACTTTTATTTTATTAATGAATGAATCTTCGATTGTGTATTCTATTTGTTTTTCTTTCAACAGTTCTTCATGATAGTGTTTCCCCAGTGGCTATGAGTTAACTAACATGTACTTATCTTTAATCTTTGTTTATTAGTTTTACTTTTTAATGATGCCAAAAGGGGGAATATTGATTTTATGTGGAAGGGACCAGGTACCAGCTGTGAAAATATTGATTTGCAGAAATATGATTGCATAGTGACAAAGGAAATTCTGCAAATGCACTAAATGACTAATGGTGTATGATGATAGGGGGAATTAATTGAATCTTGATAGAAATTGACAGCAAGGAATAATGACCCAAAGTTATGGTAACATGGTGTTGCATGATAGAGTGGACATTCATTTTGAGTAGTGGTAATCACAATGATTAAATGTGATGAATAAACATGAGCATTGATGCTCAAAACTTTGAGGGTTTTTTGTCATCATAAAAAGGGGGAAAATTAATGTATCTTGGTTTGAGGAAGAGCAGCTGACTTCAAGAGAACAGGTCCCTGGATGTTCGAGGGCATAGTAAGTTAGCATACGTCTACACAATTTTATCTTCTTATATATTAAACTATACATGTGTTGCTTATACTATTTAGGATGCCTGGTCCAATTATATTTCAACCTTAATAATTACTCATCTATAAAAGGAAAAAGGAAAAAGTATGCTTCTTTTTCAAGAAGTTTTTCCAAATTCAAAAGAGTGTTGAAGAGAAGAAAAGGCAAAACCTCAATTTTTAACATCGTTCAAGTATTGCTCATATTCTTATTGCTTTTGTAAGCTAAAAGAGTGAGTGTTATAGAGTGAAGCTTGATTTGTAAATGAATTAATCAATCTACAAGAATAAAGTTATTTTGATTTCCTTTCGTAGAGTGTGCTTGATAGAGTTTCCTAAGTTTGAAACTGGTTAGAGTTAATCAGTGTTTAAAGAGTCTTGGTAGAGTTGCCAAGTTGAAGTTGTAGTAGAATTACTTCAAGGAGGAGGAGCCTAGAGTTGGTTTGAAGTTCAAGCCTATAATTAAGAGGTTTATTATAGTGAACTTTGGGTGCTTGTGAGGGCAAGCTGTCGTTTTGCCTACCTTGATGTAACGCCCCGAAAAATAGGTCCCGGAGCATCACACGATGCTTGAGGCTACGAGTAGCCCCAAGCTTACCTTTTGAGCCATTTTTATTGAGTTCAACACAAATCAACTGGGTTTCCATAAATAACCCTCAAATATCAATAGAGTAATCATCATCCAAGAATAAAAGAATTTCAGAAAGATAACAAAATACGACTAATTAGTCAACTCCCAACAACTATACTAGTGTGACAAGCCTCTAAGAAAATCAATAAAACCAGCGAGCCATTTCGACATTCCCCAACCGACTCATACTCAGTTATCAAATGTAAACAATTCTGTGAAACAAACATCACACATCACGTCCTCGGAACATGAGGACTCACTACAACAGAGGATGTAGAACAGCGTGCCTGAAGAAACACTGTAGAACCTGGAACTGAGCACCTAAACCTATATTCCGAGAAAATACAGCCCACATCCGAAGATGTGGGTCAGTACCATCAAAAGGAACTGAGTATATGGGGGTGTATGCAGTAGTATAAACATCATGATCATAAATATTTATAAGAAATATGCAGGATGTATGAAAGACTCACATGACCCGAAGAAAATCATCATAATCATGAGAGGATGAAATAAGTACAATAACTCATGTGAGTCATCACATAATTTTTTAATCACTTTTAGTTCATCAAGAATATCAATTCTCATAATGTAAATATCATTTAAATCTTTTGAAAGAATAACTTTCACAATTCCACTTTCAAATCACTTCACCATTCACCATAGACACAAGGAAACATACACACAC
>JAPEIP010000009.1:41467820-41487139 GCA_026120095.1 Capsicum chinense
ACTTAATGTCTTTGACTCTAACCAAATGGTAAATACACCCCTTGGAAATAAGCTTTCTAGCTTTGAGGTAAGAGATAAAATGACTCTTGGGTGACACAGAATTCCCAAACCACTCAAACACTGATGCACCTGAAAATTGAAACTTGACCACTTGAGTCTAACAATCAATAGATGCATAAGAAGAATACAACCAGTCCATACCCAGAATCACATCAAAATGTACCATGTCTAACTCAATCAGATCAGCCAACAAGACTCTATGAAGAACGGTAACAGGACACTTTTGATACACTTTCTAGGCAATAATCGAATCACCCTCTGGGTAGAAACTAGGATAGGCTCTGGAATAATCTCAGGACTCATTTAAAAATTAACAGCAATCAAAGGTGTAACATATGAGAAACTGGATGCAGGATCCAACAAAGTATACATATCAAACTGAAATATATGAAGCATACCAGTAACAACATTCGGAGAGTCCTTTTATTCCTGATGGAAAGATAAAGCATAGAATCTATTCTGGCGCTGCCCGCCAGTATTACTAGAAGAGGCACCCTGAGCTGGGGCTGGGCGAGTCGCTGGGAACTGGAGCACTAATAGTCTAAGTCTGGGTTTGAGGGCGATAGTCACGATGCCCTTGCCCATCCTGTGGACAATCTCTAACTCTGTTACCCATGTCACCACACCAGAAACAACCCCTCTTCTCACCCCAACACTCATCCGAATGATCCCTACTACTCTTGGGACATAGGGAACGATTTGGCTTACTACCAGCACTGTACTGGGACCTGGATGCATATGATCTACTACCTTGCTCCTGCCTATCTCTAGGCACAGGAGCACTAGAAGATAACGGTGCTAGCATAGATGAACGATCCTGATACTGAGGGCGACTCCATTCCTATGATCTAGTCTGACCCTGTTCGTGCTACTTGGACCTATCTCTCTTATTCCCTCTCATTCTATCTCTCTCCTTAATCTTATCTGCCTTAATCTGTTGGGCATGATTCATCAGCCTAGAAAAATTCATCTCACTATTCAGCATAGCAGACCTACACTCCTTAACCACATAACTAGACACTTCAGTCACAAACTCACTCATACTAGCCTGATTATCATCCACTAAG
The DNA here is from genome assembly GCA_026120095.1 of Capsicum chinense. Classification (NCBI taxonomy): domain Eukaryota; kingdom Viridiplantae; phylum Streptophyta; class Magnoliopsida; order Solanales; family Solanaceae; genus Capsicum; species Capsicum chinense. Next base: position 41,468,948 of record JAPEIP010000009.1, read on the forward strand.
TCAGAAGAATACTTGGTCAACTGATTGAACATTAGAAAGTACTCCCTAACAGTCATAGAGCCCTATCGAAGGTTCATAAACTCTTCCACCTTCTGCTCCCTTATCTCCAAAGGGAAAAACTTATCCAGGAATGCATCATGGAACTCTTGCTAAGTTGTAGGGATCGCTTCCTCACCTCTACCTTCCCTCCAAGTAACAATCCAATCATAAGCAAGGTCTTTCAACCTATACGCAGCCAACTCTATACTATGTTCTTCAGATACATGCATCACCTGAGTATTCTTCTGTACCTCCACTAAAAACAATCGTGGATCCTTATCAGACTTGGACCTATAGAATTCCTGTGGATTCATCCACATGAAGTCATGGATCTTGGCAGTAGATAAATTACCTTTTCACTAATGTGGAGCCAGGGCCGATTTGGCCTGAACATTTGTAGTAACACCTTGAGCCAATGCCTGAAATTTAGTATGAGACATATTTTCATTCAATGGGCCAGTGGGTTTATATTGCTGACCATCATTATTTCTTCTCACTCAACGCAGAGGCATAGTTTTGATAGAGGAGAGCACGAATCAATAGCAGAGAGAGACAGTTTAAGCACGATAGACTTCTGAAAGAAAGAATCACACTTTTTCCCAAAATGTCTTATAGCCTCTTGCTCATAGATATGGCGGGCTACACAGCGATGATTAAGACTCTACTTAACACGGCTTGTCAAACTCCGTAGGACACCTTAAAACCTTAGGCTCTGATACCAAGTTTGTAATGCCTTGAAAAATGAGTCTCGGAGCATCACATGGTGCTTCAGGCTACGAGTAGCACCAAGCTAACCCTTTGAGCCATTTTCATTCAGTTCAACATAAATCAATGGGATTTTCATAAATAACCCTCAAATATCAATAGAGTAATCATCATCCAAGAATAAAAGAATTTTAGAAAGATAACAAAATATGACTTATTAGTCAACTCCTAATATCTATTCTAGTCTGAAAAGCCTCTAAGAAAATCAATAAAACCCGCGAGCCATTGAGATATGCCCCAACTGACTCATACTCAGTTATCAAATATAAAAAATTCTGTGAAACCAATATTAGACATCACATCCTCGAAACATGAGGACTCACCACAACAGAGGATGTAGAATAGCATGCCTAAAGAATCACTATCGAACCTAAAACTGAGCACCTGAATCTATATTCTGAGAAAATGTAGCCCACATTTGAAGATGTGGGTCAGTACCATAGAGAGGAACTGAGTATATGGAGGTGTATGCAATTATATAAATATCATCATCATAAATATTTATAAGAAATATGCAGGATGTATGAAATACTCACATAGCCCAAAAAAAATCATCATAATCATGAGAGGATGACATAAGTACGCTAACGCGTGTGAGTCATCACATAATTTGTCAATCACTTTCAGTTCATCAAGAATATCAATTCTCATAATGTAAATATCATTTAAATCTTTTGAAAGAATAACTTTCACAATTCCACTTTCAAATTACTTCACCATTCATCATAGACACAAGAAAACACACACACAGAGGGAGATCCTATAACCGACATAAACCATGTGAGCTACATGTAGTCCAACATACAACCCACATTGGAGAGAGTCGTCCTATCCTTACCATCAGAGTAGGACTATCGATACAAATCCATATAAAGTAGTGATAACTATAAAAATCAGCCTCAGGCTCACTCCTACGGGGACACATAGTTCTAGGGAAGTAAGGTTGCTTTATACCTCCCACTCGGTGCAAAAGATTTCTCCCGAACTTAGCTCAGATCATTTTAAAGGCAATCCATAATAAAATAATTTTAGTAATATATAAATATACATAGGGAGCCATCATGCTTCTTATCTATCAAAATCAGCAACGTTGTAGATTTCTTTCATGCTCGAGTTCAAAATAACACCATTAAGACCAAAAGGTCAAATCACTCAAAATATCTCAAATATTTAACATCAACGTTCTTATAGCACACACTTTCTCAAAAAAACACAATTTTTAATGGAGATTCACGACCCAAATATCAAAATCATGATAAATATTGCTCATGATTAATGCTTTATATCTCCACACATGTAAATTCATCTTTCAAAATCATAAACATCAAGACTTCATAATAATCATCTTAAGATATGGGTTCATGCTTCAAATTCATAAAAAAACAAATAAAAATCATGCCTTTGTAAAGAAAATTACTTTTGGGCACAAGAATGAAAGAGAGTTCTTATTGAAAAATCACATATACCTTGAATGATAAAATTTAGATTGATACTCATTTTTTAGATGTTAATAGCGCCTTTGAATGGTGGTTCTTGGAGTTCTTGAACTAGGAACATGGAATCTTGAATAAATTTTTAGAATTAATGGTGAACTTTGGAGGTTCTTGAAGTTGGATGTAGGAGCTTAGGGTTTTCTTTCTGAGGGAATTTGATGAAATATAACATATAATTCTTCTAATAGGCTTTAATATAGGGTTTGTATGGATTTTAGGTGAGGAGAAATGACCAAAATGCCCCTAAAAATAAAAAAATTATCGAATATGTCCTTTGGTGGACTGTTTTGATAGTCTGAAGTAGATCAACCATAATGTTTTACTCTGATATCCAAATTGGATGAAACCAATTTCATTAGAAAGAGGACTCTCATATCTTTCGGTTGTTATATAATATCTCACCTAGATCATTGTTTACAAGGAGTTATGACTATTTGAAGTTGATCTAAAAATTTACCTTTGATGAGCTGAAGTAGATCGACCATAACTTTTTCCTCCGATAGAGAAATTGGATGAAACCAATTTCATTGGAAAGAGGAGTTGCAGAGATTTTCGTTGATATATAGTAGATCAACAAGATCATTATGTACAAGGAGTTATGATCATTTAAATTTGGAGTAAAAATACGTCAGGCCTCAGTACTTTTTCCTATATGTTTTGCTGTTCACTACTATTCACGGTTCGATCGGAATGTACATAACTCATCTCTCAAGTGTCCTTTTTGGATAATCCACATATCGTTAGAAAGATTATTTGATACTCAACGCAATGGTGGATCATAATCTATGATATTCTACACGAAAAATTTATAATTCATTTTAGAAGATAGAACCCAACACGTTTACGCACAAAATTTCAATGAAAATTTTTTGGGGTATTACACTTGAGAAAGGGGGTTTTCGTAGTAAATCTTATATTTTTTAAGTTTCCTGCATTGTATTTTGTTCCTAGTTAAATTACTATTTTATTGCCTGTGACTGATTTTGTGGGACTTGGTCGCTTATAGTGTGGTACAACCCCCTATGGTTTCAACAATACTATAGCTATTGATCAATAGACGTAGGTCGAGATAACAACAGACGTATCTTTTACTAGTACACCACTGCCACAAGCATATCCGCCACTGTAGATACCTTCATATGAGGGTGATCATGATATAAATATCTAATGCATACGAGATGTGTTCTCATTCCCTCACTTTACATTTTTAGCGCATTAGGGACATTGCACAGTTTTCAATTAGGGTGGGGTATACCATAGCCAACGTGGGTTTTTGTTGTAGTGCTTCTTTTCCGGTCGGTCATGGTATGGTTAAAGAACCGGAATGTCTAGTTTTAAAATTTATGTCATCATGTGGTTTTGTATTGTGATGTGTTTGTTTTTGTGTAATTTGAAGATTTTTAAGTATTTGGTCCAGTTGTCATATTTTTTGTTGATTTTAATAAAAATGATACCCTTCCAAAATTTTGTTTTTACAACTTTATGAATGTATATATATGTGACTTTTGTGTATTTTGTTATGACATTAGAAATAGGGACATGGTAATCATAACTAACTTGTGTGTGAACCGAATAAATAGTAGCTTGTGATGTGATTTTTTGTCATATGTGTATGAGATGCTACCTAGTTTCCTTTGTGTGTTAAATCCAAAGATAGTGTTGCCTAGGTTGTAGGACAGTCAGTTATGAAAGGTTCATAGTCTGTTTTTGATTTTAGTTCACTTTTATAACGACCCATTACTTACTAAATTATTCATAACAAATTCATTTGAAAATTTTAATTTTCATTCCTCAATATTAACTTGTATCAATAATAGTTAATATTTTATTTATTAGGTCACCTCAAACTTTTCAGCAAAATTTTAGCCTTTGGTTGTGTCTAGATAGACTCAATCTCGATGAATTTAATTATTCATGAGTGATAGTATCAATACTTAAGTTGAAATTTTTTAGGTATGAATTAAAGTTGTACAATATCCCTAACACAAGGTTAAGTATAAAACTTTCTTTTCAAAATAATTTCGATATGGGTTTTTATTATGGCCAACTACAAATGATCATATCTCATAGAATATAAGGAGTTAGGGGTCCCATTACCTATCAAATTACATATCTCTGAGTCCTCTTTCTAACGCAACATATCTTTCCTCAATCCAAATTAGGAGTAAGAAGTCATGATTGATTTATTGAGCATTGTCCGGGCTGAAATGGCATTTTACTATAGTGAAAATTCTAGTTGTATTTAAATCTGCTTCAGCCATTTTTGAGATTTAAAAATCCCAAATTTCATTGTCCAACCCTAGAGAGGTGATTTCCCAAGGATTAAGGTGAAATTCCTTCTTTGAGGTAAGTTTTTTCATTATTTTGTTCGTCTTTTAATTATTTAACATCTTAGAATCCTTAGAATGACCTTTAATGGTGGAATTCTTTTGGGAAATACTCATGGGTTTTTTAACATGACCTATAGTTGATTCTAAACTTTAAATTAAAGATTCCTAACATGAATTTCATATACTAGATTATGAATCTTGATGGTTAGGAACTTTGAACTCCATAATGATGAGACCTTTATCATAAAAACTCCATTAATAGAGATAGGTTAACCTTGAAAATCTAATTAATGGCTAAATGATCTTGGGGAATGATATAAACCTTGAATTAAGGATAGAACTAGTGAGTTTAAATCCTCAAGATATTTGTTTGAAGAGTAATTATTTAATTACTCTTATTATTGTTTGATTTTTAGATAGTTGATTATTCCAAGACATGAAGGACAAGAAATAACATTCTTACTGTGGCTTGCTTCATTCAAAAGCTTAGCATCCAGGTAGGCTAGGTTTAATGAGTAGAAGATTATGTTATTTTATATTTTTATAATTTAGAATTGATGGAATAAAGCATGTCTAGGCCTACGAGCATGGAGTTGAGGTGGATAAAGACATGAGAACTTAAATTTAATCCCAAAAACTATATTATTGATTAATTATGTGATACTTGTTATATTATGTGCTATGTTCCCCCAAGGAGATTGTCGTAAACGAAATATGTGTACATGATAGTTCTTAGTTGTTCTAGTGATGAACCTAGTCAAGTTATAATGATGAAAATAATATGAGGAAGAGAATCATGATGGGATTAGGTATTGATAAGCATAGCCATATATAAAGGATAGATTACTTGAATAATTGTAATGATTGTATTATATGAAAAAAAAGGTAGTGACGTTTTAATAATTAATGAGAAAGTAATACTCCAATAGTGACTTGCATGCTTAAGTGTTAAATTGCGATTTATTTTATGATATTCTTGTTTTGGTATTGACAAAAGCACTTTATCTATTGGATACCCATGAAAGGCTAAATTAGTGATAACGATAATTTATTAAAATGTGCCTATGAGAGGCTTGTTTAATAATGATAACTCCTTAAAGTAACACTATAAATACTTGTTGATTGGTATTCGTACATGCTTGAAATTGTTGATGAGTGGCTTCTTGATGCATGTATAAATTATTGTTGAAACTTTACTTGATCGAATTTTCTTATGTCTTTTAGTGTACTTGTAAACTTAGTACCTGTTGTATGCTATGAGGTGGTGTAAATTTGATATTGATAATACTTATTTATGGTGGATCGGGAACCACAACGATACAGATATGTATATGTTGGATTGGGTACCACGCTGGTATAGATATATATATGTTGGATCGGGTACCACACTGGTATGGATATGTATATGTTGGATCGGGTACCATACCGTTATGGATATGTAAATGTTGGATCGGGTACTACGCCGATACAAATATGTATATGTTGGATCAAGTACCACGTCGGTATGGATATGTATATATTGGATCGGGTACCATGCTAGTGTGGCTATTATACGTTTGATCGGGTACCATGCTGGTATGGATATGTATATATTGGATCGGGTACCACGCCGGTATGGATATGTATATGTTGGATCGGCTACCATACCACTATTGATATCTATATATTTGATCGGGTACCACACCGGTATGAATATGTATATGTTGGATTGGGTACCATGTCGGTACAAATATGTTATGTCGGTACGGTACATGAACATAGATTGTTCCCTGCAGGTCATGACTATTTGCAAAAAAATAAGTCCCATAACATGTGTGTACATATTTGTGTTGAGTCTGTGGATGTTTATAGTTTGGTTGTTACTCTTGATGGTTATGTGGCTTGTTTGTGAGCACTGTTTGATTTGTTATTATTGTATTATTAATTCATTGGGCATGTATATGTTTGATATGTATTTGAACAAGTGAAACTTGTACTTACTTATACGTTGGTTGACTTGCTTTATTTATACGTACTTTAATGGTAGCTTACCAGAATGGCTAGTTATCATTCCTTAACATTTTAATAGAGCACTTGGTTGTTAGTTGGAGAATTTAGTGTGGGTTGTCTGTGATCAAGTTTATTCTCGTGAATATAACTAATGAAAAAAATAAGTTGAATAAAGAGGAATAATGATGTATGAGCATTGGATTGTGGTTGATGGTTTGAATTAATGAGTCTAGAGTATGTTAGTAGTAAATATAATGTTGATGGAGTTGGAATAGTAATGGGACGTTTTAACTTATTTAGGTAAAGTAATAATATTATTATAGCCTTCATTGAATTATATTTCATTCAAGATGTCAAGATTTATTTTTATTAATTCTATTTTATGATTATATGAACTAACAAGGTAGGATGATGATGCCTACCAGTACTTGCGGTTGTACTGATCCTATTCTTCTACATTCCTTCTTGGAGTGTTGACTGAATACAGGTTAGTTGCAATTTCTAGATAGATGACGATATTCAACACTAACTTCTTTACTGTCTTTCTGGTAGATGTTAAGAGTCTTTGTATTATTTATTTCATTGATAGTCTATATTGTAATAGGTAGCTCTTGTACATGTCTGGCCAAGTCTTGGGATAGTGAAGAGCATTTGTATGAAGTTTTTGAAAAATTTTATTTATTAGTATTTAATTTACTTTATATTTTCTTAAAAATGTAAGTCTTCCACATATTTTTAGTTGGGTAATAAGGGTTCTCCTAGCTTCATAGAATAGCGTAGGTTCCTGAACGATCCATTAGTCTGAGTTGTGGCAACTTTTAGCGTAAATGACCTTTTTAATGTAAAATAGTATCCTTTGGTCCCATTTTTTAGCCTTGTAGCTATTTCTTTGTTTTTACCTTTCACCTCCTATTTGTGTTGCAATGAACCTATTTTGGCCTTAGTCCTCTTTGGATAGTATGCACCTTAACTCAGCAAAATTGCCTATGTTAATGGTCACTATCACGGTGGTGCATGATATAAAATTGGTAAGAAGAAGGGTGTACTTAAGAGAAAAAGTTAGTAAGGTTGGATGTGGTAAGAAAAGAAAAAGAACAATAAAAGAAAAGAAAAATGTGAAAAAGAAAAGAAAAAGAAAAAGAATGAATAAAATATACCACACCCAACCTGAATGTGCATAAAAGAATAAAAGGGAGAAATAAGGATGGAATAAAAGGAAATTGGTAAAGTGTGAATCACAATGTTAGAGTAGTGCCAAGCAGGCTTAGTCTCTTGATATATCTACATGTACCATACTCTCCCCAAGCCTACATTACAAGATGAATAAAGTCCTATAGAGATCCTATGTTAACTGTCAAAAAACCAAGGTAAATAAAATAAGGTCAAGGCTATGGTATTTGACGCTTATTGGTTGAACTTCTATTTTGAGTGTGAGTGCTTCTTGACCATTTCCTCATTGACATACTTATTTCATTTGACTGAGTAGGACTTCTTTGATTGAGAAGGCACAAGAGTTGCATTAGTAGTTGCATACTAGTTTGGGTTGCGTAACTTGTATACATGGATGGTTGTTTGTTCCTAATGTAATTGCCATATCTTGACCCCATTGTGTTGCATTATTGTGCTTCATGATTATACACAGTCGATTTTTACTTGATTATATAGGAGTAGGGTAATGTGTTTGAGCTTGAAGTGATAACTGACTGCCTTAGATAACTTAGATTCTCCTAGTTAAGCATCATGTTTTTGTTTTGTTTTGTTATGCTACTTGAGGACATGGAAATGTTCTATGTTTAGGGTGTTGATGTGCTATGGATTTAAAGTACTTTTATCTCTTAAAACTATAAAATATGCAAGTTTCTTAGGTTGTTTGGTGGATATGATATGTTTTGGGTATTTTTTGCAGAAAATTATGTTTTGGATGATAAACTAAAGAAATAGATAAAGATTGAAGTTTTAGGATACTTACTGAGGTTGTTTTGGGCGTATGTGCCAGTTATTGGGTGTAGGTAACCTAAGTATGTATTAGAAATTCAAGTCCAGAGGCTCAAAAGTAGAAAAAAGGACTCTGCACTATCCTATGTCAACATGTGGTCCGTATGTGGTACATTCAATCCGTATTTGACCTAGGATAGTGTAGAGATCAAAATTCTAGAGAGCTGCAGGATATGTACTTTAGTTATGGTACTTACCCATGCCTACATACGGTTCGTAGGTAGCCTAAGTAAGTGGCCACTGACTTGAAATTTACTTTTTCATATGCGATTTGATTTTTAGGGTTTTATTTTGTACTATATATACCTTTTTGATGTTTTGTAGTTCAGTTATGTAGTCATAACACTTACAACTTATGTTTTGATTTCAAGATTCGTCTTTGATCTTGGGATTGGTCTTGAATTGATTTTGGTTGATATAGTTCTAAACATTAAATTTTATTCAATTATTCTTGTGATATTTTTTAATGGCTTTCGTCATGAACTATGTTAATCGTTTCCCAAGCATGAGTGGCTCAAACCCTTAGCTAGGGTTGTTGGAACCTCGGCATATTGATGAAGTTGTGAAAGTGTGAAGTTATGTTGAACCAATACTTGTGCATGCATTGTATTATCTTTGTTTTGATAGGTGTTCTAGCAGTTGAAAATGTTAGGATCTCACCTAGGTTATTGATACTTACTCTACAAATGGAGTAGTGACTAGGAAAGATGATTACAAAAACAATTTGAAGTTTAACTGTTCATCTAGGCTAATTAGTATTATCTAAGTCAGATGGTTAACTATCGTCAAATAACTTGACACTCTAAAGGTAATAGTTAACTGGAATCAAGGGTAAGGGTTAGTAATGCGACATCCTGAGACTCAAGAGGTAAAGGATGAAATTTGTCAATGAATCTACAAGACAGTTGATGGTACCTAACTTATCAGATTATACATGCAAAGTACTGGGTTGGATCATCAAAGCACGATAAACCTACGGATTTGAGAAGTCAGGGATATTGTTCATCTCCAACTATTTACAACTAGAGTTACTGTTACTTGTTCGATACTGATACTACAAACTCCCATTTACTTTTTATTCATTCTGCTGATTTAGCAAACCAGTGACATACATCTAAGTATTCCCTATGGGTTCGACCCCAAACAAGTTAGGTTACTATACTTAACAAATACTACTTTCTCCTCAATGGGATGTGTAGTTAGGGTATTGATCTCTCATCACCTATACCTATTCAACCCCCTTAAAGTTGATAGATTCAAGTGCATACTAGTTATACTGAATATGAATCGAATCCACAATACCATAAACTGTCCAAGTATCATCATATAACAAAGTTTAGTACCTCACATCATCAATCGACAAACTTAAACTAGAAATCATACCACTAATATCGTCATCAATCATCGGACTTGATCCAGAACTCATATCATCATTAAAATAATCTTCCCTATACCTAATATATATATATATATATATATATATATATAAGTAACGCCCTAAAATCTCATCCCGAAGTGTCACATGGTGCTTAAGGCTATAAGTAGCCCTACGCTAACCCTTTAAGCCTGCTACTACTTCTAACATATACTTTACGATGTATAAACCAATCAATAACACTTTATTGCACAAATTAAGAATCGAATTAACTAAAAACAATATCTGGGTAGTAGAATACTGATAATCTGGAACTTCACTAACAGTCCGATAAGCCTATACTTACTAAGAAACTAGAGTCATTGGGACAAACCCCCAATTAACTCAAACTGAACTAAAAAGAAATAAACCAGCTACTTCAAAGAGTGAAAATAGAGAAATAGGTCCTCGAACCATGAGGACTCACCAACTATGGAAGTGTAGATAAGGTACTCGAAAATCATTATCGCTGCTGAGATTGAACACCTGAATCTACATTATGAGACAATATAGAACACAGACGTATATGTGGATCAGTACTTTGAGGATGTACTGAGTATATGGGGGTGTATGCAATAAGTAAACAATAGCATCCATCTTTATAAAATCATGCATACTGATATCAATGACTGACATAGGTTGAATAAAACTAAAATCTGAATCTTATAAATCATGTATAATAAAACATATAGTATAAATCTCGTGAGTCATTACACTTAGTTCTTAAATTTGTATTTTTAATCTTATTCTCAAAACTTGTAAGCAAGAGGAATCTTAAAACAATAGTTTTTAAACATACACTTTTACCTTATGGAGAATAAGGGACTTCTTTGAAACTTAGACATTATAGGACTTTGGGACATAGGGAGTTTCTTCTAACCGACCTAAACCATGTGAGTTGACATGGAGTCCAACTTCTTTCCCACATTGGGGAGAGCTATTCTACCCTTGCCATCAGAATAGAACCTTAACTTTATTGATCACTATCTCAACCAACTTGGGGTAAATCATAATCCTATGGTGGCTCGTAGTTCTGGTACATCAAATCTTAGAATCAATACCAACTCGGTGCTAAATACTAATCCTATACTTAAGCTAAAAAATTTTAGGAAAATCCACCTTAAATAATATAACAATGTGAAATGGAAGCCAACTAAGCTTTGCTCTACTTTAAATCTTCACTATATAGTTATTGTGGATTCCTGTCCTTGCTTGGTTCAAAAGACCAACTTTTTTTATCAAAACATAAAAATAGCTAGTCATGGAACACTTAAAATCATGATCATTCTTTGAAATATCAAGACTAAACCTTAGGGCTTTACACCCATGCTTCAAATACATATCAAACACCATAAAGTTCATGCTTTATAACCCAATTATTCTTAATTCAACTTAAAATCTGTAAAATATAATCATATGCATAAATATTCAAAAGTAGACATATAATTAAATATTAAAATCACTCAAAATTTTAAAATCATATAATTAGAAACATGAGTTATAAACCCTAACTTAACTTTCAAGGAAATCATGATCAAAGTTCAGAAATTCATAACTAAAAGAGGTTTAAGGCACAAGAATGAAAAGATTGTTATTGTTCAAATCTCGCATACCTTATTTGGCTTGATTCAATGAGTCAAGATGACTTTTGAATCCTTCAAAATGTTCTTGGAGGCTTTTCTTGAAAATTCTTGGATGGTGATGCTTGACCCTGGAGTTTTCTTTGAGAAGGGTTTGTATCTTTTTCTTGGGGATTGATCTTTGAGAGAAATTCTAATTTGGTGTTATAGATGAATAATGAAGTTGTGAGCTCTTGTTCGATATAATTAGATGTTAAAAAGGGTAGAAAAAGACCCTAAAACCCTTTTATAAATAGCTTTAAATCGCTGAACAGGATCTGTGATGGCTTGGGCGATGGTCCATCACTAGCACGATGGTCCGTTGGTCTGCCCATCACATCATGGCCAAAAAATAGGTTTACTGCATCAGTAGTGATCTCTTGAGCATTGGTATATCACTATCTCAATGGTCAGTCAACTCGTCCATCGCACTTTGGCCAGTGAATGGGTATACTGCCTTGGTTGCACAGCTTAGGGGCCGGTTCCATCGCTAGCTCAACGGTTCATCAACCTTCCTATCGCAACTTAGCCAGAAAATTGACTTAATGCCTTACCTGCAATAGTTTAGACGATGGTCCATCACTACCTCGATGGTCCGTCAACCAGACCGTCACACCTGGGCAGTTCAGATAGCTCTCAGTAAAATGACCATAACATCTTACCCCGATACTGAATTTGGACGAAATTAGTATCATTGGAATGGTAATTCAATTTTCCACATGATAAAAATTCAAAATTAGGGAAATTCTATCTAACTTAAACATTATTCACTTAGGAGGTCTTCCATAAATCCCTTGGAGACTAAATTAGACATAAAGAAAGTTTGGAGTATTACAATATATGTATATATGTATGTATATAAATGCATGACTAAGACCGTGGCTGAAAGAGTGTAAGTCTATAAATCTATTTCTTGGGGTAAACTCCGAGACTAAGTCATCATAAGAGTGTAGAAAGGGTCAAAATCGTTCACGAATGGGGTAAATTGTAGTAACAAAATTTTGGACTAGAATCCATCTCGGTCAAATCTCTTAATGATTATTTTTAGTCTTAATGTCTCATACATTATTCACTAAGATGGTATGACTTCCATCATGAATAAATCAATATTAAAGTAAAAAGTGGCAACAAATCCCTCTTTAGGAAATAAAGCAATAAAACCATATTTCAGTTGAAGTCGTACCATTTACTGCTTTAGTGATCATTAAGGTACCAAATCTATGCATGCCATCACCAATATCTAAAAAATGCGATCATAAACATCAAAACATCTAAAACTATGGTTACGTCCTTTATAAGTGTAAAACACTTCTCAAAATTCAACTAATTTCATAATCATGGCCTTGGGCCCAATAATATATCCGGCTTAACCATAACATAATTGCGAAGAAAAAGCATCACTATCTACCAAGTAATGAAGTAACCTTATCCTAAAGGTTAATTAGTCTAAAATATGCCTAAACACATTTAGAAGATTATATAAGCCTACAATGCTACATAAGTCTTCGACTATGGTGGGCCGGAGGGACCGACTTCTAATTCTTGAAATCTATATTTTGGCAATTTCTACCACGGACTAGGCTAAGGTATCTAAATTCACTACTAGATGTTAAATAAGCCATAATTACTTCTAAGGAAGCAATTCCACCTAAAATATGGTCAACTAAGTTGATTCCCTCTAAAACACAGGCAACTAAGTCAATTCTACCTAAATTATTGTTTTAAAATAGGCTAAATAGTCCAAATAAGACTCATCATATTAATCACACTTCTAATACCTTAATTCCATCCCATATCTAGGATAATGCAAAAATCATACTATGAATGTCATATCTAACACTTTGCCATAATCATACTATGAATCTTATATCTATGAAAGAGGAAATAGGACCAAAGAAGTATAATAAGTATTTCACCTTAAGGGTCAATTACCGTTCTATCCCCTAAACTCAGAGTTTAGGCTAAGTCATGTTGTTCTACCAAAAATATATCCTAACATTCCTATCTAACATGCAACATATTTAAAAAACTATCTCATGAAGGAGAGTAGATAGAAGCCTACCTCAATGTTGAACCAAAATTCCTTAAATCATCAATAAATCTTCCGTCTTCACTCCATAATTTTAAAATGTCGTTGTGCTATACAAATCATGATATACACATCATTAGGAGTAGAATGAGACTTCAAAAATAAAAAGGGGTAAAATCATAAATTTATTTTAGAAATGTGTTCCATATACTCATAGCAGTCTACAGCTGAAAATCCTTGTGAAAACAAGTTAAAACGAGGTTCAAATCAAAGAAAAATCATTTTCAAAATTTACAGGAAAAAACCCCAAAACCCATTTTAAGATCAATATTTTGAAGTCGTTTTGAAGATGAAATTGAGTGAAAAATTATAACTAAAAGATTACAAAACTTACCAATGGAAGAAATCTCAAAAATTCCTTTGGAATCACCAATATTCGAGCTTCTAAGCCCCAAAAATGGTGAAAATGGGATTTTAATTCTCAACTGTGGTGAAAATCACAAAAAATATAATATAAGTTCTTCAAAAATAGAGTTATAAATTAAAAAAAAAAGATTATTCAAGAAAAATGCATCAAAAACATAACAAATAGAGCTCCTAGCTCCCAAAATGTCAAAATATGAATATGGGGTCTTATACTTAGCTATGGTCTCTTAAGTGAGACTTTGATAGCTCAAGTGACCTGATCAAAGGTAAAAATGTCACTTAAGAGAAATTTTGGTCACTTAAGTTATCAGGTCAAATAGTCAATGTTTTCCCTCATGAACACACTAACACCAACAAAGTCAAAAATTTATTTTAGACCCTCAAAACTCATCTGGAACCCTATGAGTATGATCCCATAGTGAAATTTGAGTGTAAACCGCATACTGTATCAATGGAATTAATAAAAATTTCATCTGATATCATTTTGACTAAATGTGAGGAACTCACATATAGTTCCAATTTTTATATAATCCGCCCAATAGCCCAAAATAAGTCTGTAAGACTTGGGATCTGAACCAAAGTCCCTCTAGTCTAAACTCAATGCTCCTGAGCTGATGGTACTATCGGAATTTTCATCTAAGGTCATGTATTAGGAGTTTTGGTCTAAAAGCAAATCCTAAAAAGCAAAATCCCCAAAACAGGGAAATGAGCCTAAAATCCAAATAAACTGCTAGTTTCGATAAGTCATAAATGAATTGTAGATCGAATTGCCAAAAAGACATACAAATTAAGGAAATGACCTGGAGGGCCATTATATTATACTAAGTTTTTATGTCATTCATTTTAGCATAAAAACTCTCATATGGTACTAGAGCGACAAAAATGGTTTGATCTACAAATATTTTGAGCTTTTTTGCAAATAACTTTAATTGATTTTCAAATCTCTCAGATCACTTAACCAATCTAATAAAAGTATGAAATAATAAATAGGGAGCCTAGGATAAAATCTATGTAGTATTATTTGACTCTGTACCCAGAGTGGTGCCCACAACACCAAATATAGAGGGTGTGGAGGTAGTAGCAAAAACTAGTTTAAGGTCTAACTCAATACCTATATTCCCTCTTTATGCTTTAATAGGAGTGAGAGGTTCCTCGATAGTTTGACTACTAGGTCTAAAAATTGTATGCTTCGACACTCATAATTCATTCTTCATCTCATCTTGAGAATTTTCAATATCTTATTTCTTTGATGTGATTGCATATCATTTTTCCCATGCAACACTGGATTTTTTTTTTCACACAACTGTGTACAAGGAATAGAAATGGCAGAAAAGTAGTAGACTTTGTTGCTCAAATCTTTATTTCATCTTCTATAATAATTCTAAAGATTAGGTTAAAACCACAAATCAAACTAGCCATCATGGAATCTTTGACCTCGATAAATTGATTTTCTGTTTTAGTAAGACTTAAGCAAAGTCACACTATAATGTCCAAAATTGTGCTATGATCTTCAATATTTCTTATATATCATTTCTTTCCTATCTGTCAACCATAATGGTTGACCATTTTTAAAAATTTGAGCTAACCACACACTTTAATTATAATATCACTTATTCTGAAATTAAAATCTAAAGTCCTATCTAGGGTTACAAAATTGGGCCTTTACAAAAACTAGTTGATCATATGATTGGATATATCTACAGTAAATCCACAAATATGAACTATATTCAAAGTTGATAAATCTGATGGTTTTTTGACCTTTTTAAGTTGTTGTAATGAGCAGCAACATAGTTTCCATAAAATTCTTAAACTATATTAGGGTAATAGTGCATGGGTGTTGTGATTAACCACCCCAAGAGATGGGGATTAAAACACCATTAACTTCTTCAGCAATTGGTTACTTTATTTGACCTTTCTTATTGTCGAAAAGCTAGCTTGAAAGTATTTATCCTATCCCTTTCACTTGTTAGTAGATATTGTCTCGAAATTCCTAACTTTTGCTTTTAATAGCATCGGCTCTCATGGTATCAGTGTTTTCCTTTATTCTCTTAGTGGTACTAGTGCCACTCTTATCACTTAACACTAAACCTAAACCTCCCGTACTAGACTCACTCTCTAAACAATCATCTCCCTGATCAAACTTGGGAGCTTACTCTTGTTTTCTACTATTTCTATAGTATGATAAGTTGGGATTTCCTCAACTCTTTGACTTCATTTTTAGATTCATCTATGAGTTGGTGGGTTGTTGTATCATTTTAAGTGTTTTGTATCCCACACCTCTCATTGGATATAGTTTAAAAGTAATAGGACCTATTGAGGAGTAAGGTAACTACTTTTGTAACAATATACAAACATAAATCAAAAGCAAAAAGTAAAAGTTAAATGTACACCACAATCTATCAAATGAAACATAATCCTTACATAGAATGTTAGGGACCAATTAATGGAGGACATAATATTCCCATGAAGAAGAAGATGGATTGTTTCCTAGGCCATTATTCATATTTAGAATATAGGTTCTAGTTGGGGGCTAGAGATGGAAGTAAATTTAACAGTCTATCATCTTGGGTGTCGACTTACTAACACTTGGGATTAAGAATTGTTTAAGCACCATGGTCCAGAGGATGGTCCGTCAAGGTATCATTACTCGTCAAGATAGTTGTCCAGTCTTTATTTTTAGCACAATTCATTCTATTTCCTGCCTTAACACATTCTCTTGCACATAAGACATAAAAGCAACCAAATCCAACAAAATTTGCTTAAGAACTTTCAGTTATTCATAGTTAAAATCATCAAATGTATTGTTTAATACCCATACATCAGTGATGAAGCTACTTGGTCCTTTAAGATGGTCAAAAGTTATAAGTAGGTGATGCACATACTTGGTCCATATCTGTTTAAACATTTTAAGTAGGTGATACACCTACTTAGTCCTCTAAGATGGTAAAACTATCTAATAGTTGATGCTCCTACTAGGTTATTTAGGTTGGTCAATAAGTTGAAGTAGCGGATGGACCAACTTGTCACCTACTAGCTTAGTTATGTAAACAAGTAACTCACTCATTATATTTTGACGACCCAACCAAGGGCATTGTTATGACGTGTATCTCTAGACCACCATGGACTGAAGACCACACCCTTAATGTAACCTCAAGAGCACAACAATAATATTAAAAATAAAGTGGAAGCCTATCAAACATTAACTAAGAATATGAATAGATAACTCAATTGAACACTAAGAATCCAAACAACAACCAACCCTTACTTATCAACTAAAGCCTTTAAAACTAGAATGCCAAATTAGGTTGGGACATGCCCCCAACTATAACCAAAAAGGGTCCAAGAGTACTATGACAATGGAAAAAGAATAATGAAATGACAAGAACTTTCGAAGGATGGAGAATCACCACATCACAACAACTCAACAGACATACTTAACCACCTAATGCTTCACAGGAGCAACAGAGTACCCTTCAGACCCTACATCATGAAATAATGTAATGTACAGGGATAGTCATTAGGATAAGCACTGGTATATAAGTCAGAAAAAGTGAATAATACCATGTTCAAAATTAGCCAAAACCACATATACACATTTATATATACATATATAAGATGTCAGGATAGGGTAGAGGGTCATGAACATAAGAGTTTAAAACCATTAACTTGGATTGTGTAGCTCTATTCGTCTTATGGGAACCTATGAGCTATATGGGCTCAACTCACCCTGCTGAAAGGGCCCCAAATTATGTTTTCACAACTGGAGGCTACCCGTTAGTCATGACACGATGCTTAAGGCCACAAGTGACCATAAGTTAACCCATAGTCTGGTACCTACTATGAGCACTAAATAAATGATAATAGAACAACATGTGAGGGAGATAAACTGCTAAGGTACTATGAACTGGAATACTGAAATATATGAAATGACATATCTGAAGTATTTGATGAAATAAATTCTGGAAATTAGACTGTCTGTATGAAAGCCTCTAAAACATACGGAGTTGATGGGACAAACCCACAACTCACTCCAACTAACTAAACATAAAGAAATACAAAAATAGTTAAATAATATGTCACGTCCTCGATTGAT
>JAPEIP010000009.1:41487239-41500726 GCA_026120095.1 Capsicum chinense
AGGACTCACCACTACTATTGTGGGAAACTGCTGAGCTATCAAGGGATGGTCGAGAAACTGTGAATCTGAACCGATGTTGTAAGACAACATTACGCAAGAGAAAAGTATGCAATCAGTACTTTGAATGTACTAGTATGTGAGGCACGTACTACTTAGGTACATGTAAAACTTGAACATGGATGCAAGAACATATAAAACAAAAAATGCAAGACCAAGTATCGTACCCCCTGACATGATCTGAATATCTGAAATAATCTGTAAAACTAATTAAATAAATACTAAATCTGACTAATCATGGTTAAGTAAATCTCAAATGAAATAGATTGAGTACTAACTGAATGTGGGGGAGTTCATGTAACCAACATAAACCATGTGTTTTACCATGAAATGAACGTCTGACCTATGTTGAAGAGGGATGCTCCATCCTTGCTAGTGGAGTTGAACCTTAACTGGAGTAATCACTAAACTAAGCCCATATTTGGCAAGGGGAAACGCTCTTTGGCTAGTCCCTAAATCCTATGGGGGTATGTAGTTTATGGGAAGTAGGATGTGCTAAATCCACACTTCCCTCGCAGTACTAAATCCTACTCCCAACTGAATAAAAGTAGTATTAGTCATGGTTTAACATGACATGGTACAGTATAGTACTTAAAAGGCTCAACATAAACTTGAACATAGTAATAAAATCATGGTATGACTAACTTGCTATTTCAAAAGTCTGAAAAACAAGTAAACACATAGGTATCGAGAGTTCATAACTTCCCAGCACTAAAAGATTATAACAAGTCAGTACAACATTTAAACCAGTGACCTAAAGTCATAATTCAAAGACCCAAAACATGAGACATTTCAATAACTTGATAAATTACATAAATGTAAACATGAAAATGAGTTAACCAGAAGATAATATCATGTTTATTCAGTTAGAGTAAAATTTAATAAATTTGACATGATGCCAACAAAACATGACAGAGGATTTTGGATCTTGAAGTATGTAGGAACATTATTCACATGGGATAAAACTGTTAACATTACTTGAATGTGAAACTAATGAGAAAACATGGACAAATTTCATAATTTACATGGAATTTGATCATAATTAAAGTAAAATTCATACTTGAATAAAAAGAAAGTTTTTGGGATCAATGGGTAAAAGGAAACCATTGATGAATATCACACACACCTCATTAGATGAATTCTTGAAGAATGTTTGAAATTGGGACTTAGATTCTTCAGTTCTTGAGAAATAAAACTTGAATTTTTGTTCTTAGGAAAAGATGGAGGATTTTGGATTGTGTATTTTACATTTAGGGTTAAGAGAGTGGACAATAAAATGTTTTAAGACCCCTTAATTTGTTTAAGGAGGATTAGAAAAATTTTAAGGGTGTAAAAAGACCTTAATACCCTTAAGATAAGTCAAAAAGTAGTAATTTTAGAACTTGACTATTGCTAGGCGGTGCATCACCGAAGCCAACCTGAGGGTTGGCGGCGCATGCAAAAAGCCAAGCTAGAGTGGGCGGCATACGCAAAAAGCGAAGACTATCCAATGGCTTTTGGCATTTGTTCCGCAATTCACAGCCTTATCGGAGGGTCCAAGATGTGGCACCCACCCACTTTTAAGGCTTAAAAGCACCCCTACACAACCCATAATATCTAAACATGGTCTACCATCAAAATAGGGGTCCTAAAGGTAATTTTGAATGTATTATTAAGCGTTAAAACTATAGGGTGTTACATTATCTCCCACTTAGGATTAATCATCCTCGAATGAAACCATTTAAGCTAAAGTACTAAGAAGGATGAGATCATACACTGAATAATGATTAAGTAACTGAATCTAAAACATGACACATGGACTGAGACGAGTTTATGAATACATGCTATGACATGAGGATAGTTATATAGCTAATATAATGAATGAGAAAGAGTCAATTTAAGGGAAACTATTACCTCAAGATGAGTCTGAATTCGTAGGGAAAATATGGGGATACTTGGCTCACATATCTATTTCTACCTCTCAAGTGGCTCCCTCAATGGACTCATTTAGCCATAGGACCTTCAATAAAGGAGCTTCTTTATTCCTCAACCTACGAATCTGATGACCAAGGATTGTAACCGGGACTTCTTCGTAAGGAAAGGCTATCCAGAATATCCATACTTTCAAAAGAAATAATAGGACCTGAATTACCACTATACTTATTTAACAAAGAAAGATAAAACACTGAATGCACTGATGCCATATCTACAGGCAACTCTAACTCATAAGCTACCTGCCCAACATGGCTCAAAATTCTGGATGGGCCAACATAACGGTGATTGAGCTTCCCCTTCTTGCAAAATCTCTTCGCTCCTTTCATAGGCAAAATTTTCAAATAAACCAAGTCACCAAAATCAAACTCAAGATCCCTTCTCCTAACATCGACATAAGATTTCTGACAACTTTGGGTTGTCTTCAACCTCGCTTGAATTAACTGAACTTTCTCTATTGCCTCAAACACTGAATCTTTCCCTACTAAAGCAGCCTCACCTACTTAAAACCTACGAATAGGAGATCTGTATCTCTTCTCATAAAGGGCCTCAAATAGAGCCATCTAAATGCTAGAATGATAACTATTATTATAGAAAAACTCAATCAAAGGTAGGTGGTCATCCCAATTACCCATACAATCAATAACGTAGGCCCTCAAAATGTCACCTAAAGTCTAAATGGTTCTCTCTTCTTGACCATCCTTCTAAGCATAAAAAGATATACTGAGGTGAACTTTGGTACCAAGACCCTTTTGAGAAGCCTTCCAAAAGATAGAGGTAAACTGAGTACCTCTATCTAAAATAATAGAGAATGGAACCCGATAAAACTTCACCAAATCCTTAAGATAGATTCTGGTATAATCCTCATCTGAATACAAAGTATTAAGTGGAAAAAATAGGTTGAGTTGGTTATTTTATCTATAGTGACACAAATCAAATCGTGGTGACGACGTGAAGGAGGAAACCCTATTACGAAATCCATGTTCACCATCTCTCACTTGGAAGTGGGGATGCTAAACTTTTGAAGTGTACCGCTAGGCCTTTGGTGTTCAACCTTAACCTGCTAATAGTTCGAACACTTAGGTACAAACTTGGTAATATCTTTATTCATAGCACTCTACGAATAAATTTCTTGCAAGCCACGGTAGTTCTTAGTGGCTACGGGATAAATAGAATACTACACACCATGTTCTTTTGCAAATATTTGTCATCTCAAACCATCAACACACAAAACATATAGCCTACCCTAAAAACGAATCACACCATCTCCCTCATTGGAGAGAATCTTCACCTTCTAATATCTAACTGCCTCTTTCAACTTAACAAAACTATGGTCCTTGTCATGTTTTTCTTTACTTCAGCATCCAATGAAAATTTTGAACCATTTTGAACCCATATACTACCTTCGTCCAAATAAACTAACTGAACTCCTAACAAAGTAAGCTGATTAACCTAACAGACAAAATCCTTCATATAATCCTCAACATAAGACAAACTACTCATAGAGAATTTACAAAGGGAATCTGCTATAATATTAGCCTTTCTTGGATGATACAACACACTCATGTCATAGTTTTTCAACAATCCAAGTTATCTTATCTAGTGATGATTTAGGTCTTTATGCGTGAACACATTTTGTAAACTCTTGTGAGCTGTGAACACATCAGTATGAACCCCATAAAGATAATGCCTCCAAATCTTCAAGGCAAATATAACAACTTCCAACACAAGATCACAGGTTGAATAATTCTTTTCCTAGGGTTTGAGTTGTAAGAGGCATAGGCTATGACCTTACCTATTTGCATTAATACACAACAAAGACCAACTCTAGAAGCATCACAATATACTATGAACCCATTTGTGTTATTTCAAAAAGTCAAGACTGGAGAGGAAGTGAGTCGAGCATTTAACTCTTGAATACTCTTCTAGTAGGAATTTGACCACTGAAATGTGACTTTGATTTGGGTTAATCTAGACATGGGAGACGTAATAGAAGAAAAACCCTCGACAAACTGCCATTAATAGCTAGATAAACCCAATAAACTCCTAATGTTTGATGGAGAGATGGGTCTAGGATAGTTTCTCACTGCTTTGATCTTTTAAGGATCAACTCAAATGCTATCACCGGAAACTATGTTACCAAGAAAAGCAACTGATCTCAACCAGAATTCATACTTTATAAACTTAGCAAATAACTGATGATATTTAAGGGTCTTTAACACAACCCTCAGATGGTCTGCATAATCATTCTCACTATGGGAATAGACAAGGATGTCATTAATGAAGACTATGACAAACATATCCAAGTACTATTTGAACACCCTGTTCATCAAATCTATGAAAGCTGTAGGGGAATTTGTTAGTGAAAAATACATAACCAATAGTTTGAAGTGACCAAACTAAGTTCTGGAGATTGTCTTCAGAATATCACATTCTCTAACTCTAAATTTGATAGCCAGGTCTAAGGTCTATCTTAAAGAAATAACTAGTGCCCTGAAGATGGTCGAATAAGTCATTAATCTTTGAAAGAGGATATTTATTCATGATTTTTACTTTATTCAACGGACTGTAGTCGATGCTCATTCTGAGAGAATCGTCTTTCTTGCACATGAATAGAATTAGAGCACACCATGGGGAAATACTATGTCTAATGAATCCCTTATCCAAGAGATCCTTCAACTGTTCCTTCAATTCCTTAAGCACTGCTGGAGCCATTCTATTAGTTGGAATAGAGATAGGTTGGGTTTCTGGAAGGAGATCTATTCAAAAGTAAATTTCCCTTTTGGGAGAAATTCTGATAAGATCTTTGAGAAACACATTTGGAAATTTATTTACTACAAAAACTTAATCAAGACTCAGGGATTTAGAATTTGAGTCCTTGGCTCGGATGAGATGATAAATACACCCCTTAGATGTAATCTTTCAAGCCTTAATATATGAAATAACCTGACCCTTAAGAACTAAAGTACTACCCCTCCATTCAAAAACTAGCTCATTAGGAAATAGGAACTAGACAATTCTATTTCTACAATCGATCAAAGTAAAGCACGAGTGGAGCCAATCTATATCGAGAATGATAACAAAATTATTCATCTCTATATCTACAAGATCAACTAAGGTAACTTTTTGAAACACTGTGTCAGGGTAATTTTTGTATACCCATCAAGATATAATAGACTTACCCACTAGGGTAGACACTGAGAAAGGCTCTACTAACATTTTAGGACTGACACCAAAGTCGACAACAATATAAGGAGTCACAAAGGAAAATAGAGCTCCGAGGTCCAATAACAAAATTAAAAGAACTTTTTTTTCTCATGTCGTGTATCGAAAGCTTACAATCTATTCTAGAGTTATTCACTGGTGGCACTGGAGGTGGCACCCTACTAAGTAAGGAGACCTGCTGGAGTCGAGGAAAGATTGGAATGACTTTGCTGGCGTGAATCACCTCCTTTCTGGGCTACCTCTTGAAACTCCTTGATCCTGTGTCCTGGCTTGCCACACCCAAAGTATATAGTAAAACGTACCTGATATTCACCCTGATGGTTCCTACCATACTTTCTGTAAAATGGGTTGGTACGACCACTGTTTACACTAGCCTGGGTCTTAGAGCTTGACACTCTATCCCTACTGTCCTACCTAAACTTAGGCTCTGGCACACTAGCTTAAGATAGAGTTGAGGCTGAAAATTTCTGGTAGAACTAAGAACAGTTACCGACTTCCAACCTTCATAGAGAAAAGTTGAAACTACCTGTTGTGGCCCCCTTATTCTCTCTTTTCTTCTATTTGAGCTTCTTTTTCTCAATCTGCTGAGCATAAACCATTAGTCTAGAAAGGTCTATCTCCTTAATCAGCATAGCAGTCCTACACTCCTTGACTTCACTGTCAGATACACTAGCCACAAACTTACTCATCTTGGACCTAGAGTCAACCACCATGGTCGGATCATACCTCACTAATGAGTAAACTTCAGAGAGTACTCCCTCACATTCTTTCTACCCTGCTTCAAATTTATAAACTCCTAAACCTTAGCTCCCCTTAACTCTAGTGGAAAGACCCTATCTAAAAAAGTCATGGAAAATGTCTCCTACTCTATAGGCCCTGCCTTAACACCTGTATCCTCCTTCCACTTCTTGAACTAGCTATGAGCTACCCTCTACAATGGGTAAGCAGTTAAGTACACTCTCACTTAAAGTGACACCCATGATGTTTGTCACTTCTTGCACTACATCTAGAAACTCTTGCGGATCTTTCTCAGACTTGGATCCAAAAAACATAGAATAATTCATTCAGTTGAAGTCTCAGGCCGTAGCTGCAGTCGTATTCATTACCAAATTCACTGAGGCAACAACCTCCTAATCGTTCTGAGCAGCTACAGAATGGGCCAAGGCTGTGAAAGACACCATGAACGCAGTGTGAGAAACATGGTCATTCAAGGGATCTTTCTGAAAAGGTGGTGGTGCCATTTGATCACCATTCCTTCTTCCATTGTTTTTTCTAGGAGACATTTTCTGTAAATAGAATGAAAGATGAGTAAGAAAAAGGAATTCATGTAAGCTCATGTCCATAAGTGACACGCGCATCACACCCATGCACAAGACTCTACTCAATGTAGCTTTCAGACACCCTAGAACACTTTAAAACATTAGGTTCTAATACCATGTTTTGTCGTGACCCGACGCTACCCCCTAGTCTTGAATGGTACTTAAGGCCATAAGTGACCTCAAGATAACCCATGGTCTGGTACCTACTGTAAGAACTTAAAAATGATGATTATACAACATGTGTGGGAGATAAATTTTTAAGGTAATGTCAACTGGAATACTAAAATATATAAAATGACATGTCTGAAGTATTTAATGAAATAAATTCTCAAAACTAGAATGTCTTTCTGAAAACCTCAGCAACATACAAAGTTGATGGTACAAACCCCAAACTAATTCTAACTAACTAAACATAAGGAAATGTTAAAATAGCTAAAATAATATGTCACGTCATCAATGGATAAAGACTAACCACTACTGCTATGGGGAACTGCTGAGCTATCTAGGATGGTTGGGAAACCATGCATCTAACCATAGTTATAAGACAACATAGCATAAGAGAAAAGTACAATCAGTACATTGAATGTACTGGTACCTAAGGCATAGAATACTGAAGTACATGTAAACTCTGAACATAGATACAAGAACATATAAAACTGAAAATGTAAGAACAAGTATCGCACACACTAATATGATCTGAATATCTTAAATAATTTGTCCAATCAATTAAATAAATATTGAATTCGGACTAATTTAGGTAAAGTAAATCTAAATTGAAATAGACTGAGTACTGACTGAAAATATGGGAGCTATCATTAACCAACATAAACTATGGGTATTACCATGGATTCTAACGCCTGACTCACATTGAGAAGAGTTGTTCCATCCTTGCCATCGGAGTGGAACCTGAACTGGAGTGATCACTAAACTGAGCCTATATTGGGCAAGGGGAAATGCTCTTTGGAGAGTCCCTAAATCTTATGAGGGAATGTAGTTTCTAGGAAGTAGGATGTGCTGAACCCACACTAGTCACAAGGTACGGTATTAATTTCATTACTGTATTCATGTTTAAGTTAAATAACACTAGTATTATTCAGTTGGGAGTACCACACTATTGAAATGGTACGGTGTGGTACTGACAAGGCTCAACTTAAACTTGAACATAGTACTGAAATCATAGTCTGACTAACTTGTAATTTGAAAAGTTTGAAATAAAAAAAAATACATAGGTATCAAGAGTTTATAACCCGCTAGCACTGAAAGATTATAATAAGTCGATACATAATTTAAAAAAGTAACCTAAAGTCATAATTCAAAAACCCAAAACATGAGACATTTTAATAACCTGATAAATTATATGAATGTAAACATGAGAATAAGTTAACCTAAAAATAATATCATGTTTATACAGTTTAACACAAATTTCAAAATTTGACATGATGCCAACTAAACATGACCTAGGGTATTGGATCTTCAAGTATATTGGAACATGATTCACATGGGATAAAACTATTAACATGACTTGAATGTAAACTAATGAGAAAAGATGGAAAAATTTCATAATTTACATGGAACTTGATAATAATTAAAGTAAAATTCATACTTGAATGAATAAAAAGAGGGATTTTAGGCTCAATGGGTGAAAGGAACCCATTGATGAATACCCCATATACCTCAATTGGATGAATTCTTTAAGAAAGCTTGAAATTGCGATAGATTCTTGAGTTCTTGATAGATGAAACTTGAATTTTTGTTCTTGGAAAGAGGGAAAGGGTTTTGAATTATGTATTGGATTTTTGGTGTTAAGAAAGTGGAAAATGACTTATTTTAAGACACTTTAATTCATTTAAGAATGATTAAAAATATTTTAGGGGTGTGAAAAGACCTGAATAGCCTTAAATTAAGTCAAAATAGAGTAATTTTGACACTTGACTTTTGTTGTGTGGTGCATAGCCAATGACAACCTGAGGTTTAGTGGCGCACGCTAAAAGCCAAGCTCATCCAGTGGCTATTGGCATTTGTCCCGTGATGAACGACCTTAGTGAAGGTTCCAACATGCCTAGTACACCCACTTTTAAGTCCTAAAATCACCGCAAACACAATCCATAACATCTAACATGGTTTACCATCAAAATAAGGGTCCTAATGGTCATTTTAAATGTATTATTGAGCGTAAATACTATGGGGTGTTAAACATATTAGCAGCATGAACGAGGAAATTTGAATGGGCGCTAAAGACACTAAGGATCTAGCCATCCTAAAAAAATATGAAAACCAAGCACACGGTTATTGTCATGACCTGATTTCCAAGTCATAATGGTACCTACCACATCATACCAGTAGGTAAACCGATACTGTGACCCGGAGCTAACCTAATGGGTTACCTTATTAGAAATGTCCATCATAGAAACTATATAAGAAGACAACACAAACAATAACATGTCACATCCTAAGACAACTAATATTCAAGTACCAATCACATGACCTGATAGTATTAGTACAGAAGCATCTAGATTTGGCAATAGAAATTTACAACACAAAGTCTAAAATGACTTAAATAATCTCATACATTTGTCTTGAAAACAAAAGACAAACAAAGCTAGAGAGAAAGAGGGAAGCTAGAACTCCAAGAGCTCACCCTGTCTTTCAATGGTTAATGTATCACAATCACAACTCAACCATGGTTACTAGAACCTAGGTCTGCACCAAAAAGGTACAAAAGTATAGTATGAGTACCAAAGTACGAGTACTTAGAAGGCATCATCAGCTGACTAAGGTAAATAATAATATAAAGAAGATATAAGGTAAGACAATAACTTAAGGTCAAGGTATAGGATCGAACCTGAATTCTTTTTGATAGCACTGTATAAAATAACTAAAAGACTAGGACAATAGCATAACTTATCATATCAACATATACTATGATCACCATATAAAAAATAATCATTTCAGAAGCATAAAGCCACATCTATAAGATAACAAACATATATCTACCATAATCAACACCAACCACCTTTAGAACATAAAATATAAGAACTTATCAAGATGTCCCATACCACCGGTAAGTACACAACAAATAACTTGTCATACCCCATACTAGATGAGGTGGACAACAACTATAGGAACACATACAATAAAAACAAACTAGATGAGAAAATGAATCACTAAACAAATGGAATCACCGATAAAAAGCTATAGATATAATACCAACTAATTAGCTAAATCGATACTGATGACATGTGAACCTATAAATACATATGGCTGCTTTACACTGTCTACAAAGCCTCTAATGGAATCCATAACTATAAAACCATAAAAATATATATGATAAAGACTCGGTAAGGCCCTAAATAAACTTGGAGCTCACCAATAGCTGCTGAGTATCCTGTGTTCTATTGGGGAAATATCCTTGATAAAGACCTGTGCTTGCAACATAGGACGCTGGTCCCCATGAGGGACGTCAGCACGAAGAAATGTACTGAATATGTAAGGCATGAGATAACCATAAGTGAAATAAGAAAATAATGAAACTCCGGGTCAATATATATAAACATAGAGATAAGGATGAATGATCCACCTTTACTTACACTTGTAGAAGACTATATATCACACGTTTTTCTTTACTTTACTCTTCCTTGCTTTATAATATTTGTAAGCCATGTGATACATATGACCAGCTGCTCAGTGGTAAAAGAGGATGACCCATGCAAGGTATTATACCACTTGGAAACGTTCCTCATCAATATATAAATCGGGATTGACCAATGCTAGGCTTACCTTTAACCCCTAGGATACCACCTAATAATGGGATCGACCCATGCTAGGTGTTCCTTCCAGCCCTGGGATACCACCCATAAATCAATAAATTGAGATTGACAAATTCTAGGCTCTCTCCCTTGAGCTACCACTCACACATAAGTATATTTACTTTACATAACTTCTTTAATCTTTTAGATTGTTATTTTGGTGGTCATAATATTATTGAGCTTTATAGCTATGAACCAATAGAAGAAAGAATGTGATTGAGATAAGAACAATGATATAGAAAATAAGGGTAATACTTTGGAACTTATATGACACCATGAGCCTCACTGGGCATAAAACATATCCACTAATAAATAAGCCAAGAAGGTATGTGACAAGTGAAGAGATGATGACCCATAACAAATAAGCTATTAAGGTATATAACTAGTACGCAAGTGACATTACATAGCATATATGGGTTGTGGCAGATTCTAGTGATCTTACCTAGCATATAGCAATTGGGGCATATTCAAGTGTAGAAATTTAGATGCTTCAAATGAGGAAATACGTGCATAGCAAGTTGAAATACGTAACTCCTTGACTAAAAAGGTTTGGACTGTACAATAAATACTTATTAGGCAATAACAAATAGAAGGATACGTGAGAATGGGTACTATTAAAGCATGTGGGCAGATTCTAATTAGGAAAAAATATATATCCCACATAAGGACATATAAACTATACACTAAATTGGTAAAGATACTATAAGGTCACCTCATGGCCAAACACAGTGGGAATGATATTCAAAAATAGAACATGTGTAGCTAAAAGGAGTATACAATCAATTAAAACAATTTTGGACAGATTGTAATCCAACATGTGACACTTTTTAACCAGTATAATCTAGGATCTTATTGACTCATATAAGAGAAACATTTGACACTTTGACAAACTTTTAGACCATGGGCAGTAAATAAAAGGTCGATTAATTATAGTGGGGTTGGTACACCATTATAATGTATCTTTTCACATGAAAGATCATCTACGAAGCTCACTTTATTGGTACACGAGTTTATGACACCATGCCAAAGAATATAAACTAGAATAACCTTACATACCTCGTTATGCAGCCTGATTATTACAATGAATTAGACTTCTTTCCTTTAAGGTGTTAATCTATAACACAAACACATAAAGGAGCTAATATTAGAAACTAATCATAATGTAACCCTGGTAAAATAGTAGCTAAACACTTGGCGGGCAGTAAGACTATTCAGCCCCTCAAACACTTGGAGTATCACCACACCCTCCTTCTATACTTTAATACAACTCCACTTCACCATTCAATAAGGTTATCCACTGCCTCTACAACTACACCTTTAGACATTACCTAAATAGTCCCAAAATCCTTCAACACAATATAAGATATTGAACTCACGGCTTTCGATCACCATCCTATGAGTTCTTAACAACAACATATATAAAATCCTCCATCAAGGCCTATACAAAAGGAGGGGTAAATCGGGGTAGTAACCTTACCTTTATTTCTGAAATTTCCTTTCTTAAAGTGCACTCCACCAAGATGCTAAGTTTCCCTTCAAGTTGCACGAAACAGTTTTGGGAAATATTTTCGAGATTAAAGAGAAGTAGACTGCCATGCTTGAAAAAAAAGGTCTGCCCTATACTTCAAACAAAATAATAACTTGATTTCCAAAACTTCCCATGACATGATTAAATATAAACCATAGTTATTTTCACTTACCTTAGCTGGAAATAAGGAGGGTTTCTTCAAGAACCCTAGGAGAGAAAAGAGGCGGTTGTTTTAGGCTTGAGAGAAAAGAGAGGTAGCTAACTATAATCTGATTTTTTTGCAAGAATGATGAGAAAATGAACTAAATGGACCTTATAAATCCTTCCACTTGACTGCCTCTTTTTTCTCATTTCTAGCCACATATTGGTCAAAATTAGTCCAAGTAGGTGATGCACCTACTTTGATATTTAAGCTGCTCAAAAAGTCCAAGTAGCTGATGCACCTACTTGGTTTATTTCTAATTGGATCACACCATATTGGGCCTTAAGTAGAATAGGTATTGGGTTGGACATTTGGGGCTTAAATAGAATAGGTATTGGGCTGGACATTTGGATCTTAAATAGAATAGGTATTGGGCTGCTCATTTAGGCCTGAAATAGAATAGGTATTGGGCTGCTCATCTTTCTTTTTTTCTTTTAATTATTTTGGGCCTTTAGTATGTCCAATAATTGGCCTCAATTTAGTCCAATAGTATAAGTAGGTGGCGCACTTACTAGTGACCTATTAGCTTAATTAAGTTAAGCAAGCAGCTCACTTATTTTCTCTTAATTTTTCCAAAATATTGATCCCTCTACTTAACTTAACGCTTACCTTTAACTTTAAGCTCAAATACCTATCTCGAGTTCAAATACTTTCATCTATGCTAAGTTGGTCTATGTTTGGGATGTACGGAGCATTACATCATCTCCCCCTTTGGATCATTCGTCCTCAAATGAGAGGTATAGATAATGACTTGACTATCCCTAGAATTTTCCCCATAAATTTTTTTGTCTACAGTTTCTTTTGTAAATAAGACTACACTAAATATATGGGGTAACTAAAATAATGTATGCAAAACTCACATGGCATATCAATAGATATAACACATGAAATTAAAATATGACAAGTAAAACCCCTCTCTTGACCATGTAACTTAATGAAAACTATTTTCTATATAAACAAGTAGAACATATAAAATTATGAAAACACGACTTGAAAATGATATATCAAATGAACAAATGCTAGTAGAAATTAGGATCATATAGTGGAGCACATGATCTAAGATCCTCTCATTGATGCTTGGAATGAGGAGGGGATTTAGAATTTCTACCATTTTCTATTTCCAAGTTGCTTATTCTATATCCTAGTTTTTCCCTAATACTTCAATGGAGGTAAACCTTTTGTCCTTAACTTCCTGCCTTAGCAATTACGAATGGTTGTGAGGACTTGTTTTAATGATAAGTGGGGTCATTTACTATAGTTAAGGGAGCACAATGAAGAATGGATCTCCCATAAATTTCTGTAAAATGGACACATGGAATCATAGGCTTTTTATTCTAGCATATTGCTCTCAACTCTCCTTTCATTCCGCATTTGATCTC
>JAPEIP010000009.1:41500826-41513116 GCA_026120095.1 Capsicum chinense
AATATAAGATATTGAACTCACGGCTTTCGATCACCATCCTATGAGTTCTTAACAACAACATATATAAAATCCTCCATCAAGGCCTATACAAAAGGAGGGGTAAATCGGGGTAGTAACCTTACCTTTATTTCTGAAATTTCCTTTCTTAAAGTGCACTCCACCAAGATGCTAAGTTTCCCTTCAAGTTGCACGAAACAGTTTTGGGAAATATTTTCGAGATTAAAGAGAAGTAGACTGCCATGCTTGAAAAAAAAGGTCTGCCCTATACTTCAAACAAAATAATAACTTGATTTCCAAAACTTCCCATGACATGATTAAATATAAACCATAGTTATTTTCACTTACCTTAGCTGGAAATAAGGAGGGTTTCTTCAAGAACCCTAGGAGAGAAAAGAGGCGGTTGTTTTAGGCTTGAGAGAAAAGAGAGGTAGCTAACTATAATCTGATTTTTTTGCAAGAATGATGAGAAAATGAACTAAATGGACCTTATAAATCCTTCCACTTGACTGCCTCTTTTTTCTCATTTCTAGCCACATATTGGTCAAAATTAGTCCAAGTAGGTGATGCACCTACTTTGATATTTAAGCTGCTCAAAAAGTCCAAGTAGCTGATGCACCTACTTGGTTTATTTCTAATTGGATCACACCATATTGGGCCTTAAGTAGAATAGGTATTGGGTTGGACATTTGGGGCTTAAATAGAATAGGTATTGGGCTGGACATTTGGATCTTAAATAGAATAGGTATTGGGCTGCTCATTTAGGCCTGAAATAGAATAGGTATTGGGCTGCTCATCTTTCTTTTTTTCTTTTAATTATTTTGGGCCTTTAGTATGTCCAATAATTGGCCTCAATTTAGTCCAATAGTATAAGTAGGTGGCGCACTTACTAGTGACCTATTAGCTTAATTAAGTTAAGCAAGCAGCTCACTTATTTTCTCTTAATTTTTCCAAAATATTGATCCCTCTACTTAACTTAACGCTTACCTTTAACTTTAAGCTCAAATACCTATCTCGAGTTCAAATACTTTCATCTATGCTAAGTTGGTCTATGTTTGGGATGTACGGAGCATTACATCATCTCCCCCTTTGGATCATTCGTCCTCAAATGAGAGGTATAGATAATGACTTGACTATCCCTAGAATTTTCCCCATAAATTTTTTTGTCTACAGTTTCTTTTGTAAATAAGACTACACTAAATATATGGGGTAACTAAAATAATGTATGCAAAACTCACATGGCATATCAATAGATATAACACATGAAATTAAAATATGACAAGTAAAACCCCTCTCTTGACCATGTAACTTAATGAAAACTATTTTCTATATAAACAAGTAGAACATATAAAATTATGAAAACACGACTTGAAAATGATATATCAAATGAACAAATGCTAGTAGAAATTAGGATCATATAGTGGAGCACATGATCTAAGATCCTCTCATTGATGCTTGGAATGAGGAGGGGATTTAGAATTTCTACCATTTTCTATTTCCAAGTTGCTTATTCTATATCCTAGTTTTTCCCTAATACTTCAATGGAGGTAAACCTTTTGTCCTTAACTTCCTGCCTTAGCAATTACGAATGGTTGTGAGGACTTGTTTTAATGATAAGTGGGGTCATTTACTATAGTTAAGGGAGCACAATGAAGAATGGATCTCCCATAAATTTCTGTAAAATGGACACATGGAATCATAGGCTTTTTATTCTAGCATATTGCTCTCAACTCTCCTTTCATTCCGCATTTGATCTCAGAGGAGAATCTCTTAGGAGCAATATTTGTCAACATAAAACTAACATTTTGAGTCGCACCTTAGAATAGGTTATTAGACTAAGCTACCCACCTATGAGTAAATTTCATACTGGAATTCATTCATATGTCTATCCTGTTCTACACACCATTCTCATTATATCCTAATATGAGAAAGCTTTATCCAACTACATTAATACTCACATCAATAAGCATAGAGGGGAATATAATATGTAGATAAGTCGCATTGAATCTATGACAAACACACCGATCAATATAAAAGAGCACTTAACATACAAATATATGAACCTAATAAGCTTGTGACATATAGACAATTAAGTTACAGAAATATGGGATTTATGTAAAAGAAAAATACTAAAGCATGTAGCAAATGAGCATATGAACCGTTAAAAATGTGATAAAATGAACTATGAGACTTGTAACATATTGGCAGGTGAATGGAAAGAGTTATTGTATGTGAGTAAGTGAAATAAAATGTTAGGCTAGATGAGCACATAATCCAGAGGTCTAGGTTATGACAATTTATCAAATATATAAACAAGTGGGCTACAAGAATGAACATGATAATAAAGTGAACTATCAAACACAAATCACATAGAGCAAGTGGACTAGAGCATGAATAACTAGACTAACACATGAATAATTATACAAAGCATGTAGGCAATGAGGTGTGTAGCATATAGGAAAATGGTCTATCAAAGGTATAACATGTATGCAAGTTATAAGTGATACTTTAACTCATGAGAACTAATTCCAATGCCTATAACACAGTCAAGTTAATCTATGATGCAAAGAAAATACGGACAAGTGATCTGTGGTAAATAATTTGCATAATTACATATACGATAAATTCCCACGAACATATATAGCAATAAATTAGGGTTCAATGAAGTAGATAACATCTACATGCAAGTATTCCATGACATACGCTATAAGTGAGAAAATAATCCACAAAATACATACGACCTATAAACAAACAAGCTATAGAACTTGTAGCATGTATAATTATGTAACAGACCATATTCACTCTACCCTATTAATTTCGAGCATACTACCACTAGTGCTAAATCACTGGTGGGATAGTTTTGCTCGTGTTTATCACTTAACTAAAAACACATGCAATTAGTTTCCGTATATTATCTTTTAAGCTCCTATGAATTCTCCTAATCAATGTTTTTGGACCATAATAGAAAAGAAATCCTTAACAGTTCATTCGTAGGAGTAGGAGGTCAAGATCAACCTTATCTTTTCTACTAACCTAGGATGTCATTACAATCAATGTTTGGTACCATATAAATGTTCAAATAAACAAATTACAAATAAAACTTAAAGGCACTATAACAGATAAACTCTTATTTACAGCAACTCACAAACAAATGTCAAGTACAGGAAAAATTATATTATGATTTTAAAACATCTGAAGGTTAGTCACTCCGGGCTTAACTAGATAGGTCTATCCATGCTAACTATTTTTCGTAACAAGGTAGCCTTGACATAATTAGAACATTAGCTCGAACAACTTGATGTAGATAATAGATTTTCTATTGGTTATTAGACATATAGTCAAGAATATTTTCCCCCCAAACCTTTCTTCAACATGCTCAAATATGTATGTACAACAACCAAGAATAACTAATTCATATGATGAAAGGATGAGAATTATCATAGGATATGTGTATATAATATAGGAACTATAATATACATGTACACAACAAGTGATGGCAATCCAATGCCTTTAGTCAAGAAATTTAGATAAGCTATGCATTAAGGGAATTTCCATATCAGGGACTCAAGTGAAAAAAAAAGGAACCTTATACTTCACGACGATTTTGATAAGCCATTAATAAGACTAGGCATCCAAACATGCATTCATATTGTCAGTTGGGTGTCCCTCATACCTACTTCATGTCTAATAAATACCCTTTTTAACCAAAATGGCTCACTTCATCTATTCTAATATGCAAAAATAGTCTAGATAATCACCACATAGGTCTAACTAGTCAATATGCCTATTTCAACCATAAGTTGTAGTCGTATGCTAACCTTCTATAGCCAAAACATAGTTCACCATAGGAATCAAGTTTACATATACTCTTATATAGAAAAATTGGAAATAATCATCCTAGAGTTTTCTAACCACAAAAGGGATTGCATGTTATTGTTACCTATTTGGGGTGTCATACACAAATACCTTATAAAAAGATAATTAATAAAATAGAGAATGATATCTAGTAGGTGTTTGGTCCTTATCTTCTAACTAGGGTATATGCGCTATCACATTCAAAGATTCACCCTTCAGACCATGCTACTAGCCTTTTTCAACTAATACAAAACTAGTTTAGCAGATTCTATTTTAAAAATATGTGTAACTCTAAAACCCTATATACTTACTAACGAAGTACGAAATGTCCTTTGTGGTATTAATTCCCATATATTGAAGGAGTCATATGAAGGAAATATTAAACCTAAGAACCATTCACGTCCTCTTTAGCAGGGAACTAAGAAATATTTTAAACCCATCTTTATGACTAGTTAACCATTTATCATACAAAAATATTAATACAAAAGTTAGCCAAATTGATACAGATGACATGTGAACCTACGAATACATATGACTGCTTTACAATGTCTACAAAGCCACTAATGGAATCCATGACTACAAAACCATCAAAATATATATGATAAAGACTCGGTAGGGCCCTGAATCAACTTGGTGCTCACTAACAGCCACTGAGTATCCTGTGTTCTATTGGGGAATTCTATTCGCTAAAGACCTGTTCCTGTAACATAAGATGCTGGTCCCTGTGAGGGACGTCAGCACGAAGTAATGTACTGAATATGTAAGGCATGAGATAACCATAAGTGAAATAAGAAATTAATGAAACTCGGGGTCAATATATATAAACATATAGATAAGGATGAATGAACCACCTTTACTTACACTTGTGGAAGACTGTATATTACATGCTTTTCTTTACTTTACTCTTCTTTGCTTTATAATATTTGTAAGCCATGTGATACATATGACCAGCTGATTAGTGGTAAAAGAGGATGACTCATGCTAGGTATTATACCCCTCGGATACATTCCTCATCAATACATAAATCGGGATTGACCCATGCTAGGCTCACCTTTCACCCCTGGGATACCACCTGATAATAGGATCGACCCATGCTAGGTGTTCCTTCCATCCCTGGGATACCACCCATAAATCAATAAATTGAGATCGACAAATGCATGGCTCTCGCCCCTGAGCTACCACTCACACATAAGTATATTTATTTTACATCACTTCTTTAATATTTTAGATTGTTATTTTGGTGGTCATAATATTACTGAGCTTTAGAGCTATGAACCAATAAAAAAAGCATGCGGTCGAGACAAGAACAATTATATAGGAAATAAGGGTAATAATTTGGAACTTATATGACACCATGAGCCTCATTAGGCATAAAACATATCCACTAATAAATAAACCAAGAAGGTATATGATAAGCGAGGAGATAATGACCCGTAACAAATAAGCTAGTAAGGTGTATAACTAGTAAGCAAGTGACATTATATAGCATATATGGGTTGTGGCAGATTCTAGTGATCTTACCTAGCATATAGCAATTGGGGAAGATTCAAGTGTAGAAATTTAGACATTTCAAATGGGGAAATACGTGCATAGAAAGTTGACATACGTAACTCCTCGACTAAAAAGGTTTGGACTTCACAGTAAATACTTATTAGGTAGTAACAAATAGAAGGATACGTGAGATTGGGTACTATTGAAACATGCGGGAAGATTCTAATTAGGAAAAATATATATCCTGCCAAAGGACGTATAAACTATACACTAAATAGGTAAAGACACTATAAGGTCACCTTATGCCCAAACACAATGGCAATGATATTCGAAAAAAGAACATGTGTAGCCAAAAGAAGTATACAATCAATTAAAGAAATTTTGCTCAGATTGTAATCCAACATATGACACTTTTTAACTTGTATAATCTTGGATCTTATTGACTCATATAAGAGAAACATGTGACACTTTGACAAACTTTTAGACCATGGGCAGTAAATAAAAGGTCAATTAACTATAGTGGGGTTGGTACACCATCACAATGTATCTTTTAACATGAAAGATCATCTACAAAGCTCACTTTGTTGGTACACGAGTATATGACAGCATGCCAAAGAATATGAACTAGAATAACCTTACATACCTCGTTGTGCAACCTGATTATTACAATGAATTAGACTTCTATCCTTTAAGGTGTTAATCTACAATATAACAACATAAAGGAGCTAATATTAGCAACTAATCACTATGTAACCCTTGTAAAATAATAGCTAAACACTTGACGGACAGTAAGACTATTCAGCCTCTCATATACTTGGTGTATCACCACACCCTCCTTCTATACTTTAATTCAACTCCACTTCACCATTCCATAAGGTTATCCACTGCATCCAATAATAACACCTATAGACATCACCTAAACAGTCCCAAAATCCTTCAACACAATATAAGATATTGAACTCACGGCTTTCGATCACCGTCCCGTGAGTTCTTAACAATAGCATATATAAAATCCTCCATCAAGGCCTATAAAAAAGGAGGAGTAAATCGGGGCAGTAACCTTACCTTTATTTCTGAAATTTGCATTCTTAAAGTGCACTCCATCAACACGCTAAGTGTCCTTTGAAGTTGAACCAAATACTATTGGGAAATATTTTTGAGATAAAGAGAAGTGGACTACCATGCTTGAAAAAAAAAGGTATTCCCTATACTTTAAACAAAACAATAACTTTATTTCCATAACTTCCCATGACATGATTAAATATAAACCATAGTTATTTTCACTTACCTTGGCTGGAAATAAGGAGGGTTTCTTGAAGAACCCTAAGAGAGAAAGGAGGCGGTTGTTTAAGGCTTGAGAGAAAAGATAGAGGGAGCTGATTATAATCTGATTTTCTTGGAAGAATGAAGAGAAAATAAACTAAATGGATCTTATAAATTCTTCCACTTGACCGCCTCTTTTTTGCTCATTTCCAGCCACATATTGGTCAAAATAAGTCCAAGTAGGTGATGCACCTACTTTGATATTTAAGCTGCTCCAAAAGTTCAAGTAGCTGATGCACCTACTTGGTTTATTTCTAATTGGATCACACCATATTGGGCCTTAAATAGAATAGGTAATTGGCAGGACATTAGGGGCTTAAATAGAATAGGTATTGGGCTGGACATTTGGGCCTTAAATAGAATAGGTATTGGGATGCCCATTTGGGCCTTAAATAGAATAGGTATTGGGCTGCTCATCTTTCCTTTTTTCTTTTACTTAATTTGGGCCTTTAATATTTCCAATAATATAGGCCTCAATTTAGTCCAATTGTATAAATAGGTGACGCACCTACTAGTCACCTATTAGCTTAATTAACTCAAGCAAGCACCTCACTTATTTTCTCTTAATTTTTCCAAAATGTTGATCCCTCTACTTCACTTAACACTTACCTTTAACTTTAAGCTCAAATGCCTATCTCAAGTTTAAATACTTTCATCTATGCTAAGTTGGTCTATGTTTGGGATGTATGGAGCGTTACAGAACTCATCATGACATCCCATACCACCGGAGTGTACACCCAAGGAATGAAATGGTAGAACACATCATGACGTCCCATACAGCAGGACAATACACCAAAAGATCAATCCATCAATATGTCAAGGCACAACCACACACAACAACTTACCCCAAAGTCGTGGGTTCCCATTTCTGCCATAACCTCTTACCGAGGTCTACAATCAACATCAATACCACCATTCAATCTCAATGAACTGATATCACCATAACATAGTTATAAAGTTCTTTAATCTCTATTTCATTGATGAACTTCAAGTCTAGTCTATATTAGCTAATCTCTATATCTATGAAACACTACTTTGCAAGACTGATAGACTACAAGTGATCAAATAAAGAAAATCTACAATCTACCAATGTTATTGATTATTTTCCCATCACAAGGCCATTCTCTAGTTAGGATTCTCATTATATAAATCATCAATTAGGCCATCACGATATTACATACTAGATGACCACTTAACCATTCATTGTACCATAAAAAGTCTATTACTTAAGCATGTTACAACCTTAAGGACTAGTTTTCATATTTTAACCAAGTAAGATACATCAACTAGTTTGTTATGCTTCTAACGTACAAGTCATAGTCATTTATTAGAAATAACTAGTTGTCACATACGTCACTTTTCTAGGAGTAATTCCATAACACAACCACTAATTAAAGTTAAGTAGATTTTCTAGGTGAGCCTTTGGATCTACACATGATTACACATACCAATTAGCCTTAACCCAATAATAGGCATAAATTACCTGTAGATACCGATTAGAGTAGATGAGGGTCACACCTCTTATTTAGTGGTAATGAAAAAAAAGTATCAATTACCAAGGAAGACATCATGTCTTGAGTACACCAATAGTTTATCCACACATGGCATAACCTCTCATAAATACATGTATTTATATAAAGTTGCCCCAAATAGAATCATAATATCATTACCTCTTCTGGATTCACTGGGTATCATCTCAAAATTAACATATCCTCTAGATTCACCGGGTATCATAATAACATCAATACGCTCTTTGGATTTACCGGGTATCATCATAACATCAACATATCCTCTCTATTTACCGGGTATCATCATAAATCATTACCTCTTCTAGATTTACCGCGTATCATCATAACATCAACATATCCTCTAGATTCACTGGGTATCATCATAACTTTAACATATCCTCCAGATTCACCGGGCATCATCGTAATATCTACATATCCTTCGGATTCACCAGGCATCATCAGAACATCATTACCTCTTCCGGGTTCACTGGGTATCATCATAACATCAACATATCCACCAAGACAACAACATAAATCAACAAACATAGCCAAATAAATAAACATACACGGTTCACAAAAATAGAGTAATAAGGATGTAAGGTACCTATACCATCCTACTTTACTATTAATCATCATAACATAATCTATTTATAAGTATGAGCATGAGCATTCATATGTTATACATAATAACCACCTTCCAAGGCTATCCATTATGACTACAAGATAAACATTCCAATATATACATTACCCAACCATCGACCATATGCATAATCTGACAACTGGGAATAACCATTATAATCTCAACAACGTAATTTACATGTTCATCAAGTATCTAGGTCTCTAAGAATTTTTATAGTTCAAGCTTAAGGCAGGTCAAGTCCCATTCCTAAATCCCAATAATGCCAAAGTTTGATATCGTAAGACCAACTTTTACCCAAAATTGGGCTAAGTTATCTAAGACACACCATAAAGGCTTATCAATCCTTACTAAACCTATAGGGGAAATCTTTTTCAAGTATTCTTTCTAAGTCAACCTAACACAAAGTTTATTCCTAAATAAGCAATATCTAGGTCAACTTACCATTAAGGGTAAGACCAACTTCTATCAGGAATTGGGCTAAGTTATCTAAGATACACCAAAAGGGTTTATCAATCTTTACTTAACATATAGGGGAAATCTTTTTCAAGCATTCTTTCTAAGTCAACCCAACACCATGGTCATTTGCTAACTAAGAAATATATAGGTCAACATACCCTTAAGGTTAAAGAGCAACCTCATTCTCATCTAATAGAGAAACTAAAGTCTTCTCCTACTATTCATGAGACTACTAGTAGAACTATCCAAGGTTCTAGGCTAAGGGTCAAGTATCACCCTTTGTAAGTTCAATAACCTATAAGAGTTAACGAATCCCAAATATCACCCCATTAAACCATTTTTCATATAAACCCCGCCCAATCTTTAAAGATATCAATAATTATACTACAATCAAGCTCAATTAAATTACAAGTAATCCTAACCTACCTTGAGTCCAAGCAACTCACGAACCAACAAGATTTGCTTTCCCTTATCTTAAAGCTGCTTCTTCCATGAGCCGAGCTATCAACAATACAATCTAAGCATTACAACAAGAATAACAATACCTATTATGGCACCATTCAACCTTGGGTTCAAAAAATGACACCAAACCCCCAAATGAGTTCCACCTTTGGAAAATAAGCTTTTGGACCAACCCTTTGTTCAACTATTATTAGAGAGTTATAACCCTCAAGAAATTTGAGTAAATCAATCAAATTTGTGGATAAAATTGAGCCTCAAACACTTGAGGGTCTTGGGTCTACAAATCTAGAATTTAACTCTAACTAGAAGGAATCTTACCTTAGGTTTGTATCAAGATTCGATTTCATAAGTTGTTAAAGCTCCTAATCAACCCACAAGACTCACTTGGAGGATTTTTCAATCTATTAATGTTTGTAACTTAAGGGGGAGGCACAAAATGGCCAAAATTCTACGGAACACAGCCCTTAAATAGGTTCCATCGAGGTCTTGGGTAGCGCAATCACACCTAGATATCCATGTTCGTGGCTTCTTTTACTATGTCAGGCATGGCTAAAGCTTCTAACTTTGTTTTGGGCTTTGGTCAATGCCTTGAGAGTATTTCGCAAAAATAAATTATGTAACTATATAGATTTTGATGTTTCAAACGCATTGGCAAAGTCGAGTTTCGTATTTAAGGTTGTTTTACTAGATTTTTCACTTTGTGATCAATTAGGACCATCAAAGCCTTTGGATTAAGAAAGTGGTTCTAAAAACCAAACAAACCGCCAGGTAACCAATCTATCTATTATAGAAAGTAACTAATGACTTAGGGTAGCTAGGGAGAAGCTCTATCGGCAAAATAAGCAAGAATACGAGCAATGACCTGAAGGCTCATTACAACATACACTACTAAGGAACTTTCATCCCTAAAAGTTAAAGACGAAAAAATACCTAAAATCATGATCAGATGAGGGTACTGGGCTCGTATGCCACTCTCGATCTCCCAAGTAGCCTTCTTTACTAGGTAATGCCTCTATTAAACCTTGACTACTAGAATCTTCCTAGTCCGCAGTCACCTCACGTCACTAGATAAAATCAACACGGGCTCCTCCATATAGATTAACTGATCATACAACTAGACCGATTCCCATCTATGTACCTGAGAAGGATCAGGAATATACTTCCGCAACATAGAGACAAGGAAAATTGTATAAACAACGGCAAATCCTGGAGGTAAACTTAACTCATAGGATACCTCACTAAGTATATGAAGAATCTCAAAAAGACCAATATAGCAAGGGCTAAGCTTACCCTTCCTCCAAAATCTCATCACACCTCTCATAGGTGAAACACAAAGGAATACATAGTCACTAACTCTGACTCTCAAGGTATGGAGTCTACAGCCTGTATTGGCTTTCTGCCTATTCTAGGGTGATCTGAGCCTATCCTAAATCACCCTGACTCTATCCAAGGAGTCCTGAAGCAAATTTATACCATATGGTCTAATCTCGAAAGTCTCAAACCATCCTATAGAGGACGATATCTCTTACCATACAAACCCTCATAAGGTGCCATCTCAATACTTTAATGATAACTGTTGTAGTAAGTGAACTCCATCAATGCTAATTAATGATCCCACTGACCTCCAAAATCCATAACACAAGCTCGAAGCATATCCTTAAGTACCTAAATAGTCTACTTGGACTAACTATCTATTTGTGGGTGAAAGGTTTCCTCAACTCTCTATACATCTTGGTCGTACTAGGATAAATAGAATATCTAAAGCTGTGAACATCATGCAAAATCGACTGAATGAAGTCATCAAGTTAGGGAACACAAA
Organism: Capsicum chinense; assembly: GCA_026120095.1. Taxonomy (NCBI): domain Eukaryota; kingdom Viridiplantae; phylum Streptophyta; class Magnoliopsida; order Solanales; family Solanaceae; genus Capsicum; species Capsicum chinense. The sequence goes on from JAPEIP010000009.1 coordinate 41,512,378, forward strand.
TCCGAATGCAAAAATGTCAAGGTACCCTCAAAATCTATAGTGTGTCTTCCAGACTCACCACTAACTAACCGATCATGGAGAAGGCACAACTTACTATCCTCTAACTGACTGTCTCGAATCTTCTCAACTAGTGAGGACCTCACCTCAATACAAGCCAAAATCGTCGCAAGATCCAAAATATAAAGGGGAACTATCAAATTTGTTAAGGACTGGATATTCTATGCCAAGGGCTTCTGAAAAATTGATATACATGCCAAACTACACATACTCACTACTTTACAACCCAAGGCATCCGCCGCCATATTTGCCATACCCGAATGATACAAAATATGTATATCATAGCCCTATATAAACTCCATCCAGCTATATTGGCAAGCATTAAGATCTTCCTGGATCATAAGATTCTGAAAACAACGATGATCGGTAAAAATCTCACAATGCACACCATACAAGTAATGCCTCCAAATCTTAAGAGTGAAAACTATCGCTGCCAACTCCAAATCAAGAGTGGGGTAGTTGAGCGTATGCACCTTAAGCTGTCAAGAAGCATAGGCAATGACACAACTTTATTGCCTTAAAATACAACCAAGACTAACACCAGAAGCATCACAAACTCTGTGAATCTCTAGCCCTAAACTGGAAGAGCTAACAGCAAGGCTGAAGTGAGACAATCCTTAAGCTTTCAAAAGATTAACTCACACTCCTCAAACCATCGGAAAGAAACTTCCTTTTGGGTCAA
>JAPEIP010000009.1:41522208-41539797 GCA_026120095.1 Capsicum chinense
AAACCCCGTCCAATAAATTTAAAACTTTTCTAAAAAAAACCGTTTAACATACCTAACATAAATCAAGTGAAAAATTGAAATTATGAATGTGGGAGGGTTAAAAATAAAATAGTTAAAGGTTTATGGGGTCTTACAGTTGGTAAATAATAAATCCTTTACTTAATACTTACATGAACTTAGCCAATTCAAATCTTAAGGTAGAATACCATCTTACTATCTCAAGTTTGAATACTTCCAACAAGGTTAACTTACTTGTACATATTTGGAAAGGTACATATTATTATAGTACTATCTAGATTGAAGAAAGGTTAACTTATTATGCACATTCTAAAAGGGACATGGTATTATAATACTATCCACACCTATAATAAACTATATCTACTTACATAAGGAATTTCATCACTTTCCTAATTAACAAGGCTACATTAAGAGTTGTATAAAAAGATCTGGTATATATATACAATACAAAGTGTTACAATAGCCAGATGGTTTATTAGATTTCACCCTCTAAATTGGTAGTGAGTCCTACTTGCATTCATAGGACTTCACATATATCAAGTTATTGGTTCAGTAGATTAGTCATGATGTCTTTACTAAATAAAGATAGCCCAGAGGGAATGTCCAACATTATTACTCAATTATATCAGTGAATGCTTTATTTGATTGCTAATATTGTTAGTTGTATTCTGATTTTTAGTCGACATTTATGCCTCAATTATAAAAGTTCATTTTTCTTCTCTACAACTATTGAATCTATATGTATGTTACCCAAAGCATTTGTTTTTCTTCTGTATTAAGTTGTAGTAGTGCTACGAACCAAAGGTCTGCTACAGCCAATAGTGGATTTAGGTGTTGGCCTCGCCAAGTTGGTGACTCAGGGTGTGGTGATGTGTGAACAGTTGGTAACATATTTAAGAAATTTAACCAAGAATAATTGCAAAGTCTTAAGAAAGTTTTGTCATTTTTGATTTGTTTATGTCTGATTTTACAATTGAAGCTGATAGGATAGAGAACTAACATGAATGGAAGCAAAGAAGTTGAAATCTGGAGGAATCTGAAGAGAAGTGTGGCTGATGACAACTATGATAAGTCGTCAGCCCTGTGATAGGCAATCACTATTGTCATCAGACTTACCCACAGATTTGGCATGAGTTAAAGTTGGGACAATACTTTTTAATAAGCATTAGGCTAGTGACAAGGCAACAGGAGCGTCATCATTCTTAAATAGCAGATGGAAATTGAAGACAGTTTTATGATAAAATCCATGACACATCGTTAGCCTGGTGATAAGCTGTCAAGGATGTCATTAGCCCTAAATAGAAGATGGAGGTTGAAGAAATTTTTATGAAAACATCCATGACACGTCATCAAGATGGTGATAAGCTTTCATCATTGTCATCAACCTTAACCAGCAAGATCCAAAAATACAGAGGAGCTGACGACATGTGTGATAAGCCATCAGACTCCTAATAAGCCGTCACTGACGTTGTCATTTTTTTTGAGAAAAAGCTAAAACTTCTATTTTGTTTCATTATTTAGGGTAAAAGATTTAAAGACTTGTTTTAGGGTTTTCTAGACATATAGATCTTATCAATCAACATACTTTGCAGCAGAAAATTTTTTTCTCTCTCTCTAGACCAATATTGGGAGTTTTGTGGTATGAATCAATTCAAGTTATATTTTTTTATCTTCATCGTAGTTATAAGATAATCTTCTCAACTATGAATTCAATTTGTGTACTTTTTTCTTTCATCATGAGTGGCTAAACCACATTAACCTTAATTATAGGATCTAGGGTTAGGTCATGAAAAGGTTCTAAATACTCAAGATTCAATAGGTGTTAGGATTTCTTGATAATTCTGAGATGTTAATTGATGTCTATTGGTTCCAAACAGTAGCAATACCTACTTTAATTTGCGTGAGAAAGAAAACATAAATAGTAGGATGTGAATTATCAATAGGGACTCATAAATACTTCATTTAATAATCAGTGTTGTAAGTAGGTTGATTAACCTGAGGTAAAATTTGGGCAGTGAATAGCAATTCTTTAAGTTCGAGAGGATTAGAAAATTAGATGCTTAAATAGGTCAAGACATATTTGAGCATATCATCGATAAAGATAGCTAGTTATCCTAACCACCATGAGAATCTTGAGTCACCTTTAGCATCTGTCAAGTACCATAAGCCCTAGTGAACATAATTCTTATTATCTCATAAAATCTTGGTTACAAACATCGAAATCATAGTGTCGAACAATTACTTGTGAAACTTAAACCCCCATTTCAAAAAAATTAAACTATCAATGAATTAAATCACAACCAACTTCAGTTCACACCTTATTCCCTATAGGATTTGACCCCAACCTAGTTGGATTTAATATTGAAGACGATCGCTTACACCCATTCAAAATTATAGTTTGAGCCTTATCATAAATGGCACCGTTGCGGGGGAATATAATTATAAATTGAAAGTGGTGTGCGCTAATTTACTATTAGTTAGGTTTCCTATATTTATGTTTATTTGTTGTTTTTGTTTATTGTAGGTCCCTTGTTTATTATTCCAAAAATAAAAAGTTTCAGAGAACCATTATTACCAATTAATCCAAAACATTAGATGATCAGAACAATGGCAGAACAACAAGAGGCTAACAGACGGGCTCAGGTTAACGTACAAAACTAGGGTCAAAAAGTACGTCACCTGAACAATGATAATGAAGAATTGGGTGATAAGGAATTGTTAAATCCTCAAAACCTAAGACGGGCTGAGCAAATTACTATACCAGTGCAGCGAAATTTCAACAAAAACTATTCAGTCAGAGAAAGGTATGGTCAACAACCTATCCATTATGATGTTGATGATGATAAAGAAGGAATGGACAGAGCAGGTAAAATGGCTGCTATCATTCCTCCACCATTGGTACCTGGTGCAAAATTCAACATAACAAATACTATGATTCAACTCCTAAATCTGAAGAGGTTGTTTGGAGGATTGCCTGGTGATGATCCAAATATGCACTTGGTGAACTTAATCACCATTTGCAAATATTTTGATAATCTGGCAGTGAGCCAGAATATGATCCAATTGAGATAGTTTCCATTGTCTTTGTCTAGGGAGGCAACAATGTGGTTAAATGAGCTGGAGCCTGATTCTATAACCAACTGGAGGCAGTTGAAAGAGGCATTCTTGGAATGGTTCTTTCAACCATACAGGATTGTGCAGTTGAGGTATGAAATCAGTAACTTCAGGCAACTCCCGAGAGAAGCATTACATGAAACTTAGGAGAGATTCAAGAAAAAAATGGTACAATGTTCGAACCACAACATGACAAACTTGCACTTGATGGAGAATTTGTACAGAGCTTTTACCTCTATGACAAAGCCAATTGTAGATAATGATACAGGTGGTTCATTCATTGACCTTTCTTTTAAAAATACTTTAGACATGCGAAATAGAATGACCAAACAAAGTCGGGCTTGTCATAATAGGGATTCTTTGGTAGCCATCCCAACTATCTTTAGTGGTATAACTGTGGAGCACAGAAGGGATAAAGAGTAAGACCAAGACATGGTTCACTCAAAGACTCAGATGGACCTGCTAATGAAGCACTTGCTGTTAAACAAAATTGAAAAGGTTAAGGCTATAGAGTCTCATGCACTGTTGATACTAAGGCAGATCAGGAGGCAAATTATATGAGTAATTAGGGGGTTTTTGAGGCAATATCCATGGGAATCAAGGTCAGAACTTTTATGACAAGCATGATTATAAAGACAGGGAGCAAGGACACTAGAGAAACAATAATGACAGGAGTGGTTTTTATGTTCCACTTAAAAAGTCGGGATACTAGACCAGCTAGCTCTGTTAAGATGTCCATAGAGGACATGATGGAAAAATTATTGAAAGGAGGTGAGGCTACTAACTCTTGGGTAAAGACTATGAAGAGTGAATTATCTATCCTGAGGCAATTGGTTAGTTCACACTCCACTTCTATCAAGTAGTTGTAGTAGCAGATGAGCCAATTTTCCACAACACTGAACCAAGTAAAAGTAGTACTTTACCTAGTGATACGATTCAGAATCCATAGAATAATGGCTCATGTATGGATATTACCACAAGGAGTGGTAAGATCTTACCTGGCCCTTCTGTGGGCAAATTTGTAGATTGTGAGGTAGTTCTTGATGAATCCAAAGAAAGCAAACCATTGGAGTTTTTCAAGATAGATAGTTTTTTTGATGCTTCAGAGAAATAAAAAGAGACGGAAGAGAAAGTGGTGTTGAAATCTATCCTGAGACAACCACCTCTTTTTTCTTAATGATTGAAGAAGAAGGTTGATGATGCCAAATTCAGCAAATTCATGGCGATGCTCAAGCAATTGACGATAAATGTGCCCCTGGTTGAAGCACTTGAGAAAATGCCAGGATATGCGAAATTCATGAAAAACATTATGACTAAGACACAAGCGGTGAGCTATGAATTCGAGGTAGATCTCCACATTTACAGTGCTATTTCTATAAGGACCCTAGTATATAAGAAGCTAAACCCAGGTGCAGTCACTATGCCCTTCATAATTGGGACAATGGAATTCACCAAAGCACTATGTGATCTGGGAGAAAGTGTTAATTTGATGCCACTGACTATTTAAAGAAATTTGGGTTAGGGAAATCCCACACCTACCAACAAGAGACTCGTGATGGCGGATAGGTCAATAAAGCAACCTATTGGCTTTTTGTATGATGTGTTTTAAAATGTCCAAGTTTATATTCCCTGCAGACATCATCATTCTGGATTGTGAGGTGGACTTTGAGGTGCCCATAATCTTGGGTTGACCTTTTCTCGCAACAGCAAGTATGTTGATTGATTTGAGATTGAATCATCTTTTATTCAGGATGAACAATGATGAGGTATAATTTGATATGGGCAAATCAATAAAACAACAAGAAGATATGAGTGTATTCTCAATAGATGATGTGTATTATAAGGACAAACAAGAGGTGCCCATAGGTGAGCAACTTGTTATCGAACCTTAGCCGCGGTCATGATGAATTATGATAGTGAAGGCATTAGGGAGTATGAAGAGACCGTTTGTGCTATGACAGGTATGATTTTATATTCTTATGCTCCTATAAAGATAGAACTTGACTTGGATAATCGACCAATGCCACCAGCCAAGCTATCTATTAAGGAGCCTCCTGTGTTGGAATTGAAGGAATTGCCTGGGCGCCTATGTTACATGTTTTGGGGAAATAGGAACATGCTACCTATTATTATTGCAGCTGATTTGGGGGAAAAATAGGTGAATGCAATTATCTCAGTACTTCCGAGGCATAAGAGAGCTATAGGGTGAACCATTGCAGATATTATTAGCATTCTATTGGGAATCTGCAAGCATAAAATTCAGCTTGAGGAGGATTGTATTCCAACCATAGAGCACCAACTCTGTCTTAATCCACCAATGTAAGAGGTGGTTAAGAAGGATAACATTAAGTAATTGGGTGAGCCCAGTTCAATATGTACCTGAAAAAAGGGTATGACGGTGGTTGCAAATAAAAAGAATGAGTTGATTCCACTAAGGCCTGTAACTGGGTAGAGAGTTTGCATGGACTACCACAAGCTAAATTCTTACACTCTGAAACACTACTGTTCAATGTTGTTTATAGACCAAATACTTGATCGATTAGTTGGCAGGGGGTGGTATTACTTCTTGGATGGTTATTCTGCATACAACCAAATATGTATTGCTCCTGACGATCAGGAGAAGACGACATCCATAAGCCCATATGGTACCTTTGTATTTAAAAGGATGCCATTTGGGCTATGTAATGCACCTACCACTTTTTAATAGTTTATGATATCTATCTTCTCTGACATGGTGGAGAACACCATAGAGGTATTCATGGATGATTTCTCTGTGGTGGATGATTTATTTGAGATGTGTTTGGAAAATCTGAATATAGCCTTGCAAAGATATGTTGAATTTAATTTGGTGCTTAACTGGGAAAAATGCCATTTCATGGTCAAGGAGGGCATAGTTCTCAGCCACAAAATTTTTGAAAAGGGGATAGAAGTTAATTGAGCAAAGGTGGAAGTTATTGAGAAACTACCACCTCTTATTTTAGTGAAAGAAGTCTGCAATTTTCTTGGACATGCTAGCTTTTATCGGAGTTTTATAAAAGACTTCTCAAAGATTGCAAATCCACTTTGCGAATTTTGGAGGAGGTGAAATTTACCTTCAATGATGAGTTCTTTAAGACATTTGCATACCTTAAGAAGAAGCTGATTGAGGCCCCTATTGTTATTTCACCGGACTGGGTAAAACCATTTAAGATCATGTGTGGTGCAAGTGGTGTGGCCCTTGGAGCTATATTAGCATAAAAGAAGGATAAACTGTTCCATCCGATATATTACGCCAGCAAAGAACTGATTGGAGTGCAAAAGAATTATACCATCACTGAACATGAACGTTTGGCTGTAGTGTATACTTTCAAGAAGTTCAGAGCTTATCTTCTTGTGTCCGAAGTAATGGTCCACACCGACCATGCTGCCTTGAGGTATTTGATATCTAAGAAGGATGCTAAACCAAGGCTGATCAAATAGGTATTGCTGTTGCAAGAATTTAACTTTGAGGTAAAGGATAGAAAAGGTTGTGAAAACCAGATTGCAGATAATCTATCTAGAATTAAAGGTGAATAGGAAAGTAGTGATGAAATAAAGATAAATAATACATTCCTTGATGAGGATATTCTGGTTGTCGCTATGGAAAAATTCCCTTGGTATGTGAATTATGTAAATTATGTTGTGAGTGAGGTCATCCCAAACAACTTTCTTTCCATCAAAGGAAGAAGTTCTTGTATGATGTGAAGTATTACTTTGGGATGAGTCGTATCTTTTTCAGCGATGTGCAGACAATATTATAATGATATGTGTACTGAAAATAGATGTATTATGCATATTGGAAGAATGTCATGCTTCCCTAGTCGGGGGTTACCACGTAGGTGACCGAATAGCTAGGAAGGTGTTGCAAAGTTGATATTATTGACCAACATTGTTCAAGGATTCCCATGAGTTTATGCTGAACTATGACCAATGCCAAAGGTAGGGGTCAATCTCTAAAAGACAAGAGATTACCTTGACTAAGATGCTTGATGTAAAATTATTTAATGTCTGGGGCATTGATTTCATGGGTCTTTTTGTGAGCTCGTATGGGATAAAGTATATTTTAGTTGTTGTTGACTACGTCTCAAAATGGGTCAAAGTTGTAGCCTTTTCAGATAATGAAGGGAAGAAGGTTGTTGCTTTTCTCAAGAAGAACATCTTCTCTCACATTGGAGTACCACGTATTATCATAACCGATGGAGGATCTTATAAAGGGAAGAGGGTTGTTGCTTTTCTCAAGAAGAACATCTTCTCTCACATTGGAGTACCACGTATTATCATAACCGATGGAGGATCTTATTTTTGCAACAAAATGTTTTGAGTAGCATTGGAAAAATATGGGCTGAAATAGCACAGAGTGGCTACTCCATACAACCCATAAAACAGTGGGAAAGTGGAGGTATCAAATCATGAGATTAAAGCTATCCTAGCCAAAATGCTGAATTCTAGCTGAAAAGATTGGTATCTAAAGCTCGATGATGCGTTGTGGGCATATCAGACTGCCTTTAAGACACCCATTGGCATGTCACCCTTTCAGCTGGTCTATGGGAAGGCTTGCCACCTACTAGTAGAGATGGATCACAAGGCCTTATGGGCACTCAAAAGGTTAAATCTGACTTGAGAGAAAGTAGCAGAGCTGAGACTAGGGAAATTGAATGAGATAGATGACTTCCATCTTAGGGCCTATGAACGAGCAGATCTATATAAAGAAAATATGAAAAAATACCATGATTGGAGAATAGAGAAATGATAATTCCAAAAAGGTAACTTGGTGCTTCTGTTCAATTTTAGACTCAAATTGTTCCCAGGTAAGCTAAAATCTAAGTAGTCAGGCCCTTTTAAAGTTAGTCAAGCCCACTCATCTGGATAGTGGAACTCAAAAATAAAGATGGCAGTATCTTCATGGTAAATGGGAAACGTGTCAAACTTTACATTGGTCCAAAAGAATCAGTGAAAAGTATCACCATTATCTTTCTTGATGAAGTCTGAAGTAATCGAGATACCTGAGTCATGCCACGATGTTAAACCAGGCAATGCATGAGAGGTAAGCTAGACTTAGACTTTTATTGCTATATGTAGTTCACCCCTAACAAAGTTAGAAGTTTTATCTAGTTAAGTGTATTTTCGTAAGAGGAAACACCATTAAGAAATTTTTCTAACTAGGAAATTTATTAGTTACACTATATAAGGAATATTAGTCTTACCTTACTTTTGGCCCAAAATACTCCTTTTGCATGATTTGTTACTTCTGACCAATGGTGTCTCATGTCTAACTCTGAGTTGTTTCCTATTGTATGAGTTCATATCACCAAACTAAGATGCTAAGACCATGTTTGAATCTTAATTTAGATATCTCACTCAAATCATTCCTTTGACTCAATCTGCCTAATGTTATTAGAACTTCTAACTATGAGAATCTGCCTAGTACATAGACATTCCTTTCTAGGTAACTCTTAGAAATTTCAATTTTTCATCTATCACTTTGCAATTCTATATGTATGTTCATGTCATGAATGCTCTAGTAAAGTTCTAAACTCTTAGCATGAATAAAACCTTATAGCGAATAATTGAGTTCAAACAATCAGATAGACATCTCTAGTGGTTACCCATCCTTCCTTCTAGTCTTACTTCCATATGTTTCATCTATATGCCTATTCAATGTGGTTTCTTATATGTACGCTTGTCATGTTTAAATAAAATTTACTTTGTACTCCTAGTCTAAATCCATTCATACCATGATAGATATCTAGATTCTGAAATCAGTTATCATGTTAGTTAACTAGTTTTAAAAACTGGCCAGATGGTACAAGTAAGTTCCTTATTTATAGTCCATCCTTAGTCTTTATTAAAGGATGAATGATACTAATAGGTAGATATTTTACCATCACAGAAGTTCCCATGCATAAAAATGTGATTTAGAATAGAAAACCAGTAGAAAATCCAAGTTGAGGATCAACTTCATATAATTTTACTAATGATAGACAAATCTCTCAAAGTGCATCTTGAATTATGTCAAGTGGTAATTTAAACTGAAATGGCTACCAAAAAAAAGAAAACAAGTTGAATAACAATAACATACCCAGTATATTCCTACATAATGGGGTCTGGGGAGGGTAAAGTGTAAGCTGACCATACCACTACCTCAGGAGAAGTAGAGAGGCTATTTCTGATAAACCCCCGACTTAGGACTAGTAACAATATAACAAACACAAAACATAAGTGCATATAACTAGTATAGTAGGCAAGACAAACTAACAGTATAACAAACCCAAAAGATAAGTGCATATAAACTTGTACGGTAAGCCAAATACACTAACACTGCTAGCCACGTACAAGAAACTCCAAACACAGAGTAGCCCACTCCTACCATTACCAATGCACTCCCGCCCCCTAACCATCTACTCTAATCCACATCCTCCATACCTTACTATCAAGGTTCATGTCCACTATTAGCTATAACTGCTCCATATCATGCCTAATCACCTCTTTTTAATATTTCTTCGGTCTACCTCTACCCCGCCTAAAACCATTGATATGCAGGGTCTCACATCTCTGCAGAGAGGCATTAGAACACCTCCTTATCACATACCCGAACCACCGCCACCTCATTTTTCGCATCTTGTCCTCCATAGAGGAGACTCCCACCTTCTCCCAAATAATCTTATTCCTTACCCTATGTTTTCTGGTATGCCTCTATCGCAACATTATCATCTCCCCCACCTTTAACTTTTCGATGTGGTAGTTCTTAACTAGCCAGCACTCTGCTCCATACAACATAGCCGGCCGGACTACCACTCTGTAGAACTTATCGTTAAGCTTCTGGGGCACCTTCTTATCACATAGCTCTCCCAAAGCGAGCCTCCATTTCAACCATCCTGTCCTGATATAATGTATGACATCCTCATCAATCTCACTATTTCCCTTAATCATAGACCCTAGATACTTGAAACTCTCCCTCTTCTAAATGGCCTAAGAGTCCAGCTTCACAACTACTCCAGCCTCCTGTGACCCATCACTGAACTTACATTCTAAGTACTCCATCTTGGTTCTACTTAACCAAAATCCTTAAGAATCAAGCGTCTGTCTCTAAATCTCTAACTTATCATTAACTGGACCTCGAGTCTCATCAATCAATACCACATTATCTATGAATATCATACACCAAGGCACCTCTCCTTGAATATATCACGTTAAAACATCCATTACCAAGGCAAAACTATAGGCTAAGAGTTAATCCCTAAGGAAACCCATTCATGACCGAAATATGATCTGAATCTCCACCTACCATCCGCACACGAGTTTTCACACCATCTACATATTCTGAATCGATTAGTGTACACCACAGGCACCTCTCTAGCCTCTAAGAACCTCCATAGAATCTCTCTGGAAACTCTATCATATGCCTTCTCAAGATTAATAAACACCATATGCAAGTTCTTTCTCCTCTCCCAAATTGTTCCACTAATCTCCTCACAAGGTGAATAGCCTCAGTGCTCGATCGACCTGGCATGAAATCAAACTACTTCTCAGAGATCATCACGATCCTTAATATCCTCAACTCTACCACCCTTTCAAAATCTTCATAGTATGGCTCAATAACATAATACCTCGATAATTGTTGCAACTCTAGATGTCTCCCTTGTTCTTATACACTAGAAATATTATACTCCATCTCCATACTTCAGGCAACTTTGCTACCCTAAAAATAATATTAAATGGCTTTGTCAACCACTTCAAACTTGCCCCGCAAGTGATTTTCCAAAAATCTGCTGGAATCTCATCTGGCCCCATCGCCCTACCCCATCGCATCCTACGAATAGATCCCTTGACCTCCTAAATCTTGATATGCCTACAATAACCATAATCACGACACTCCTCAAATTTCTTTATGTCTCCCAATACGAAATATTTATCTCCCTCGTCATTCAAAAGTTTACGAAAATAGGACTGCCACCTCTCCCTAATGAGAGCATCCTCTACCAATACTGTACCATCATCTCTTTTGATGCACTTTACTTGGTCAAGGTCATGAGACCTCCGCTCCCTATCCTTGGTCAGCCTATAAAACTTCTTATCTCTGCCTTTCTCTTCTTAAGCCGCATACAAGGTCTCAAATGTTGTTGTTTTACCTACCATAACCACTAACTTAGCCTCTTTCCTAGCTACCTTATACTCCTCTTTATTTGTCTACCTTTCCTTCTTATCCTTTCTTACAACCTACTTAGCATATGCCACCTTCTTAGACTGCACCATTCATTTAACCACTTCGTTCCACTACCAGTCTCCTCGATGTTTGTCAGATCGACCTCTTAAGACCCCCAACACTTCTTTAGTGGTCTCTCTAATGCAATTGATAGTCATCTCTCACATAATATCCACATCTCCTCTACTCTCCTAAGCCCCCTACTCTTTAACTACTTCTCAATTTCCAAAGAAATAGCCAAAGTTAAGCTACCCCACTTAATCCTGGGCTGAGCCTTCACACTTCTTTTCTTTTTACCCTTATTGATAACCAAATCCATCACTAACAACCTATGCTAAGTCAAAAGATTCTCGCTAGGTATGACTTTACAGTCTTTACAAAGTGCTCTATCCACTTTCCTAAGAAGCAAAAAGGATATCTGAGTCTTGGTCACTGAATTATGAAATGTAATAAGGTTTTCCTCCTTATTAAAAAAGCTTGAATTCACTATCCACAACCCAAAAACCCTAAAAAATCCAAAAGAGAAGCTTCTCTTTCATTTCGCTCTCTAAAACTAAACTCTCCATGCATGTCGTCATAACCTCTCGACGAAGACCCAATATGCCCATTGAAATCCCCACCTGCGAGATGCTTCTTAGAACTCGGGATGCTCCTCACCACCTCATCTAAAAACTCCTTCTTCTCTTCCTCGTCCAAGACTACTAGCAGGGCATAGGTACTAATAACGTTCACCATAGACCTTCCAATTACCAAGTTAATATACATCAACCTATTAGTAACTTCATAACATCTACCATATACTACCTATGTTCTTCTTTTACTAACATATTGTAATGCCCCAAGAATACACCCTACATGTTGCACAGTGGTTACTACCTCAAAGGACCACAAGATAACCCAAGAATGATATCTGTTGTGAGCACTAAATAATAATACTAAAATAAATTTTGAAATAATAGGCTAAAGTGTCATAAATTTCAAAAAGTCTGAAATACTGATAAAATATAACATCTGTAACATTGAATACTAGCTAAAAATCTATTTTGAAAAGCCTCTAACTGAAACTGTCTAAAAGTGGAGTTGATGGGACACTCCCCCAACTAACTATATCTACTAAAATACTGCTAACCTAAAGTACTAAAATAAAAGAATATCCTTGATAAAAAAGGACTCACTGCTAAATCTACTACTGCAGGTTAAATCTGGTGGAACATGGTCAGGAACCTGAACATCTGAACCAATGATATGAAATATCATAACACAAAAAATAGGTATGCAATCAATACGTAGGAATGTACTGTATGCTAAATGAGGTAAGGATGAATGCATGGGTTCATATGCATGAATAATAACTAACGGAATGATATGCAAGAGCTGGATAGCATACTTAGATGATTTGTAACTATTGAACATATTTTGCATATTGTAACTGAGTATAGTGGAGATGAATATGATAACTGATAACTGAATATACTGATAATCTAAGTTACTGATAACTGAGTGACTGTAACTAATAGTCCTGATTTTGTAGAACTGAACTGAGTTATATTCTGAAGACAAAGATTGAAACAAAAACTATGGGAGGTAATCATATAACTCACATGCCCCAAAAAAGATAACATAAATAACATGGGGTCCATTCAGTAATTTAATTAGAAGGATGTCAGTACCGTGCAATGGGTAAAAACAACCTGAAGAGTAACCCTCTACTGGCAGGTTCCCTAAATGAGAATGGTGATACCCTCTACAGGTAAGTATAGCACCCCATCAACCCTCAACCAGCAAGTTTGATGCCTCAACCTACGCTGGCTACATTATTTTGGAACGCAAGGATTGTTTCTAAGGGTCACACCCTCTGTTGGCAAGTGAGGCCCCATCCTTGGGTTCACTCGGTGCTGAATCCTACCCCCAACCTAAAGATAGTGAACAACTATATTTGATTGAACTGGACTAAATTCATTGAGATTACTGAGTTTTCCTAAGTTCTATAACTAAATAAATTCTACTTAGTTCTTTAATAGACTGAGAGTACTACTGATCGTGACATGATTAATACCATTCTGTAACTGACACTTGCTCTAAGTAACAGCTAATTTGTCGGGTATTAAATACCCCCAGAACTCGATAGCATGAAAAGTAAAGAAAAGCATAATCTTGAATAACATAACAATGTTAACTTAGTCATAAGTCATTCATAGAGACATTCTATCAAGCATTTGTAATGCATTAACTTTTACATGAATAGGGAAGACATGTTAGCATGCTATAATGGCATTATTTCATTCTCATAGACAATTTATTAAACACATAAAAGCATACTTGGTTCATTAAATCATAAGGATTTATGGTTAACATGGTTACAACAATCCACTTGCAAATTGAATGATTTATCGTGAATATCATGTAATTCGTCACATACTAGAATCAATTCTTGAAAGTTGTAATATAAATAATGGATTAAAATTCAAACAACATCATGAACGTGAATTCAATCTAATTCAAGCATAGAAATCATTAATCAAAAATCTTATATTTTGAAAAAACAATTCTTGGGCTCTATGGAAGGTATGGATCCATGTATGAACATCTAACATAACTTAATTTGATGAGTTCTTACAGAAATTCTTGTGATTGACCTTAATTCTAGAGAGATAGGGTTTGCTTTCTTAGAGAGAGAATTATCTTTTAATTTTGCAAAAAACTGAATAACTAAGGTTTTTGCACATTTTTAGGGACTAAATCCCACATCTGAGAGAAATAAAATCATGGGAAAAGACTATTTTAACCCTAGTTCCAACTTTAATTTTTCGTGAAAATTTCTAGATTGTACCCCTTGCGCGATGTGCCACTATCGCTCCAGGCCACTGGAAAATGACGACTGGGAAATTGCTTGATGGCACGATGTGGTGGAATCACGTTGCCACTTTATTTGTGAACTAGAAATCCACTGCAACGCGGTGGAGTTGCATTGGTACACTAGAAATTGACAAGTTTGAACTTGTCCATGGTCCGACGCACCAATATTGCAGAGCAATACTGAAAATTGACAATTGCTATTTTAACACATTCCATGACGTGCTACTGGCCTGAAAGACAATGTTTAACAACTGAAACTTAAAATCTCTATAACTTCTTACCCGATTGTTGGATTGAGGTGAATTTTATATTGTTGGAAAGATAATTGAATTTTTTATGCAGTGATAGGCTCAAATCTAAAAATTACTAAGTATATCAAAAAAATTATTAATGATAACCCATGTACTGAGGGTTAATCTAGGCTAGGGAAATATAGGGTATTACAGTATCTCCCTCTTGGGAACATTCGTCCTCAAATATGGATAGTTAAGCTGAGAGAATACTGGCAAACTAAATTTTATGTTCTGAACTAGACATGCACAACCAAAGAATGATTACACAAATCATTTGATAGACTGAAATTACATTCTGAACATGCATGTCAGATGCATGAGTACGTGTCTGAATAGATTAATGAATACTTGACTAAAAATGCATGAACGGGAACATGGGGACTTGACTATGTCTGAATCACGATCCATAAACTGAACTGATTCCTTAGATACATGTCATGATAGGGGGATGATCTTACGATTGAGATTGGGACTTGAGGGTAAACTATGCGGACCTATTACTTCAACTGGATTTTCTAAGTGAAGATAAAATGGAATGTTTAGATCATGATAGGTCGGGGATTATAGTGCATCTCCCCCTTGGGATGCTATTTCCCTCAAGAATGTTGACTCAACTGAGATACTAATGAAAATTATAAGACGATACACTAGGCACCTACGAACTAAATCGTGACTGAATATCTGAGATCTGATACTGAGTCATAAATATATAAATGGCAAATCTATAACATACCAGTGACCACATCTAGAGAAGTTTCTTGATCTTGTCTGGACTGAAATGCATAAAACCTCTTTAAGAGTTGCCAACTGGTGTCACTGGAAGCGGAACCTAGTTTATTCGGGTGACTTGACTAAGTTGAAGGATGACTATACCGACCCTGAGAATCTGGCTGAGGATAATCTCTGATATTGTGGCCTGGCTTACAACACCCAAAACTAACATCACTGCCAACTCTGCACTTACCCTTATCATTCTTACTACACTCTCCAAAAAATATATTAGTACGACTATTGCTTACATTATCATGGGTCATTAGTATACTGGCTGAGGACGGATCTTGCACTGAAAACTTTGGATGAGACTTGGAAAGGTTGCCGCCTTCTGAATTAGGCTGACTAAAATTAAAGCTACCTGTTCTAGACCTCTCATTCAATCTCTCCTTCTTTCTAAGCTTCTGCTCCTCAATATATTTTTCATGGACCATAAGCCTAGATATATCCATCTCTTTGGGCAACATTTTTGATCTTCACTCTTTAACAACACTATCAGATACCCCAGATATGAACTTGCTCATTCTAGACCTATTGCCTTCTAATACATGGGGAGCATACCTGGCTAACTGAGTAAACATGAGGGAATACTCTTTTACACTCATACTACCTTACTTGAGATTAATGAACTCTAACAGTTTGGCTTCTCTCAGTTCTAAGAAAAAGAATCTCTCTAGGAAGGCGGTAGCAAACTCTTCTCACTCTATGGGCTTTGTATCTATACCTCTGTCTACCTTTCGCTGCTTAAACAATGTATGGGATACATCTTATAGCTAATAGGAGGCTAAGTCAGCACTCTCACTAGAAGTTACTACCATGATATTTGTGACTTTTTGAACCTGATTTGGGAACTCTTATGGATCCTCTTCTGACTTAGATCCTGTAAAAGAAGGAGGATTCATTTAAGAAAAGTCCCATATTTTGGTTACAGCAGTATTGGCCATTGGGTTGGCCGAAACAGTAGTTATCCATTCATTTCGGGCTACAACTTCATTGGCTAGAGTAGTAAATGCAACTCTCAATTTTGCATGAGAGACGTGCTCATCCAGGGGATCTAGCTGAATAGTCTGATGTACTGACTGATTTTTAGTTCTTCTTTTATTAGTCTTTTTGGGAGGTTTATACGAAGAAATTAACTTGAGCTCATGCACACTTGCATGACATAAATACTAAAAGAAGGGGAAATTTTCCTAAAACTTCTCACAGCCTTCTATCCATAAGTATAGGATGCTACGCACCTATGCACAAAAATCTATGTGATGTGGCTTTTCAAAATTCCTAGGACTCTATTGAAGCTTAGGCTCTAATACCAAGTTTGTAACACCCCAAGAATACACCCCGGATGCGACACGGTGCTTACGACCTCAAAGGACCAAAACCTAACCTATGAATAATATCTACTGTGAGCACTGAACAATAATACTAAAATAAATTATGAAACAATAGGCTGAAGTGCCAGAAGGTTCAAAACATCTAAAATACTAATAAAATATAACATCTATAAACTTTAATACTATCTAAAAATCTAGTATAAAAAGCCTCTAACTAAAACTGTCTGAAAGTGGAGTTAATGGAACACTCCTCCAACTAACTCCATCAACTAAAATACTGCTAATCGGAAGCACAAAAATAAAAGCATACCCTTGATATATGAGGTCTCACTGCTAAATCTACTACTGTTGGCTAAATTTTGCTAAGCGCGGCTAGGAACTTAAGCATCCGAACCTATAATATGAAACATCATAGCACAAGAAACGGGTATACGTGGGAATGTACTGTATGCTAAATGAGGTAAGGTTGAATGCATGGGTTCATATGCATGAACAATAACTAACGGAATGATATGCAAGAGTTGGATAGCATACCTGGAGGATCTATAAATATTGAACATACTGTGCATACTGTAACTGAGTATACTAGACATAAATCTGATAACTAATAACTGAATATAATGATTATCTAAGTTCCTAATAACTGAGTGACTGTATTTAACAGTCCTAATTTAATAGAACTAAACTAAGTTTTATTCTAAAGACTAAAACTTAAACTAAAACTAAGGGAGGTAATCATCGAACTGACATGCCCTAAATAAGATAAGATAACTGAGTTGGTGTCCAATGTGTAACCCCAATTAGAAGGGTGTCTGTACCGTGCCATGGATAAAGACAAGCTGAAGAGTAACCCTCTACTAGCAGATTCTCTAAACAAGAATGGTGGTACCCTCTACTGGATAGTAGAGCACCCCATCAACCCCCAACTAGCAGGTTTAAATGTCTCAATCTACAATGTCTACGTAGTTTTGGAACTCAAGGATTA
>JAPEIP010000009.1:41539897-41581202 GCA_026120095.1 Capsicum chinense
ACCAATGATATGAAATATCATAACACAAAAAATAGGTATGCAATCAATACGTAGGAATGTACTGTATGCTAAATGAGGTAAGGATGAATGCATGGGTTCATATGCATGAATAATAACTAACGGAATGATATGCAAGAGCTGGATAGCATACTTAGATGATTTGTAACTATTGAACATATTTTGCATATTGTAACTGAGTATAGTGGAGATGAATATGATAACTGATAACTGAATATACTGATAATCTAAGTTACTGATAACTGAGTGACTGTAACTAATAGTCCTGATTTTGTAGAACTGAACTGAGTTATATTCTGAAGACAAAGATTGAAACAAAAACTATGGGAGGTAATCATATAACTCACATGCCCCAAAAAAGATAACATAAATAACATGGGGTCCATTCAGTAATTTAATTAGAAGGATGTCAGTACCGTGCAATGGGTAAAAACAACCTGAAGAGTAACCCTCTACTGGCAGGTTCCCTAAATGAGAATGGTGATACCCTCTACAGGTAAGTATAGCACCCCATCAACCCTCAACCAGCAAGTTTGATGCCTCAACCTACGCTGGCTACATTATTTTGGAACGCAAGGATTGTTTCTAAGGGTCACACCCTCTGTTGGCAAGTGAGGCCCCATCCTTGGGTTCACTCGGTGCTGAATCCTACCCCCAACCTAAAGATAGTGAACAACTATATTTGATTGAACTGGACTAAATTCATTGAGATTACTGAGTTTTCCTAAGTTCTATAACTAAATAAATTCTACTTAGTTCTTTAATAGACTGAGAGTACTACTGATCGTGACATGATTAATACCATTCTGTAACTGACACTTGCTCTAAGTAACAGCTAATTTGTCGGGTATTAAATACCCCCAGAACTCGATAGCATGAAAAGTAAAGAAAAGCATAATCTTGAATAACATAACAATGTTAACTTAGTCATAAGTCATTCATAGAGACATTCTATCAAGCATTTGTAATGCATTAACTTTTACATGAATAGGGAAGACATGTTAGCATGCTATAATGGCATTATTTCATTCTCATAGACAATTTATTAAACACATAAAAGCATACTTGGTTCATTAAATCATAAGGATTTATGGTTAACATGGTTACAACAATCCACTTGCAAATTGAATGATTTATCGTGAATATCATGTAATTCGTCACATACTAGAATCAATTCTTGAAAGTTGTAATATAAATAATGGATTAAAATTCAAACAACATCATGAACGTGAATTCAATCTAATTCAAGCATAGAAATCATTAATCAAAAATCTTATATTTTGAAAAAACAATTCTTGGGCTCTATGGAAGGTATGGATCCATGTATGAACATCTAACATAACTTAATTTGATGAGTTCTTACAGAAATTCTTGTGATTGACCTTAATTCTAGAGAGATAGGGTTTGCTTTCTTAGAGAGAGAATTATCTTTTAATTTTGCAAAAAACTGAATAACTAAGGTTTTTGCACATTTTTAGGGACTAAATCCCACATCTGAGAGAAATAAAATCATGGGAAAAGACTATTTTAACCCTAGTTCCAACTTTAATTTTTCGTGAAAATTTCTAGATTGTACCCCTTGCGCGATGTGCCACTATCGCTCCAGGCCACTGGAAAATGACGACTGGGAAATTGCTTGATGGCACGATGTGGTGGAATCACGTTGCCACTTTATTTGTGAACTAGAAATCCACTGCAACGCGGTGGAGTTGCATTGGTACACTAGAAATTGACAAGTTTGAACTTGTCCATGGTCCGACGCACCAATATTGCAGAGCAATACTGAAAATTGACAATTGCTATTTTAACACATTCCATGACGTGCTACTGGCCTGAAAGACAATGTTTAACAACTGAAACTTAAAATCTCTATAACTTCTTACCCGATTGTTGGATTGAGGTGAATTTTATATTGTTGGAAAGATAATTGAATTTTTTATGCAGTGATAGGCTCAAATCTAAAAATTACTAAGTATATCAAAAAAATTATTAATGATAACCCATGTACTGAGGGTTAATCTAGGCTAGGGAAATATAGGGTATTACAGTATCTCCCTCTTGGGAACATTCGTCCTCAAATATGGATAGTTAAGCTGAGAGAATACTGGCAAACTAAATTTTATGTTCTGAACTAGACATGCACAACCAAAGAATGATTACACAAATCATTTGATAGACTGAAATTACATTCTGAACATGCATGTCAGATGCATGAGTACGTGTCTGAATAGATTAATGAATACTTGACTAAAAATGCATGAACGGGAACATGGGGACTTGACTATGTCTGAATCACGATCCATAAACTGAACTGATTCCTTAGATACATGTCATGATAGGGGGATGATCTTACGATTGAGATTGGGACTTGAGGGTAAACTATGCGGACCTATTACTTCAACTGGATTTTCTAAGTGAAGATAAAATGGAATGTTTAGATCATGATAGGTCGGGGATTATAGTGCATCTCCCCCTTGGGATGCTATTTCCCTCAAGAATGTTGACTCAACTGAGATACTAATGAAAATTATAAGACGATACACTAGGCACCTACGAACTAAATCGTGACTGAATATCTGAGATCTGATACTGAGTCATAAATATATAAATGGCAAATCTATAACATACCAGTGACCACATCTAGAGAAGTTTCTTGATCTTGTCTGGACTGAAATGCATAAAACCTCTTTAAGAGTTGCCAACTGGTGTCACTGGAAGCGGAACCTAGTTTATTCGGGTGACTTGACTAAGTTGAAGGATGACTATACCGACCCTGAGAATCTGGCTGAGGATAATCTCTGATATTGTGGCCTGGCTTACAACACCCAAAACTAACATCACTGCCAACTCTGCACTTACCCTTATCATTCTTACTACACTCTCCAAAAAATATATTAGTACGACTATTGCTTACATTATCATGGGTCATTAGTATACTGGCTGAGGACGGATCTTGCACTGAAAACTTTGGATGAGACTTGGAAAGGTTGCCGCCTTCTGAATTAGGCTGACTAAAATTAAAGCTACCTGTTCTAGACCTCTCATTCAATCTCTCCTTCTTTCTAAGCTTCTGCTCCTCAATATATTTTTCATGGACCATAAGCCTAGATATATCCATCTCTTTGGGCAACATTTTTGATCTTCACTCTTTAACAACACTATCAGATACCCCAGATATGAACTTGCTCATTCTAGACCTATTGCCTTCTAATACATGGGGAGCATACCTGGCTAACTGAGTAAACATGAGGGAATACTCTTTTACACTCATACTACCTTACTTGAGATTAATGAACTCTAACAGTTTGGCTTCTCTCAGTTCTAAGAAAAAGAATCTCTCTAGGAAGGCGGTAGCAAACTCTTCTCACTCTATGGGCTTTGTATCTATACCTCTGTCTACCTTTCGCTGCTTAAACAATGTATGGGATACATCTTATAGCTAATAGGAGGCTAAGTCAGCACTCTCACTAGAAGTTACTACCATGATATTTGTGACTTTTTGAACCTGATTTGGGAACTCTTATGGATCCTCTTCTGACTTAGATCCTGTAAAAGAAGGAGGATTCATTTAAGAAAAGTCCCATATTTTGGTTACAGCAGTATTGGCCATTGGGTTGGCCGAAACAGTAGTTATCCATTCATTTCGGGCTACAACTTCATTGGCTAGAGTAGTAAATGCAACTCTCAATTTTGCATGAGAGACGTGCTCATCCAGGGGATCTAGCTGAATAGTCTGATGTACTGACTGATTTTTAGTTCTTCTTTTATTAGTCTTTTTGGGAGGTTTATACGAAGAAATTAACTTGAGCTCATGCACACTTGCATGACATAAATACTAAAAGAAGGGGAAATTTTCCTAAAACTTCTCACAGCCTTCTATCCATAAGTATAGGATGCTACGCACCTATGCACAAAAATCTATGTGATGTGGCTTTTCAAAATTCCTAGGACTCTATTGAAGCTTAGGCTCTAATACCAAGTTTGTAACACCCCAAGAATACACCCCGGATGCGACACGGTGCTTACGACCTCAAAGGACCAAAACCTAACCTATGAATAATATCTACTGTGAGCACTGAACAATAATACTAAAATAAATTATGAAACAATAGGCTGAAGTGCCAGAAGGTTCAAAACATCTAAAATACTAATAAAATATAACATCTATAAACTTTAATACTATCTAAAAATCTAGTATAAAAAGCCTCTAACTAAAACTGTCTGAAAGTGGAGTTAATGGAACACTCCTCCAACTAACTCCATCAACTAAAATACTGCTAATCGGAAGCACAAAAATAAAAGCATACCCTTGATATATGAGGTCTCACTGCTAAATCTACTACTGTTGGCTAAATTTTGCTAAGCGCGGCTAGGAACTTAAGCATCCGAACCTATAATATGAAACATCATAGCACAAGAAACGGGTATACGTGGGAATGTACTGTATGCTAAATGAGGTAAGGTTGAATGCATGGGTTCATATGCATGAACAATAACTAACGGAATGATATGCAAGAGTTGGATAGCATACCTGGAGGATCTATAAATATTGAACATACTGTGCATACTGTAACTGAGTATACTAGACATAAATCTGATAACTAATAACTGAATATAATGATTATCTAAGTTCCTAATAACTGAGTGACTGTATTTAACAGTCCTAATTTAATAGAACTAAACTAAGTTTTATTCTAAAGACTAAAACTTAAACTAAAACTAAGGGAGGTAATCATCGAACTGACATGCCCTAAATAAGATAAGATAACTGAGTTGGTGTCCAATGTGTAACCCCAATTAGAAGGGTGTCTGTACCGTGCCATGGATAAAGACAAGCTGAAGAGTAACCCTCTACTAGCAGATTCTCTAAACAAGAATGGTGGTACCCTCTACTGGATAGTAGAGCACCCCATCAACCCCCAACTAGCAGGTTTAAATGTCTCAATCTACAATGTCTACGTAGTTTTGGAACTCAAGGATTACTTCTAAGGATCACATCGTCTGCCGGTAGGTGATCCCCCATCCTTGGGTTCACTCGATGCTCAATCCTACTCCAAACTGAAAGATACTAAACTATTATACTGGATTGAACTGGACTGAATTCACTGAGATTATTGAGTTTTCCTAAGTTCTTTAACTCACTGAATTCTACTGAGTTCTGTAATGGATTGAGAGTACTACTAATTGTGACATGATTGATATTATTTTGTAACTGACACTGAGTCTAAGTAGCAGCTAAGTTGTTGGCTATTAAATACCCTCAGGACTCGATAGCTTGAAAAGTAAAGAAAAGCATAATCTTGAATAATATGACAATGTTACCTTGGTCATACTTCATGTATAGAGACATTCCATCAAACACACGTAATGCATTAACTTGTACATGAATGGGGACTACGTGTTAGCATGCTATAATGACATTTTTTAATTCTCATAAAGAATTTATCAAACACATAAAAAGCATACTTGGTTCATTAAATCATAAGCACTTAGGATTAACATTGTTACAAAAATCCACATGCAAATTGAAGAGTTTATCACGCATATCATGTAATTCAAGACGTACTAGAATCAATTCTTGGAGCTTGTAATCTAAATTATGGATTAAAACTCAAACAACATCACGAACATGAATTCAATCTAATGCAAACATAGAAATCATAAATCATAAATCTTGTATTTTGAAAAAAGGATTTTTGGGCTCCATGGAAGTTAAGGATCCATGGATGAACATCTAACATACCTTAATTTGATGAGTTCTTGGAGAAATTCTTGCGATTGACCTTGATTCTTGAGAGCTAAGGTTTACTTTCTTGAGAGATAATTATCTTTTGATTTTTGGGAAAAGTGAATAATGAAGGGTTTTACACATTTTTAGGGTTTAAATATCATATCTGATCAAAATAAAATCACGAGAAAAGACTATTTTAACCCAGGGCACAACTTTAATTTTTCATGAAAATTTCTCGATTTGGACCCCTGGCGGGACACTCTACTATCGTGCTAGGCCATTAGACAATGACAACTAGGAATTTACATGGTGGCGTGATGTGGTGGTATCGCATCGCCATTTTATATGTTTACTAGAAGTACACCACGATGCGGTGGAATCACGTTGGTACACTAGAAATTGAAAATTATGAACTGGTCTATGGCAGATGCGCCAATATCATGGAGCAACACTAGAAATTACAAATTGCAATTTTAACACAATCCACGATGCGCTACTGGCCTGAATGATGATTTTTAATGCATAAAACTTAAAATCTCCCTAACTTCTTACCCGATTGTCGGATTTAGGCAAATTTTATATCGTTGGAAAGATAATTGAATTTCTTATGCAATGACAGGATTAAATCCAAAATTACTGATTTTTTCAAAAATTTTATTTAGGATAACCCATGTACTGAGGGTTAATCTAGGGTATAGAAATAAGGGGTATTAGAATATCTCCCCCTTGGGAATAATCATCCTCGAATGTACCAAGTTAATTAGAGAGAATAATGACAGACTGAATTTTATGTACTAAACTATACATGCAAAACTGTAGCATAATTACGTGACTGGTCTGATAGACTGAACTTACATTCTAAACATGTATGTTCTGTTGCATGAGTACGTGTATGAATGGATTAATGAATACATGACTGAATATGCATAAACGAGAACATAAGGGCATAACTAAGTCTGAATCATGATCCATGAACTAAACTAATTCCTTAGATACGTGTCATGATAGGGGGATGGTCATACGACTAAGATTGGGACTTGAGGGTCAACTATGAAGACCGATTACTTAAACTAAATTTGCTACGTAAAGTGAAAATGGAAAGTTTAGATCATGATAGCTAGGGGATTATATTGAATCTCTCCGATAGGACACTGTGTCCCTTGAGAATGCTGACTCAACTGAGATACTAAGGAAAATTGTGAAACGATATACGGTAGACCTACAAACTAAATCGTGACTGAATATCTAGGATCTGATACTGAGGTATAAATATGTAAATGGGAGATGTGTAAGATACCAGTGACCACATCCATAGAACTTTCCTGATTTTTTATGGACTAAATGCGTAAAACCTATTTAGGAGTTGCCCACTAGTGTCACTAGAAAAGGAACGTTGTTAACTCGGGCGACCTGACTTGACTGAAAGACGACTATACTGACCTTAAGAACCTAACTGAGGATAATCTCTAACTCTGTGGCCTGGCTTACCACACTCTAAACAAACATCATTTCCAGCTCTGCACATACCCTTATGATTCTTACCATACTCTCCACAAAATAGATTAGTTCGACCATTGCTTACACTATCCTGGGTCATTGTTATACTAGTTGAGGACAAAGATGGGACTGAGAACTTTGGACAAGACTGGGAAAGGTTACTTCCTTTTGACTTAGGCTGACTGAAATTAATACTACCTATTCTAGAACTCTTATTCTCTATCTCCTTCTTCTTAAGCTCGTGCTCCTCATCTGTTGAACATGGACCATAAGCCTAGATATGTATTTATCTTTAATCAATATTTTTGTTCTGCACTCATTAACCACACTATCTGACACCCAAGATACAGACTTGCTCATTCTGGACCTATTGTCTGCTACTACATGGGGAGCATACTTGTCTAACTAAGTAAACTTGAGGAAATACTCTTTTACACTCGCACTACCTTGGTTGAGATTAATGAACTCTTAACACTTTGGCTTCTGTCTATTCTAAGGGAAAGAATCTATCAAGGAAGGCGGTAGCAAACTCTTCTTACTCTGTGGGCTTGCATCTATACCACTGTCTACCTTCCGTTGCTTAAACTACGTATGGGATACATCTTGTAGCTGATAGGAGGCTATCTCAACACTCTCACTGGAAGTCACTACCATGATATTTTTATCATTTTGAACCTGATTGAGGAACTTTTGTGGATCCTCTTCTGACTTAGATCCTGTAAAGGAAGGAGGATTTATTGGGGTGGGGTTCCAGATTCTTATTACAAAAGTATTGGCAACTGGGTTAACCGAAACAATAGTTGTCCATTTACTCTAGGCTACAACTGAATTGGCTGGAGCAATGAATGCAACTCTGAATTCTGCATGAGAGACGTGCTCATCTAGGGGATCTTCCAGAACGGGCTGAGGTGTTGACTAATTTTTGGTTCCTTTTTCATTAGTCCTTTTGCGAGGCATGTTTTGTAAACAAAAGAAAGAAGTGGATTAAACTGAGAGATTAACTTAAGATCATGCTCATGCACATAACATGAAGACTGAAAGATGGGAAACTTTTCCTAAAATATCTCATAGCCTCCTTTCCATAAGTGTGGCACGCTACACACCCATGCACAAGACTATATGCGATGCAACTTTTCAGATTCCCTAGGACTCTCTGATACCAGTTTGTAACACCTAGAGAATATACCCTGGATGCTACATAGTACTTACGACCCCGAAGGACCCCAAGCTAACCCATGAATAATATCTGTTGTGATTAAAGAACAATTATACTAAAATAAATTCTGGAATAATAGGCTGAAGTTCCATAGGGTTCAAAACATCTGAAATACTGATAAAATATAAAATTTGTAAAACTAAATACTGTATAAAAATCTTGTTTGAAAAGCCTCTAACTTAAACTATCTAAAAGTAGAGTTGATGGGACACTCCCCAACTAACTCTTCCTACTATAATACTGCTAAGCCAATGTACTGACAATAAAAGCATATCCTCGATATATGAGGACTCACTGCTAAATCTGCTACTGCTGGCTGAATCTGTCTAAGCGCAGTTAGGAACTTGAGCATCCAAACCTATGATATGAAACATCATAACATAAGAAACGGGTATACGTGGGAATGTATGAGTATGCTAAATGAGGTAAGGCTGAATGCATGGGTTCATATGCATGAACAATAACTAACTGAATAATATGCAAGATCTAGATAGTATAAATAGAGGATCTGTAACTACTATAAATACTGTGTATACTATAATTGAGTATACCGTAACTAAATATGATAAATGATTACTGAATATACTGATAATTTGAGTTACTGATAACTAAGTGACGGTTTCTGATAGTCCTGATTCTATATAACTGAACTGAGTTCTATTCTGAAGACAGAGACTGAAACTCAAATAGTGGAAGGTAATCATCTAACCGACATGCCCCAAATATGATGAGATAACTAAGCTAGGTTCCAATCTGTAACCCCAATTAAAAGGGTCTCAGTACGATGCCATGGGTAAAGACAAGCTGAAAAGTAACCTCTACTGGCAGGTACCCTAAATGAGAATGGCAGTACCCTCTACTGGCAGGTAGAGCACCTCATGAACCCTCAACTGGGAGGTTTGATGTTTCAACATACGCTAGCTACGTAGTTTTGTAACGCAAGGATTGCTTCTAAGGATCACACCATTTGCTGGCAGGTGAGCCCCCATCTTGGGTTCACTCGGTGCTGAATCCAAATCCCAACAAAAACACACTGAACTGTTACACTGGACTAAACTGGATTGAATTCACTAAGATTACTAAGTTTTCCCAAGTTCTGTAACTGACTGAATTCTACTGAGTTTTGTAACAGACTGAGAGTACTACTGATTGTGACATTATTATACTATTCTGTAACTGACAGTGCCTCTAAGTAACAACTAAGTTGTCGAGTATTAAATACCCCCAGGACTGGATAACATAAATAGTAACAAAAAGAATAATCTTAAATAACATAACAATGTTCACTTGGTCCTAATTTGTTCATAGAGACATTCCATCAAACACTTGTAATGCATTAACTTGTACATGAATAGGGAATACATGTTTGCATGCTATAATGACATTATTTAATCCTCATAGACAATTTATCAAATACATAAAAAGCATACTTTGTTCATTAAATCATAAACACTTAAGGTTAACATGGTTGCAACAACCCACTTGCAAATTGAAGGGGTTATCATGAATATCATGTAATTCAATACGTACTAGAATCAATTCTAGGAACTTGTAATCTAAATCATGGATTAAAAATCAAACAACATCACGATCATGAGTTCAATCTAATTCAAACATGGAAATCATAAATCATAAATCTTTTATTTTGAAAAAAGATTTCTTCGGCTCCATGAAAGGTAAGGATCCATGGATGAACATGTAACATACCTTTATTTGATGAGTTCTTGGATAAATTCTTGGGATTGACCTTGATTCTTGAGAGCTAGGGTTTGCTTTCTTGAGAGATAATTATTTTTTAATTTTCAGGAAAAGTGAATAATAAAGGGTTTTAAATATTTTTAGAGCTTAAATCCCACATCTGTGCGAAATAAAATCATACAAAAAGCTGTTTTAACCCTGGGATAACTTTAATTTTTGTAACAATTTCCTGATCTGGAACCCTGGTGCAACACGCCACTAACATGCCAGGCCATTGGAAAATGACGACTGGGAAATTGCATGGTGGCGCAACGCGGTGGTATCACGTTTCCACTTTGTTTGTGAACTGGAAGTGTACCACGATGCGTTGGAATTACGTTCCTCCACTAGTAATTGACAATTGAGAACTGGGTCTATGGTACGACACATCAATATTACGAAGCAACATTGGAAATTAACAATTGCAATTTTAACACACTCCGCGATACGCTACTGGCTTGAATGAAAATGTTTAATGACTGAAACTTAAAATTGCCATAACTTCTTACCCTATTGTCGGATTTAGGCGAATTTTATATTTTTTGAAAGATAATTGAATTTCCTACACAATGCCAGGCTCAAATCTGAAAAATTACTGAGTATTTCAAAAATTTTATTTAGGATAACCCATGTACTGAGGGTCAATTTGGGCTAGGGAATACGGGGTTTTACAAATGCCTACCGTATTTCTATGTCTCACGTTACCCGTGTACCACAACTTATAACTATCCACATCTCACCTTAGTGCCTACCCATTTAGTTTCCTGGACACATGCTATACTACCCCTCCTCTTTTTAAGAATCTTCACTAGCTCTATAGACTTACCCTGCAATGTTCCTATTTTCCATGACCCAACTCACAACCTAGAAGCTCTTTTATCCCACCTAACCTTACTACCCCTTGCCCCTAACCCCAAACTTGATTCTAGGCCCGACCCCGACCTAAACCCTACTCTTCCCAACCCTGACCCCGACCTATGACACGACCATAGTCTACCATCGCCAATTATAGCGACTACACAAATAGGGAAAAAGGGATGAAAAGAAAAAGAAAGACAAATAACAGAGGATCTAGAATCTGATTCCCAATATAGAAAATAATCTATAATATAGAAAGCAAAAAAATCAATAAATACTGCCACAATTAATATATATGCTAGTAACTCAAATAACAGTAATCATACAAGGTAACACACTTCAAAACTACTAAAACATATAAAAGACAAAAACACCAGTGGGATTAACAAGTAAAACACTATTGTGAAGTACCAAAATCAACAAGTCGTCACCCACAATCTAGATAGCCAGCCAAGAAGCTCAAAAAAATGAATCAATACAGAAATATTATACCAAAACAACCAGTAGCAGCCCCTAGAATCAACAAAGCTTTGCATAATGTTTTGAGTCCATATCTCAAAATATTGCATAGCAAAAGAAAGATTAAAAAGCAGTAAGTATCGTTAGAACAAAGTGCTTGTAGACTCCTTTACCAAATGAATTCGGATCGCTAAATTACTGAGGATTGCATAAGGAGTCGTACCAATGAGCTTTGGCTCTCTTATGTTGAACACCTTCAAGATGTCGCCTATGAGCTGCTGCTGTATCCTCGAATTCCTAATCGCAGTAGTATTTTCCAAAAGGCCAAAAATAGGAAACAAATTGAATGCACAAATTATGACATATTGTATTCAATGTCAAAAAATTATTAAAATTATGATAAGAAGGTATCCAATAGATATGGTCAACATTGATGTTGAAGAATTCATGGTGATTTGTCAACCAACCAAGTCAAAAATAATGAACGATATCAAAATAAAAGAAGTGATACTAGATTTGTAAGGAAAAATCAACCACATACTTTTTGAAGACTCTAGTTTATTTTGGTGTGACAATGTCAAGAAATATGAAAATTTTAGAATGGAGAGTCTTAGGCTTTATTCTAACTATTTTTGGCATTGTTCTTAGTTGATGTGAAAGAAATCGAAATAACTAGCAAATAGAGAATTATAGAGATAAGGGACAAAACTTATGATACAACCCATCTCTAAATACAATATATAGATTAGAATAGTATATACGAGGAAGAATAGTAATACTCTGAATGCCACGAGCTCACCCTACATCTCTGAACCGTAGCTTCTCTACACAACACACACAACAATGGCTAGAACCTGTAGTATTATCTGAAAGATTCAGAAGTTTAGTATGAATACCAAAAATATGGTACTTAGTAGACACCTACCGCCTGAGCTCCAAAGATAATGAAAATATAAATAACATCCAAGCAGGAATATAAACTACACGCAAATATATAGGAAGCTAACATAACAAAACTAAGGAGGCAATAAGGAAAAACTATCCTATCCTATCCATGCTCAGGAACCTAAGCACTACACATATATCACTAGTTAATATACGAAGAATGAGCAAAAGAAGGATATACAATAGTTTACATAGCCAAGGAATGGATATACAACATGAATGAATAAAGGGTGAGAGTTATATATGGTAATACCATCTCTCTCTCTATATATATATATATATTTGTAGATATGTATATACGAATGAGGCTAACTTAATGGTACAACCTGAAGTAGTCATACTAGAATCTTATGGCCTCCTAACCATAGTAGGAACTAGTGTTAGCATAATTAGGGTCTAAAACCATAATGCCTAACAAGGGATAATCATGCATAGTAAGATAATCATAAGATAAAGGAATCAGAATCGCACCTCGAATCTCAATACCATCCTAATGATCAACCTGTCATAAACTAATCATAACAATAATAAGAATATAAAGTAATCGACTATCCTAGAGAAATAATACCTAAAATGGGTCCCAAAACCCTGAAGGTCCAATCAGCACATAACACACCATAAGAAATATTCATCACTTATACCTATGCAACCCCTCATAAGGCTAATAAATATTGGTGCATACTGGTGATAGGCAATGCGGATGAAAGGATGAATGCAAGTGAATCTATAATACCGTAGCCGCTCCAAGTACAATAAAGTAACCTAGTGAATACACCTCCTCCACATCGATGGCTCGCCAAGGTAGGACCAACAACGACCTCTCTTCTCTGGCATACTGGCTCTTAGATGATGAGGTCCCTAGGGGGTTCTGGAGTACCCATATACACCGACCTGGTCGTAATCTAGGATTTCCAATGATCATCATCATCCTCATCTTATCTATCTAGTACTGGAGAGAAATATATAAATATATATAAAAGCATAGACTTGAATTAAAAGAGTTTGTAAATCTATAAATCCATTGCTCAAGGAAATTAGAAGGCTAAATCATCATACAAGTATGGAAGGGGTTGGAATTTCTCTTGATCAAAGTAAATAGTAATGGTAAAACCATGGACAAAAATCTATCTTGGTAAAATATCAAAGAATGGTTTTTAGTCTCAAAAGCCTATAAATCATTAATTAAGGTGGCATGATTCCCGCTATATAAAAAAATCCATTTAAAGTGAAAATTGGGATTGAATCCCTTTTTAGGAAAACAGTAATAAAATCATATTTTTGGTTGAAATCATACCATTTACTATTTTTATGCGCATGAATGTACCGAATCTATACATCCAGTCACTATTATCCAAACAATACAATTATAAGCATCTAAATCTCAATAAACTAAACCACACCCTTTACAAAGGTAAATTACTAGCTCGAAATCCATCTAATATCATAATCATGACCTTGTTCCCAATAATACACAACCAACATAATCATTTCATAATTCAGGAAACCATCATAACCATCAAGAAAATTAGTAAAACCTATACCAAAGGGTTATTAACCTCAACTATGTCCCAACATACTAGTAACCTAGGGTAATAGGATTCTAGAAGCATAATAAATATTTCACCTTATGGGTCGATTCGCCCATCTAATCCCTGAGCTTTAAATTTAGGCTTAGTCATTGTGTTCTACCTCTAATCAGATCGTACCATTCCCATCTAACATGCAAAATTTATAATACACTATTGCATGAAGAATAGTAGATAGAATCCTACCTCTATGTTAAACCACAAATCCTTGAATCGCCCATCAATCATCCCTATTTAATCCACGATCCTAAAATGCTGTTACCGTACATAAATAGTAATCTACATGTCATTATGAGTAAACTGAGATCCACATTGCTATATCATGGGTCGGGTTAAAATTTGAGTCAAGAACAGGCTCGAGAGGCCTGCAAATAGAATATAAAATTGAATTCATCATGAGATCCTCAAAAGATGAAGAATGTGTGCTCAAATGTTTAGCACAAATAGAGGAATCGAGTCTCAAATCAACCCTCAAAGTTTAGGTATTTCAAGCTCTAATTCATAGAATTTACTCTGAATTAGGATAGAAATTAAAGGGAAAATTAATGGGAAATGACCAAGGCGTGATAGGCTAGCTTACCTTAGCTCCATTGGACGATTTCCTATTTTTTCCTCTCTTTAAGCTCTCAACTTGGTGTGGAAATGGTGGAAAATTGAGTGGATAAAATGGGATAAAAGGCCACCACATGCATCTTAAGAGGTTGCTCTGTTGCTTAAGTGACAACCACTTATGCGACAATCGCTTAAGTTGTTACACGATGCTTAAGCGATCTAGCACAGCTTGTAGGTATCTTCTAAGAGACTCCCAAGACGCTTAAGCAATGTTCACTCAAGAAAACATGGATTGCTTAAGAAGCCCTCGACCAAATAGTCAAGGTCCCTTGACACACTATATTGCATAAGCACAGGCCACTTCAACGGTCATATGATTTCTTAAGGGTTGCATTAGTAACTTGATGCACTAAATTTTTCGTAGTCAAAAATGGAATTCGATCGAGTGTTCATGATTCATTTAGAACAAAGTGTTCTCAAATGAACTATGCTACCATACCAAAATTGTTGTTCTAAACTCATGGAAGCATTAAAACTATCATCTGTGATCTTTTCGGTTAAATGTGGGGCCCATACTATTTTTTTCATTTTTCACATTACTTATGCAATAGCTAAAAATGAGACTAGAAGACTCGGGACCTGAACTAAAGGTCTTCCTAGAGTTAAATTAATGTTTTGGAGCTAATGGCGCTATCGAAATTCTCATTTGAGGTCATCTACTATGAGATTTGGTCCGATACCAAATCCTAAATAGGAAAATCTCCAAAAATGGAAAATAAGCCTTAAATCCAAATAAACTTTCCAATAATTGAATCAATAGTTTTGGTAGGTCGTAAATGACCTATAGCTGATGTTGGAAGGCCTGAATCACCTAAAATGCACGTAAATTGAGAAAATAACCAAGAGGGTCATCATAATATCCACTACTAAAACCCCTTTCATCCACAAAAGTCAAAGCCTAAGAAAAGTAAAGGCATGACTCATGCAACCAAGCCAAACACCAAAATATACCATTGTCTTGCCTTTCTAAACCTGGTATCTTCTCCAAAAGAAAAAGAACATCACCCAAATCCTATCCAAGCAAGCCTATACACTAACCTCGATTAAATAGAGCTACCTATGTACAAAAATCGAGACAACAAAGGTAAAAAATCTACGCAAATGCGAAACTGATCCGAATGACCCTTAAAATTGACATCTAGGAGTCTAAAGTACAAAAACTCACTACCAAATAATCCTCACCAAGATATCCCACAAACTGAGGAATAAGTCATGCTGAATACAACTCGGGTATACTACTTCTTCTTAGGGAATCATCCAAAATCCTATTAATAATCAACCTGAGGTCTATGCGAATGGAACAAACACTATACCAATGGACTTTAATTTGAAAACCTATCAACAACATCCATCTAGACTAAAGAAAATTGAATAGGTAAACATAGAGTAGGCTTAGCTAGCCTATGAAAGAAGTCCCAATTGTGACAAATTTTAAAATGAAGGATGAACTCAATCTCTACAACTTTTAGCTGAAATTTCAACACTAAGGTTGAATTGCCCTATCTAAAGTACCTAACCAATCTTGTAGGTGAGGAAAAATCCACACTCCAAATATGACATAACCTCCTAATTGCTATTCCAAGGCGTCAAATCTAAAACTAAGTCACCAAGTGTGATCTAAGGCCAAATACCAAACCGACCTAAGTATCCAAATCGAACATAACCTTATTGGATTATGCCAGAGCCAAAACAAAAATACAGCCAAGGGAAAAAATCACAATGGAGGGTAAATCAAATCATAACTTGGAGGCGAATCCAACAAATCTGAAAGTAGATTCCAAGACGTCTCAATGTTAATATCATGGCCACCATAGGTAATGAACTAGACAAATTACAAGAATGGACCCAAAAAGGTCATCCTCAAAATTGGGATACATAACCCAATCGCTAATAGTAGAACCATAATAGAACCACAAAAGGTTAACTACCTTCACTACCATAATTAACTCTACAATCAATGTAGCATTCCTAACAAAAGTGGAAATGACCATCATAATTTTGCTACAAGAGAGAAATCATCAAACCTAGCTAATGGTCTAGGGCAACAAATAAGAACCACGAGAAAGAGAATTCTAACTAGACAATGCTAGCCTAGTCATCTACTGTGCAAGGATTGATAATTATTAAACAATGATAATAATAACAATAGTGATATAATCAACAATATAAGTAACAGGTAGTTTAAAAAAATCAGTAGGAAATACCAATACTAGGCCTGAAGAAGGAAAATATGCCAAGGTAAATTGGACTCGCACCCAAGTAGTACACCCCCAAGGAAATATGACACTAATCCACTCTATCCTGTACTAAAAGAAATTATCCCTGTTCTAAAAGAAATTATCTATAGAGATAGTCATATTATCATTAACTCTATACCCAGTCATACAACAATCAATATAAACCATCCAAGGCATACAATATCGATGGATATTAAAACCAAATACTCACAAATAAAAAGGGTAAAGGCAGGAAATAAAAGCACATCTATCACGGGAGAATTTGAGGTCACACAACTCAAGAATTTGAGTGGGTCCAAATTTGGAATGAGTATCTAAATCGCCAACTGAGACAGAAAGCACTTTTTCTCTAACTAATGGTGCCTTAACATTATGAGACTAATCTGGATGAGCTAAAGGACTAATAATCCCGTATCAAGGACACTATTTGGACTAGTGACCAATCTCTCTACTGTCATAGCACACCCCTAAAGCTCTAACTTTGTGAGAAATATAAGCTGACCTAAACTGGACCACCAACTAATGTTGAGGGTACCCCTACAAAAATAACCATCCTTCCCGCATTCATAACACTTCTCAAGTGTACTTGGTTGGCGAGGATCATCTAATAACTTTGTCTGAGCAACCAAATCACATTTGGGTACTCTCTAAACTAATGACCAATCTCACCACAACCGTGACAAGCTCCTAAAATGCCCTAAGGTACTACCCCTCCTAATCCAAAATGGCCTTCATGGCCTAAAGAACCATACCAAATACTCTTCAAGGTTAGATAAGAACTCTGCCCGCAGTAACCACCATAACTAAACTAAAAGCACCCATAGTCTGAGATGCTACTTGCATTGAACTTATAGGCTATAAATAAAACTGGCCTTTATTGAGAGAATCTTCACTCCTAAATAAAATACCAATAGAATTAAATTAATGGAATGGCCTCTTACCACTCCTCCATAAGTCTCAGTTCATGATCTTTCTATGGCCCTCGTATGGTCGACAACTTGAGAGAAGGAAGACCTAATTTCTATCAAATACTCCTATGCCAAATAGAGCGGCAATGATAATCCTTTAATAAATCCACACACAATCTCATGCTCTGAAGGATATAACATAGTAATATGCCTGACCAAGTTAAGAAACCCAATCTCATACTCTGAAATCGATAAATAACCTTGTTGAACACAAAGAAACCCAACTCTGGCCTAAGAACTACTCGATGAACCAATTATCATCCCTAGATGTGAGGTATCCTCAAAAAGATTTGGAATTCACAATGCTGAATCTCAAATGAATAATGTAGTTGTGGATTATACTAGAGCCAAGGCTTACCCAAAATTCTCTACCTAACACTTAAGATCTTTGACATCCGCCCTTGACTCCTTGGTTTGACACTACACTAAAGCTCTAAAAATGTATACTGAAGTCCCATCCTCCTCTATAGACAACCTCACATCATCCATCTAGGACAGAATAGGGTAAAAGAATATTCTTATGGCTCATAAAAACACGAACACACAAGAATGAGTCAATAAAATATTCTTAAGGATGCCCTATAGCTACCCAAAGAAGGGTTAGGAACGTCTCCACAGAAATTTGCATGACTCTACCAGATAATTATATCTTGTACTTATACACTGGTAAACCAATGTTATGATACCAATTTGCCGTGAACCAATTTAATAGGTCATGATGGAACCTACGTTAACCCACTAGTAAGTAAGCCAATTGTTTGTTTAAAATAACTAGTAATGAACTACTAAGAGAAATAAAGGATGAATACAAAATAAATGTAGTAAAAGACTTTAATACATAAGATAGTCCTAAAAACTAGTCAAATAAGTACTAGAGCTTTAAATATAATTAGACTACTAAATGAATTACTAGATGAATGTACCAATAGAACCCATATCTTAAAACAACAAACAAACTAGTGTAGTACATATAAAGTAGAACAGTAATACTCCTAATGCCAGGAGCTTACCCTATATCTCTAAATCATAGCTATTCAGCATGAAACACATAACAATGGGGAAAACCCATACTTCTGTATGTTGCAGAAGTGTAGTATGAGTACCAAACATATGGTACTCAGTAGGTAACTGCCAACTAAGCTAAATATGCAAATAAAATTAACATGCAAGCCGAAATGCAAACTACAACCAAATATCTATAAAGCTAACATAAAAACACTAAGGAGGCAAAAATGATATAATATCCTATTCTATCCAAACATATGAACCTAAGCACTATATCGTACATCACTAGCCAATATTTGAATAAAGTGTAGAAAATAGATATATAATAGTAGAAAAGGCCAGGAAATGGAAATACAACAAGTATGAACAAAGAAAGAGAGAGATATATGGTAATATAATAACTACATATACACACACACATATATATGCCCAAATGAGGCTAACTTAAAGGTAGAACCTAAAGTAGTCATACTAGAATCTCAAGGCATCCTAACCACACACAATTTATCTCGACGACTTGCGAAGGTAGGACCTTCGACGACCTCTCTTATCTATCATGACAGCTCATGGTAAAGGGTCCCCTAGGGGGTTCAGAAGTACCCATATACACTAGCCTAGTTTGGATCAATGATTTACAATAATCATCATGATCCTCACTCTACTCCGCTAGTATAAGAGATAAATATATAAATATATATAAAAGCACGAACTTAATCCATTGCTAAAAGAGTCTATAAATCTGTAAATTTATTACCCAGGGGAAATTATAAGGCTAAATCATCATAAAGGTATGGAAAGAGTCGAGATCTCTCTCAACCAAAGTAAATAGGAGTGGTAAAACCGTGGATCAAATTCAATCTTAGTCAAATGTCTAAAATTCATTTTTATTCTCAAAAGCCCATAAATCATTCATTAAGGTGGTATAATTTCCGTTATATAAAAGAATCCATTTTAAAGTGAAAATTGGGGATTGAATCCCTTTTTAGGAAAATAGTAGTAAAACAATATTTTTTATTGGAATCATACCATTTACTATTTTAGTGAGCATGAATGTACCAAATCTACGCATATCATTACCAATATTTAAACAATACCATTTTAAGAATCTAAACCTCAGTAAAATAAACCATTCATTTTACAAGGGTAAATAATGACCCGAAAACTAATTAATATCATAATCATAATGTTGGGCCCAATAATATGTAACCGACATAATCATTGCATAATCCGAGAAACCACCATACTCTACTAAGTAAATTACTAAACTTTATTCTAAAGGGTTATTAACCTCAACTATGTTCTAACTATAACGCCCCGAATCTGGTACCTGAAATGCTACATGGTGCTCATGACCCCGAAGGACCACAAGCTAACCCATGACTGATATCTATACCTAAACACTGCATAATATACTGTATTAATATGGAAATGAAGGTCGTAAGGATATAAGGTTCAAAACTAATAAATAATCTTTCAATTATATGGTATCATAATACCAAAACAAAACCTGAAATAAACTATCTGAACATGATAGTCTGAAAAACCCCTAATTGACTGAACTCTCTGAATAAGGAGTTGATTGGATATGTCCCCAACTAAATCCAACTACTAAATAAATTAATTATTAGGATAATAAAGTAATGGTCATATCCTCAAAGGATGAGGACTCACTGCTAACTCTTACTGCTAAGACTGGAATTCTATTAATGCTCTGGAGCTCGTGCTTCTAAACCTATGGTGTAAAACACCATAGCACAAATATGATAGTACGTTTGAATATACTGGTATGTATGTGAGGTAGGTTGAATGCAAAGGGTTCACATGCATAAACTATACTAATTAACTGGATAACAAGAACGTGAGAAAATATGCATAAATACATAATAATTGTAACTGAGTTCATGATAACATAATTACTGAGTCTGACTACTGATAACATGAGAAACTTATATCTATATAAATGAAATAACTAATACTAAGTGACTATATCTGACAGTCTAGGTTCTGATGGAACTAGCTGAGTTCTATACTATTCTGAGTTGACTGTATCTGATAGTCCTAAATCATATAGAACTATCTAAGTTTTATTAGTGAGACTGAATGACTGTATCTGACAGTCTTGATTCTATACTAAAACTGTGGAAAATACTCATCTAACCAACATGCCCCTAATACACCATTATGGTTGAGTTGGGGTCCAATCTGTAACCCCAATTGGAAGGGTGTCAATACCGCATCACTGGTAAGGACAATCTATGAGTAACCCTCATATAATAGGTAACTCTAGTAAGAATGGTGGGAACCGTCATATAACAGGTTATGCCACCTTATCTGCCAATCATATAATAGTCTATGATGTCTTAACCTACGTTGGCTATGCAGTTTTTGAATGCAAGAATTGCTTCTAAGAATCATACCCTCATATAATAGATGGGTTCCCATCCTTGGGTTCACCAGTGCTAATTTCTACTCCTATCTGGATAGACTCTGAACATGATTAACTGAACTGACTGGACTGAGTTAACTAAGGTCCGTTGACTGATGAAATACTACTGAGATTATTAAATTTCTGAGGTTTCTGAGATTACTGAGTTTACTGAGTTTTCCTGAGACATAACTGACTGAATTTTGTATGAACATGGATTGATTGAGAGTTCTTGAAAACAT
Source organism: Capsicum chinense (assembly GCA_026120095.1). Classification (NCBI taxonomy): domain Eukaryota; kingdom Viridiplantae; phylum Streptophyta; class Magnoliopsida; order Solanales; family Solanaceae; genus Capsicum; species Capsicum chinense. The sequence continues at coordinate 41,561,434 of JAPEIP010000009.1, forward strand.
TACACTGGCTCTAGGCATACAGCTTATTGTCGGGTACAAGTACCCCCAGGACTCAGTAGCATAAAACTTACAAAGCATGACTTTCTTGAATACATGACCAACATCCATAATCCATAATATAATAAGATGGGGATTTCATAAAGTACAAGTGCTAAAGCACTACAATGGCTACACATATATCTATAATTTATTGACTAAGATATTTCATCAAACACTTAACATGCACGAACTTGTACATAAATGGGGATTTCATATTATCATACTAGAATGTCACTTTTCCTTCACATAGGTATTTAATCAAACACATGGGAAGTATGCTTTTGTAATACAATCATCAGCACATCTAAAAATCATGGATACATCCATCAACGTGTAAATTTAAGGGTTTATCATGATTATTATGTAAATCATCACATCCTAGGGTCAATAATTGGAATATGTAATTGGAAACATGAATCAAAACCCTACAACATCCTGAACATGAATTTCAATTCAATTTAAATCATGAACATTCATACATACACAAATCTTGGATTTTGAAAATGAGATTCTTGAGCTTCATGGATGAAAGGGACCCATGAATCAACACATAACATACTTGGGTTGTAAGTTTCTTGAAGTTCTTAGACTTGAAGAACTTTAATCTCTTAGTTTCTTGAAGAAGGATTTGGATCTATTTTCTTGGGGATTATCTTTGAGAGAAAACCCTAATTTGATTTTGTAGATTGATAATGAACTTATGAGCCTTGATCTGATATAATTAAGGTTTAAACGGGTGGAAAAAGACCTAAATACCCTTTTAAAATGACTTTAAAATAGCTGAACGAACTACGCAATGGTGGGTACAATGGTCCATCGCTGGGTCGATGGTCTATCGGTCATGACTGTCATACCTGGGAAGAATAGGGGTTCACTGCCTCTTGGGCAATGGTCTTTCGCTAGCTCGATGGTTCATCATCCTGAGCCATCGTCCTTAGGCAGAATGTGGTCTCACTACCTCCGCTGTGATGGTTTAGGCGATGGTCCATCGCTAGCAGAATGGTCCGTCGGCTCTCATCGTCGCACCTAGGCAGTTTTGACTACTTTCTGTAAAACGACCATAACTTTCTACCCCAATACCAAATTTGGACGAAATTGGTATCGTTGAAAAGCTAATTCAATTTTCCATATGACAAAATGCGAAAATCTTAAAAATTCCACATATATAAAAGAGGATTCATCTTTCAAAGTAAGTTTCTAACATACTTAGGATGATTTCAAGCTAGGTAGAAGTACGGGGTATTACACTAACGTACTAGCAACTTATGGTAATAATTTAGGTCAACTCACTCATCTAATTCATGAACTCATAATTTTGGCTATGTTACAGTGTTCGACCTATAATAAGATCCTAACATCTCTATATGACATGTAACATATAGTACACTATCTCATAAAAAAAATAGATTGAAGCCGACCTCGATGCTGAACCACAAATCCTTAAATCTCTCACAAATCATCTGTCTTTACTCCATGATATTAAAATGCCACCACGCTTCCAAAATAGTAATCTATATGTCGTTTGGTTTAAAATGAGATCCATATTTTTTTATCATAGATAGATCAAATTTTAGTTGAGAACGGGCCCATAAAGCCCGCCAATGGAACATAAAATTAAATCTGTCATGAGGTCCCACGAAGGGCATGAAGTGTGTGCTCGAAACTTTAGTACAAATGGAGCAAAAATACGGTATAAAATCAACACTCAAAGTTTAGGAATTTCAAGCCTTAAATCTACAAATTTACTATGAACTAGGATGGAAATTGAAGGGAAAATTATGGGTAATGTCCAAGGAGTGTTAGGATTGGTTACCTTATCTCCAATGGATGATTTACCAATTTTTCCTCTCTTTAAGCTGTCAACTTGGTGTGAAAATGATGGAAGAAAAGGTGGAAAATCAGGTGGAGAAAATAGGATAAAATGCCACGAGGTGATGCTTAAGCGGCACCCTATTGCTTAAGCGACAACCTCTTAAGAGGCTCCACGACCGTTTAAGCGGTCTGGCACAGCTGGTGGGTATCGCTTAAGTGACTTCCTAGCCTCTTAATCAGTGACCACTTAAGCAGACATTGACCTCTGAAGTGACCCTATAACAAATGGTCATGATAGCTTAAAAGATACTATGTTGCATAAGCACAAACTGCTTCAGTGGTCATATAAGTGTATAACCAGTTGCATCAGCAACTTGATGCATCAAATTTTCCTTACTCCAAAATGGACTCTAACCATATGCTTGGGATTCGTTCAAAACCTAGCACACACAAACGAACTATGCTACCATACAAAAATTGATGTTCCAAATTCAATGGAACCATAAAAAATTTCATCTGAGATCATTTTGACTAAATTTTGGACCTACACTAATAGTTTTTTTTAACTTTATCTGCGCAATAGCCCAAAATAATACCAAAAGCCTCGGACCTGAACAAAGGGTCCCTAGCATAAAATTAATTTTCCAAATCTGAAGAAATAGTCAAAATTCTGATCCAAGGTCTTCAAAAATTCTCATACGAGGTCAAAATTCTTATTTGAGACCAAATCCTAAAAAGAAAAAGCTCTAAAATAGTAAAATGGGCCTCAAATCCAAACAAACTATATGATAACCAAATCGATAGTTCCAGTAAGTCATAAATGACCTGTAGTAGTTGTAGAAAGGCTCAAAAGACTAGAAATGCATGAAAATTAAGGAAATAACCTAGACGGTCATTACAATATTCACTACTAAAAAGACTTGCATCTACAAAAGTCAAATAGATAAAAAAGATTAAAACTCAAAGAGATGAGGTACTTCGCCTGCATGGTCTGAGCGAGAATCCCTAGAAAACCTTCAAGAAGAGACAACGCGTCCGAGGGATTTTACTATAGGTATCCCTTTTAGAACCAACTTTATGTATTTCTTTCATAAAAAACTAAAACTCAATCTCACCGCCAACTGGCCTCCAACTGAACTGAGGAAGGCTGATACATAGAAATTTAAACCACTACCTGCTAATACCACATTGATACCAGCACAACTAAGCAAAATTATCCAAGCATAAGGCATGCCAAAGAATAGACTCATGCAACCTACTCTAACACCAAAATATACCCTTCGCTTGCCTTGCCAAACCTTCTATCTTTTCAAACCAAGACGAAGATCACCCAAGTAATATCCGCGCAATCCCTTCATACTAACCTTGAAGAAGAAAGCTAATCCGCTAAATATCCATAATGCCAAGGACGAAAATAAACCCATAAGGAACTACTTAAGCAAGAAAATAGAGACAACCAAGGTCAACAATCTATGCCAATGCTACAACTGGTTTGAATGATCCTTGAAACTGATAACCAAGAGTCCAAAGCATAAAAATCACCACCAAACAATTCTCTTCTAGATATCCCACCAACTAAAGAATAATTCATGTAGAATAAAACTCAACTATACTACTCTTATTGAGGGGATCATCCAAAATCCTAATGATAACCAAACTCAAGATCAAAGTATAAGGAACCAACACCATGCCAATGGACTATCATCTGAACTCCAATAAACCATAATCCATCTGGACAAAAAAAGACCAAATAGGTAAATATAAAGTAGGCTTATCCAGCCTATAGATAAAATCCCAATTGAGACAAATATAAAAATGATGGATGAACCTAATCTCTACAAATTTTAGTTGAATATCAACACCAAGGATGAACCTCCCTATCTTTACTATCCAAACAAATCTCATAGATAGGTAAGCATCCACACTCCAAATTTGATATAACCTCCAAATCTCCATTCCAATACGAAAAATCCAAAACTTAGCCAACAATTTTGATTTACGGCCAAACAACAAATTAACCTTAGTATCAAAGTCCAAAATATCCTTACTGGATCATGTAGGATCCAAAATCAAAGCATAGCTGCAGGACTAAATCACAAAGAAGGATAAATCACTGGTTGAAAGCACACAAAATCAAATCCATACCTATTAGAGGTTATAAATCATAAAAGAATACATAAGAGCATACCAAGGCTATAAATAGTACTAGTAATAGCTAAAAAGTCTATCAACTCAATAAAATACAACCTTATCCTTGAAAGGGTCAATCCTAAACTCTACCTGGCCATGAATACATAGTTTACCAACTTAGGTAACAATCACAAAAAATATAACCTACCTCTAAATTTCTATCTCCACTAAGAACAAGAACCACATCATAACCAAAATAAAATATCTAGCTCCACGCCAATACCAAAAGCAAACCATCACCAAGAGATGAATCCAACAAATCTGAAAGGAAAATCCAAGGCCTTATGATGTCAATATCAAGACCACCACCAGCGATGAACTGTACAAATTATATGACTGGACCACAAACTGATCAACCTCAAAACTAGGCTACATAACCTAATTTCCAACACTATAACCATAATAAATTTATAGTAAGTCAACTTACCTCCACTGCCATAATCTACTCCAAAATATATTTATCATACCTAAGACAAGAGGAGTGATTAACCTTACCTCACTACAAGAAAGAAATCATCCAACCTAGCTAACGGTCTGGGGAAATAAATTTAAACTATAACTAATATAAAAGCACCCATAGTCTTAGATGCTACCTACATAGAGTTAATGGGCTATAAATAAAGATGGCCTTTACTTGGAGGATCCTTACTCCTGAATAAAATACTAATAGCACCGTACTAATGACATGGCCTCTTACCGCCACCTCTATAACTATCAAGGCATAATCTCTATGTGGCCCTCACATGAATGACAATATAAGAGAAGAAAGCCCTAATATCTATTAAATGATCTGATGCTAAATAGAGAGGCAATGCTAATCCTCTAACAAATCTATGCACTATCTTATACTCTAAAGAATATAACATAGATATAAGCCTAGCCTACTTAAGAAACCCAACTCATACTCCAAAACTGAAAAAGAACCCTGTTGAACACAAACAAACCCAACTCTTGTCTAAGAACTCATCATAGATATAATATCATCCCTGGTTGTGTAGTATCTTCAAAAAGAAATCTACCAGAGCCTAGTATTGCCCCGAATCCATTTTAGCCTAGGAAATCTTCAATATTCATTCCTGACATCCTGGTCGAACACTAAACTAAAGCTCTAGAAATATGTGTTGAATATCAAATTTCCTCTAAGTATAAACTCGAATCATCTATCTTAAACAGAGTAGAGTTAAAAAATATGCTTGAGTCTCATATCAATATGGGCACACAACATAGAGTCAAAGATACAACTTCCTAAGAATGCCCTATATCCTTATAAAAATAGGTTAAAGATGTCTCTACACTAATCCACATAACACTACTAGATACTTAACTTTTGTACTAACACACCGATAAACTTAGGCTCTAATAGAAATTTGTCACAACCTAATTTCATAGGAGATGATAGCACCTGCTATAATGCACCAGTAGGTAAGCTAACTCATAGTCTGAAGCAACTAGTAAAAGACTACCAAAAAAACTACATGAAGAACGTAGAATAAAGACAATGAAAGCCTCTAATAGATAAAATAGTCCCAAAACCAGGTCAAATTAGTACTAAAGCTTCTAATATATTAAGACTACAAAATAAAGTACTAAATAAATATACTGATATAACCAATCACTGAATGCAACATAGAGATTACGCTAGTAAATAAGAGGAAGAATAGTAATACTCTGAACTCCAGGAGCTGAGCTTATGTCTCCGAACCATAGCTGCTCGACACGATAGACATAATAACAGTGAGAACCCATACTATGATTTGTAGGCTACAAAAGTGTAGTATGAGTACAAAACTCATACTACTTAATAAGCAACTACTGGTTGAGGTCTAAATATAATGCAAAATAAATAACATGCAAGCAGGAATGCAAACTTCACCTAAAAATCTAGGAATCTAACATAACAAGACTAAGGAGGAAATAAGGATAAACTATCCTATTCTAGACATACTTAGGAACCTAAGCACTATACCGTATATCACTGGACAATATACGAATAAAGAGAAAAGAAAGATATAATAGTATATAAGGCCAAGGAATAGAAATAAAACATTAATAAACAAAGAGAGAGAGATTTTAATACCATAACTACATATATATAAATATATATATATATAACCCAAAGGTACAACCTAAAGAAGTCATACAAGTATCTTAAGGCCTCCTAGCCATAATAGAAAAGAGTTTAAACATAATTAGGGTGTAAAATAATAATGCCTAAACATGAGATAATCATGATTAATAAAATAATCGTAAGATAGAGCAATCAGAATCATACCTTAAATCTCTATACTAGTCCGATAATCAACCTATCATAAACTAACTATAATAATAATAATATAATGCAACTAGTTATCTCAAACAAATAATACCTAAATTAGGACCCATAATACAAATGGTCCAATTAACACATAACACATCACAGGTAATAGTCATCTCTTATACCTATGAAACCTCCCATAAGACTGATAAATAGAGGCATACAATGGTGAAAGACAATGTGAATACAAGAATAAATGCAAGTGAATCACTAATACCATAACTGCTCTAAGTACAATAAAGTAACCCATTGTATGCACATTCTCCAACTCGATGGCTAACAAAGGTGGGACCTATATAGAACCCTCTTCTTCAACACGACAACTCATATATGAAGGGTCCCCTAGGAATGTTCAGGAGTACCTATGTGCACCGACCTAGTCTCGATCCAGTATTTCAAATAATCATCATAATTCTCACTCCACTTCATCTTGTACAAGATATAATATATAAATATATATATATAAAGTCACAAATTTAAACAATTTTTAAAAGATTCTATAAGTTTGTAAATTTGTTGCCCAAGGAAATTCCAAGGTTAAATTGTCATAAAATTATAGAAGTGTAGGAATCTCTCTAGACCAAAGTAAATTATAGTCGGTAAATTGTGAACTATAATCTAGCTCGGTCAACTATCTAAAACATTATTTTAATCTCAGTAGCCCATAAATTATCCATTAAGGTGGTACTATTCCCATTATATAAAAGAATTCAATTCAAAGTGAAAAGTTGAATGGAATCCATTTTAAGGAAAATAATAGAAAACCATATTTTTGGTTGGAATTTTTCCATTTACTAGTTTAGTGAGCATGAATGTATTGAATCTATACATGTTATCACCAGTATCCAAACCGTACCATTATAAGAGTCTAAACATCAATAAACTAAACCACGCCCTTTACAAGGGTAAACTACTCGCCCGGAATCCAACTAATATCATAATCACAACCTTAGGGAAATAATATATAACCGACATAATCATTTCATAATCCACCAAGTAAAATAGTAAACTCTATACTAAAGGGTTGTTAACATCAACTATGTCCCAACATACTAGCAACCTAGGGTAATAGAATTCTAGAAGCATAATAATTATTTCATCTTAAGGGTCAAATTGTTCACCTAATCCATAAACTCATAATATAAGATAAGCCATGATGTTCTAGACATAATCATATTCTAACATCTCTTTCTAACTTACAAATGATATAATAACTATATCATGAAGAAGAGTAAATGGAATCCGACCTTGATGATGAACCATAAACCCTTGAATCACCCACAAATCATCTATCTTTGCTCCACGGTCTACAAATTCTATCATATTACAAAAATAGTAATCTATATGTCATTACGAGTAAAATATGATCCATATTTCTACATCAAGGGTGGGGTAAAAATTCAAGTCAAGAACGGGCCCACAGGACCCACAAATGTAATCTAAAATTGAATCTGTCATGAAGTCCCACAAAGTATGAGGAATGTGTGCTAAAAACTTTAGCACAAACAAAGAACAAATTAGGTCTCAAACTATAAGAATTTCGGGCCTGAAATCTAAGAATTTACCATGAATTACGATGTAAATTAAAGGAAAAATTAATGGAAAATAACCAAAGAGTGGTAGGTAGCTTACTTAGCTCCAATGGGTGATTTTCCACTTTTTCCTCTCTTTGATCTCTCAACTATGTGTGAAAATTATGGAATAAATAGTGGAGAATCAGGCAGAGAAAATTGGATTAAAGTCAACCAGGTGCCTCTTAAGCGACAACCACTTAAGAGGCTCCACGATTGCTTAAGAGATCTAGAATAGATGGTAGGTATCGCTTAAGAGACTGCCAGGCTAATTAAGTAATGTCCGCTTAAGCAAACATTGATCGCTGAAGAAGCCGTTGACAAAATGGTTGAGTTCACTTAAGCAACACTATGTTGCACAAACACAGTCTACTTACTCGGTCGTATTATATCTTAAGCAGTTGTATCATCAACTTGATGTATATTTTATTTAGTCTAAAATGGTCTCCAAACGGTGCTCGGGATTTGTTCAGAACCTCATGTGTGCAAATGAACTATGTTGTAATAAAAAATTAATGTTCTAGACTGATTGGAACCATATAAACTTACATCCAAGATCATTTTGATTAAATGCGGGGCCCATACCTTTATTGCTATTTTTGATATAATTCACCCAATAGCCCAAAATTAGTTTGGAGGCCTCAGGACTTACACCAAGAGCCCCTAGCCTAAAATAACATTCTAGAGCTGATGGCGCTATTGAAATTCTCGTCTAAGGTCATCTACTAAGAGTTTTGATCCGAGATCAAATCCTAAATAATAAAATCTTAGTAATACGGAAATGAGCCTCAAATCTAAAAAAACTATCTAATAACCAAACTAATAGTTCCAATATGTCATAAATCACTTGTATCCATTATGGGAAGGATCAATACACTAGAAATGCACCTAAATCAAGGAAACAACATAGAGGTTCATTACAAAAGTTAGGCTGAAGATTCAAATTCTTAACATGGAGATATAAGTGATAAGGTTGGATGCATCTATATGTCATAGAATTATGAAAATTAAGACACTTAAAACATAAAACTTTTACAAATCCAAAGGTACTTATCAAGATATGATGTGTTTGTTGAGTTTTAAAGGAATATAGGGTCAAAACTGAGTGGAATTGAAAAAGGAAGAAAAATGTACCAAATAGAAGAAGACTTTGTAGGAAATGAGTCATTGGGTCCTGCTTTGACTCGTCATCGAACCCATAGCCAAACCAATGCCCAAAAATACCTGAAGGATAGAATATCAAAGTTACTATAACTTATAGGGTCATATTATGAGTCATAGAGTGAGGTATTCTGAGTAAAATGAGCAAAGTCATGAAAGGTGCAACTCAATATTAGTGGTGACAGAGGTTGTCAATGAGTCATTGGGTAGACTACGATTTATCATGACACTCGTTCGGAGGCTATGTAGAAAAGTTCTAAAACTTGAAATATCTACATGGGACCCATGAGTTAGGCAAGATCTCATAAAGTGACATGATGAGTTTTATCAGCCATAGGAAATCTATACGACAAATGCAATAGAAGGCTGACAATAAGTTCTCGTCAGTCCAGAAAACTCATTGACTAAGGCATCATTATGCTTGCCTATATAGTCCTATTTTGTTTAAAAAATGTGTGATGTAACTATAAATATCCCTTAGATGTTTTATTATTAGTTTACGCACTATATATACTTTTGATATTATTTTGAGTTCTAAGATACATTACTGATCTTAGAATTATTTTTCTTGGATTTAGGGTTTGTAATTGACTTGAGATTTTGGGTGTTCATTCTTATTCTTTGTAAGTTCATCATCATACTTTTATTTATGAAATATATATTTGTTCTTACAACTATGAGTTGCTAAATACCATAAATAGGGTTTGTGGAACCCTAATAAATTTATGAGTTGCATGTATTGGGATTTTTTTATTGTGTCTACTGTATTAATGGCTGCAAATGTTAGGAACTTGGTAATATTTGATGCATGTTCGACAGAGTGATACCGCTTAGAAAAAGGAAATCACAATAGTAATTTAAAGCTATCAACATAATCCAAATAACTTTAGATTGAAAGGAGATAGTTAATTTGAGATCATGAAACCAAGATTAGTAATGCGATACTCTGAGACCAAGAGGAGATGAGTACAATTCACCAAAAGCAAGGTTGGGATATAATTAGGGGAAAGACAATCTTAGTTCTTTTCTTGAATTAATAATAGCCTTAATTGCCCAGCACACATTGCTATTATTCTAATTGTTACAAGAACTCCCTTTTAATTTTGCAATTTCAAATTATGCCAAAAACTCTTACTATATTATTAGCATATTCCTCATGGGTTTGACCCCAACCTGGTTGGGTCTTTTATTTTTTGAAGGACTAATTTATACTTTCTTGGAGGTTTAATTTGAGCAATATCAAATTTTGGTGCTATTTTCAGGAAATACGATTACAATTTTATTGATTGAGTTCATTGAAATTATTGGTTTTGTTTGTTGATTTATCATTTTCTACTATTTTTAGAGCACATGTCAGTTTATGCCAAGTATTGGGAGCCAATACAATCCCCTAATTCCATTAGATCCTGATGTTGAAAGAACCTTATAATAGAATCAAAAGATAAAGAGAGAAGAAGTTCATGATCAAGGATCCCTAAAAGAGGGGATTCATGATGACCCAACAACATTAAATCGGCCACCTACATATGGTGTTCATAAAACTATAGATAAGGTCACTTCTCAATTAATTGAAAAAGAAAATTCTAGGCAAGTCGTTGCCCGTCGAGCAGCTAAGGAAAAGGGGGATAGACATAAGGATGACAGATGTTGAGTAGAACCTGATAGAAATAAAAGTAAGGAAAATAGGTTAAAATCACAGTCAGCAGTACTTGCAATGTATGATGATCCAAAATAAGATTTGGGTTATGTTGAACCAGTTGTGAGAGGTGCAATTATTTCTCCATAATTTTTCGAAGGAAAGAAATTTGGTATTAAAAATTCAATGATCTAGTTGCTGAATTTGAAGTAAGTGTTTGCTGGTTTGCCTACTAATGATGCAAACATGCACTTTATGAACTTTGTGGGGATTTGTACTTTTTTAAATATACCTAGGGTGGGTCGGGAAGATATACAATGGAGATTGTTCCCACTGTCTCTTACAAGAGAGGTGTGTGGTGAGGAAAGCTTCCTCATGGATCTACTACCACTTTGAATGATTTATAGTTGGAATTCATAAACTAATTTTTCCCACCCTCTTGAATGTTGTATTTGAAGGTGAGATCTATAATTTCAGACAATTATATTCAAAGGCACTATATCTAACATGGTTGAGGTTCAATAAGAAGTTGATGAATATTCCAAATCAAATAATCATAGGAATAAACTTGCTTGAGATAAGTATTTTCCTCCTTTTCGTATGTTCAACTAAGGGATGAAATCATTATTTTTTTCCAACTTATTAGAGACCATTATATGAGGATTAGAAATGTTTAAATAATAAGATCTTGAGGTTTCAAACAAAATTCCTCTTCAAATCTTCTATATAGAATTAGATCAATTGAACAAAATAGTAGTCGATAGTATGGTAAGAAGATCTCTTATAAAACAAACTTATGGTATTGCAGCAACTTTATTGGTTCAAGTGACCAAACAAAGTAGAGGTTGGCACATAAGAGACACCAAGATGGTTGTGGCTCCCACTATATCTCTTGTAAGCTAAGAGCTAATAAGAAAGGGTTAGGAAATAGATGAGAACATAGACAAAGTGATGACTTAACTTGATCTTCTTACCAAGAATATTATGGGAACTCCTTCAAAGGTGGTTAGCTTTGTTGCTTATAAGAGTATTAAGGCTTACGATGATGAGGAAATAGAGTATCTTGATAAATAAATTTGGTTCTTCTCAAACCAATCGAGGAGTTCCTACCTTATCTATCAAAGGCAAGGTGGCAATCAAAGTTGGAAGGAAAAGGATCATAATAGAGATCGTGATAGAGACTGGGATTTGATAGATATGAATAGGGATTATGACTGGTACATACCTCCACATGATAGGGCCAAGAGTAAAAATTCAACCACTATTGATCCAAAAAAAGTTCAAAAATAAAGATGCCCTTGCTCATATCTTAATGGGTATTAAGGGAACCATTAAGATGGCGAGAGATATGAAATGTTATTTCTATAACCTTAAACAAACATTGATATCTAATTTTGTCACTATCAATCAACTTGAAACTAAAGTGGGTCAAATCTCAGCTCATCTTAATGAAAGGCCGAAGGGTGGTTTTTTTAGTGACCTAGTTACTAATCCTATGAGTAATGCTCACATCATGGCTATTATCACAAATATCGGTTGGAATCTTTGTAAGGGTGTTGGTGATTTTGACCCAATTAAAGGGGAATTGATGAACTAGACAATTAAAAAAGAAAGTGACTAGAGAAGATAAAAGATGTGGTTCCAAAGACTATTAAGCAATAATTGAAGAAAGGGGTGAAAGTAAGGAAGCTCCAAAAGTAGTTGAGGATGATGCCCTATAACTGGATAAAACTCTAATTGTTACTTTGACACAAATCAAAATTCCTTTTCCATCCCACAAAGGCTCAAAAAGAAACATAATAAAACAAATTCCAAGAAATTTCTTGCAAAATTTAGCAACCTATCTATGAATATTTCTTTGTTAGAAGTTTTACAAGATATGAACAGGTATAATAAATTCATGAAGGACTTGTTCATAAAGAAATAAGTCATGGATATTCAAACAATTGAGTCAACACTATAATACCCCAAAAAATCAAAACCAATATTAGAGCCATGTACCAAGCTCATGAATAGTACATCATGTTTCTTTTATAGTTTTATGATTAAGTTAGATTTATATTAAGGCTTCAAATAACTCCCAGCTATCAGACGAATCAAAAACATTCTTTACCGATTGAATTGTTGAGAAGGATATTAGTATAGTCAACTTCAAATGAGCATATCTCTCATTATACTTGGAATTTTGGAGTTAATGACCTATCAAAATATAGATAGTTAAATTATATTTCCAATGAGAGAAATTTCTCCTAAATCCAATATCGGAGAAAAAAGTTATTCCTATTTTACTCCAGCATGTCAGGCTAGAAATTATGTGACGACATTCGTGGTAGCTTACCACATTTGTGACGCCCTATCACGAAGGTCGTTAGCCTTAGGCAGAAACCAGATCCTAAGTGATGAAATTTATGGTATCTTACCGCATTTGTGATGCCCTATCACGAAGGTCGTCAGCCTTAGGCAGAAACCAGCTCCTAAGTGACGACATTCGTGGTAGCTTGCCACATTTGCAATGCCTTGTCAAAAATATTATCAGACTTAGGTAGAAACCATCAATTCCAGCTCCTATGGGATGACATTTTTGATGGTTTGTCACATTTTTGATGACTTGACACAAATGTCGTCAGCTATGATTTTCAGCAACCAGAAATTTGTTTTAATAAGGGTATTTTGGTCTTTTTCCTTCACTTTCCATGACTTATAACCCTTAAAGAGCATATTATCTTCCATTCTCTTTAGTGAAACATCTTAAAAAATCTCTCTCACACACTCTCAACCACAAGATTAGGGTTTCCTTTCAAGATCAAATCTCTCAAGAACAAGCCCTAGGGTTTTCAAAGAAGAATCTATTTCAAGGAAATTTCGCCGCCAATCTTCACAAATTCTTAATCTAAGGTATGCGTAGTGTTCAACCACAGATTCTTTTAATCCGTGGAGTTCAAGAATCAATCTTTGATAACTAAATCATGAATGTTTTATGGTGATATGTTTGTATTCATGTTGTTATTTGTGGTTTATGCTATAGAGTGGGAATTTTATGAACTTTCGTGAAGATTGTGATCATGTAGTCGGAACCCATGAATTTGGGTTGATTAAGGTGGTACAAATTTATGAATAAACCTATGCCTTAAAGAGTGTATGCAATATGTTTGATAAAATACTTAGTATGTGATAAACCAGGTTTCCATGACTCAATAGTATTTCAATGACAAGCCAATGTTAACCATTATATTTTGATATGAATTCCATGCTCTATGCTTAATGATTTCACTTGAATTTCACGTTGTTGTAATTTGGCATGTTTGTGTTATGGAATGTACATAATGATTGGGGAATGGATTGGTAGTGTGTATCTATCCCTTCCATGCTTTGAACAAGATCATGATTTTAAAGTACCACATGAGTTATTCCCAGATTATAACAATATGAACTAAATGTTACATATTTGCCATTCCCTTATGGTTAAATGGTTTCCATGCTATCGTTCTGAACAGTATATGTTGTCGGAATGCCCACGATATTAGAATATGAGATTCATCACTTGATTATAAGCATTTCTATTCATGTTAGATATTATGATGACCATATACTTTATGAAATCCCTCACTCATGTATTATGGATTGTTATTGATGGTCATGTACTCAAGAAAGTCAAGTTTTGTCAGTTTCCTTCCATCGAGTCCTGGGGGTACTTGTACCCAAAAAATATAGTTGTGTGCCTAGAGCCATGTCATGTTATCATAATAGTCTCAGTCGAACCATGATCTATAGAATTTAGTCAATCATGTGACTTAAGAAAACTCAGACTTCTCAGCTATCTCACTAGTTCAGCAATCTCAGTACTCAGTGATCTCAAAAATCTTAGTAACAACAGTATTCCTAGTAATTTTAGTAATTCCTGTACTCTAAGTCAGTCTTTAGAACATAGTACATTCCGTCAATCAAAAAAACTCAGTAAACTTAGTTTAGCTCCGCTAAATAATACCACTAGTATCAGTCTAGTTAATCAGTATCAGTTTAATTAATCAGTTTAGTTCAGTTATTCAGTTCAGCATAGTTATTCAATTCAGTGTCCTTCAGATGAGAGTAGATATTAGCACCAAGTGAACCTAAGGATGGGAACTCACCTACCAGTGCAACGTGTGATTCTTAGAAGTCATCCTTGTGTTCTAGATCTACGTAACCAATGTAGGTTAAGACATCTTAACCTATCAGATTCGGATTAATGAGGTGGATTAACCTATCAGTTTAGGTTCCCACTATTCTCACTTGAGTACCTACTAAATAAGGGTCACTCAGAGCTGTCCTTACTAGTGGCGCGGTATTAACACCCTTTTTGTTGGGGCAGAGACTGGATCCCAACTTAGCTATATGCATTTTTAGGGCATGTCAGCTAAACAACTACCTCCCATAATTTCAGTTAAAGATTTTAGGACTGTCAGCCACAGCCACCCAGTCTTAGTAAAGAACGCAGATAGTTCTTCAGATTTCAGTATATTAGGATTGTTAGATACAGTCAACTGAAATACAATATAGGAATCAGATAGTTCTATCAGATTCAGAATTGTCAAATACAGTCACTCATGTTATCATTATTACCAGTTCTCAGAAGTTATACTATCAGTACTCAGTTTCAAGACTGTTAGACACAGTCAATCAGACTAGTTCTTCATAATTTGAACTATCAAATATAGTCGTTCATCTCTTCAGTATCAGTACGCTCATGTTATTAGTATTCAGACATAGTAGTTAGTGCCTCTACGAGTTCAATTACAGTTATGTATGCATGTATGTATTCTCATGTTCATATTAGTCAGCATTGCTCATGCATATAACCCTTTGTATTTAGCCTACCTTACTTATATACTCAGTACATTCAAACGTACTGAAGCATTTGCACTATGGTGCTTTCTCTTATGTTACACCATAGGTTCAAAGGTACGAGCTCTAGATCAGCAGTAGCATTCTAGTGTTCAGAGTTTATAGTGAGTCCTTCTTATTCGAGGATGATATGATTATTGCTATATTTACTATTCAGTTGCTAGATGGAGTTAGTTGAGACATGTTCCTTCAAATCCTTATTCAGTTAAGTTAGAGGATTTTATACTGAAAGTCAGATTAGATATTCAGATCTATAATTTTTAGTATTTATTAGTTGTTTTGGTATTGTTATACCTATTCAGACATTTTGTTATCAGACATTTATTCAGTTCGAACCTTATGGCCTTTCATGTTTATGTTTTCATATTTTATGATATATTATGTAGTACACAGGTACAGATATCAGTCATGGATTAGCTTATGGTCCTTCAAGGTCATGAGCACCGTGTAGCATTCCGGTTCAGAAAATCAGGGTGTTACAAACACACAATTGTAGTGCCATAATATCTACCACAATGGTGGTGAATAAAAAAGAACTATATGTTTTCACTTTTCCTTGAACTATTGAGGAACAAATTTTAGAAAAAAGTTGTGTGATATTGAGGCAAGCATTAACTTGATTCCATATGCCATGTTTCAAAGGTAGGTCTGCGTGTCCCCAAAACAACCATAATGTGATTTTTAATGGCTAATCATTCTATCAAGAAACCAGTGGGAGTGCTATGAGATGTTTTTGTGAAAGTGTACTAGTTCATCTTAACAACCAATTTAGTTGTCTTGGAAAATGATATGAACTATGAAATTAACATTATTCATTATAGGTTATTCTTAGATGCTGGATGTGCCATGGTTTATATGTAATGTGGTGAAATAAAGTTTTGAATCAATGATAATGAAGTGTCCTTTAATGTATGCAAGTCCATGTACCAACCAAATGACTTCTAAGTTGTTTCAATAATTGATGTGATTAGTGGTGAGATTTCTAGCACCATGGAAACAAATCTTGTGGATAACCCCTTGGTGGGTGTATCAGGAAACCTTCAGAGTGAGGCAATTGAATAACATGACGAAGTGGTAGTTTAATTGATGGGTTGTGGGTCTTATACTAAAAAGTCTTTTAAGTCAGATCTTGAGTTGAAGAATTGTGAAAGCCCACCCGCCAAACCATCTATTGTTGAACCTACTCAATTTAAGCTTATATCGTTTCCTTGACATATTTGTATGCATTAATAGGTGAAAAAAATACTTTTCCAATCATTGTTTCAGATGATCTATTGCCTCGGATAGTGGAAAGCCATAAAATCTTAAGTAAAAAAGTTCATTTGTGCTATTAGCTTGACCATAACGGACATCAAAGACATTATTCCCATAATTTGCTCATAGAAAAGTAAAAGGAACTGGTGAAATGATGCCAAAACCTTGAACTAAGAGTTTCATCTTGGTGATAATGTGCTTCTTTTCAACTCTAGGTTGAAACTCGCCATAGAAGAGCATAAAACCAAGTAGTCAGGCCTATTTATGGTCGCGAATATCTATCCAAGTGGAAAAACTTAATTAAAGACCATATGAATAGGAGGCTTATTGTAAATGGGAGAATATTGAATACTTACCATATGGGTATAGCGAGAGAAACTAATGTTAAGTCGCCACATTTCAAGGATTTAAAATGATGAACAAGTCAAGTCATGCCCAATCTATAACTAAGGAACTTCTTAGGAGGCAACCCAAGTTTTATTCTTGATGTTTTCTAGTGTTTCAAAAATTAATATTAGATTTTTTGGGCATTTGTAGGTAATGTTGAAAGTTCAAAGGCATGAAGGAAGGTTTCAGGGCTCAAAACTATGCCCCAAACCTAATTTTTGAGCAAAAAATTTGCACTTTACATCCTTGACCTATGCTAGAACTGCTTGAGCAGGCTAGACACAGATTGGGAGAAGATCACACTACCTTGACCTAATCTAGATTTTCTTGATCATCTAGGCACAGGTCAGGTGCAGATTGTGCATAGACCATCCCTGAAACCATGCAAAAAGTTGCATATTATTACATTTTCACTCCCTTTCAATTGAAGACAAAATTTTTTATTTCTCAACTCAAGAATTAAACTTTGGATCATTACATTGAACTTTTCTTTCAGTATTTTTCTCTTTAAGTGAACTTAAAACATATGATCTTTTACGAAATTCTTTTTTGAATTCTCTTTAAAGTATAAGTTTTGTCCATATCCTATGGTTTTGTCCATATCCTATGGTTTCTTTTTGTTTAGATTTGATTTATTTGAGATTATGTTGGTAGAATATTGTTGTTGATCAAAATGTTTTTGAATGTGTGACTATTTTTACATGCTTAATTGGAAATTTATGCTTAAACTAGTACAGACCATCTATTCAATAAAATGCTCATTTGAAGTTTATTTGATAAAATGAGTGGTGGGTGATTTAATTTGGTTAGTATGAGTACCAATTCTATTTTTGGTGATTAACAGGTGAATTGAGATTCCTCACATGTGATTTTATTCAAATTTCCCAAGATTTTATCTTTCATGCACACCATATATTTGTTAAAATGCAAATGAGAGAGGAATGTATTGAATGTTTCTATTAGATTATGTATTCATTATTAAGGCATTAATATGTGTCCAATTTCTTTTACATGGCTTTGGTTGGTAAATGAGCTTATCATAGATTCCACGAGTGAAGTCTAAGTAACCTAAGAGACATGAATGCTTGCCTTGACCTTTAATAGATTGGGTGACACCAATCTTAAGGGTATAGTGTAACTTTTGTTTCCGTTGGTTCCATGGACGTTTTAGGATCTAAATTGGTGAAATTTGAAGATAGGATGGCAATGTAAAGTCTTAGTGGTTAACTATTATGATGAAATAGACCTATGACTTGTATTGGCCATGTTACCTTACACTTCCCTTCATTTTCCTTTAGCTTTAATTTAATTCTTAGTATATTAAAACCCTAAAAACATGTTTTACCATTTTTATTTTACTTATGTTTTGTTATTTTCTTTTACATAGGTATGCTTCTAAGGATGACTTTGCCATGAGATGCTAAGAAGGTTACCACTCCAGAAAATGGCAAGGCAAAAGATAAATATAAAAAGGGTAAAGTACCAAACTCTAAAGTAGTCTAACAAGGCCCGAAATTGTAAATAAATATGGGTTTTCTTTTGTAGCGGACCGCTAAAAGGAGCCTAGTCTGATGAGGATCCTAGTAAGACAGTACGACCATCCACTGACATAGACCTAAGTGCCTAGTGCACCATATGGAGTCTTTATCCTCTTTTAATCTCTTTCTATTTTTCCGTTGGGACAATGCAATTAGTTTTGGTGGGGATGGGGTATATTATTCTACATTTGAACTATTGAACTATTCTTGTATTTTTCTTCAGCTTATTTCCACCATTATTGACCTATTCTTGTACTTTTTTTCAGCTTGTTTCCACTATTATTAAACAATTCTTAAGCTAAGAAACATTTGAGAGACTCTCAAGTGAAGAATTAGTAGTTTTAATTGAATATTATTGAATTAAAGCTTGGATATTATATTCTCTTTACTTTCTATGAAATAATTTGAAGGGAATTTTTGTAGATCTCTACCTTTTCTCTCTATGAGTAGCTAATTTTTCATATTGGGGTTATTCTCTAATAACTTGTGATTAGTGCATGTGTTTCGTTTAACTTTTCTTCCTAATTATCTATTTGACATGGTTTTTTGCATTCATTCCATGTATTAACAAAGAATTGGAGGTTACAAACCGTAATTACCATGGAACCCATATCATCCTTGATAAAGGGGATATGGGTGAGGAATAGATGTGAATAATAACTTGAATTAGTTTATTTAGTAGCCACTCTTAGACATAATGATTTTAATTGAGGCCATAGATTGGAAAAAAAAATTCACTTATGAGGTGTTCGACAAAACCTATTTGTGTTAATTGGTGTTTGATTGACAAATTGGCACCCAAATCTCTATATCTATCCTACCCATGACTTCTAGTTAAATTAGAACAAATAATAAAATACCCATGCATGAAACCACACCTAGGAAGGCATAATCCGAAGTCTCATCAACACATGATTAATCTATAATTGTTTATATATTTGAAATAGTATTTTTAAAACATTAAATTATTAAATTGAAAATCATTT
>JAPEIP010000009.1:41581302-41611617 GCA_026120095.1 Capsicum chinense
ATTAAATTATTAAATTGAAAATCATTTAACCCCCCCCCCCCCAATTTTACTTTCATGTTTTGTTTACCACACATTATGGGTCAACTCTTATTTGACTTTTAACACTCTCGAGTATTTAAATCCTTGTATTTACTCTCTATGGATTTGACACCAACATTTATTGGGTTACTATACTAATGACGATTTCTTACACCTTAAGGGTGTAGTTTGTGCGTCGTCACAAAGGTGGTCTAGTTTGAGTCCGACACCTGGCATATTGTTATTGTTATTCAATTATAGTTTGAGTGTGAAGTTTTCTTCATTTTTATCATCAAAGTTTTTTTATTTGAGTTCAACATCTATTATATGGTTATTATTTACTAGTTTTGGTTTGATTTCGGTAATTTTGATTTTTATTATTACTAACCGGGAATTAGGAATCCGAAGAGACCGGTAGGATTTGTGGTTATGGATGGACAAAGAATATACGGTACACATATCCCATATTTAATCTATTTTTATTTATTCTACTATTATATCGTATCCTCTATTTAGTTTAGTGTGCTTATGGGTGCTTAATTCGGTTTATTTCTCCTTATGTGTGCCTTCTGTGATCATAGGGTTCTATTTTTGTTATAGCTAGGCTTCCATTTTTTTTTATGGGTTACTTTTCTATTTATAACATTTTCCTATAATAGCCTATTATTTACATTTTTTCCCTTTATTACTGGCTTTGTTTATATACTTGCTCTTTACTTAAACTTTCTAGTTCATATATTTTATTTTACCTTTACAAAAAATGGGAAGTTTTTCTTGTTGTGCACTGTAATTGAGATTAGTTGGCCTATGCTGCATACTGGGTGCCCATGGTTTGGGTACACATACTACACTTCTACATCTTTTTCCTGATACAGATATGAGTACAAGTCACTATCCTTAATGACAACCCCGAGCACTACAGTTGATCGGAGATTGGATGAGCTTTTAGAGTTTCAATTGATCCTCCTTCTTTTTATATTTTGATATTCTTATTTTATAAGATCTTGATAACACTCAAATTACACGTCAATCTAGTGCAAGGCGGTCGTCGTCAATATATTTATCAAACTTTTGGAGTCGAGGTCGAATCCACAAGGAATAGAGGTCGAATCCACAGGGAATAATGTGTTGGTGATTAAATTAATTTGAAACTATAGCTACAAGTTGAATTCAAACAGATGATATGAAAAGATAAAATAGGGGTTTTGGAGATTAACAAATAATTATTGGTTACTTTAGCTTCATTGTTTGTAATCAAGAGTTTATGGAAACACCAGAATTGTGTTCACTAGTAGTTTTGGTACTTGACAGATGCGAATAGTGATTCAAGATTCTCACATTAGGTAGGACAACAGATTATATTTATCGAAGTTATTCCTAAATGTCTCTCGACCTACTTAAGTATTTAATTACCTAATCCTCTCGGGCTTAGGGAATTTATATTCACTGACTAGACTTTACCTCAGGTTATTAAACCTTGTTACAACGTCAATTATTAAATGGAAGATTTTAGTGCTTCCAAGTCCCTATTGATAGTTCACTTCCTACTATTATTGATTTCTTATGTCAAGCAAATCAAAGCAGGTGTTATCTATTGTTTGCAACCAATAGACAATAATTAAAACCTCAGAATTATCAAGGATTCCTATTACCTTTCGAATCTTGAACACTTAGCATCTTATCAAAACTTACCCCAAGATCCCATAATTCGTGTTAAAGGGATTTAGCCACTCATAATGCAAAAATCAAATAAACTAGTTGTATTCATGATTTGAAAGATACACTTACCATAAGATGCATAATAACTAGTGATTCTCCAATTCGATCACAATAGGAATCCGCAAAGTATTGATTGAAATCTCTTCAAAGTTAATTGTTTTTTCAAGAAAAGAAACTAGAGAGAAAAGTAACAAAATACGTGTCTCCAAAAGATGTTTTGAACTGCTTAGAAAACCCTAAACAATGCTCTAAATAGTTCACCCTAATTATGGAAACAAGATCATATAGTGCAGCAATTTCTTGGACAGGTGACTCCATTTGTGACGACTTATCAGGAGGCTGAGAACTTATCACAAATGTCGTCAGCTCCTCTTTAATTTTGAGATTTACTGCCTTAGGCTGACGATGAATTGTGATGGCCTATCAGATCTTTGATGACTTATCACGAATGTCGTCACTTATCTACCTCAGCTCCTATGTTCTACCTTAGACAGATGATAATTATGACGACCTATCAACTCCTTGACGGCTTATCACAAAATATCGTCACAACTTTCAACTGAGGTCCATTTTTTGTCTAAGGTTGATGATAAAGCTGATAACTTATCGCATTGCTGACGACTTATCAAGAATGTTGTCAGCCATACTTCTCTTCTTTTGGCTTTAGATTTCAACTCTGTTGCTTCCATCCTTGTTGGTTCTCTAGCATCTTAGCTTCTACTGTAAAATCAAAGATAAAACACTAAAAAACGACAAAAATTACTTAAAACTTTGCAATTATTCTCAGTTAAAAGCCTCAAATGTGTTAACATTTGCTCACACATCAATACCATCAACTTAAAACAATTACTTATCCTCAAGTAACTCAAATACAACCAAGAGGATGCAAAGTACATTCGACAGTCAATCATCTATATTATGTCAAAATATCTTCACCATCTCCAAGGTCAGTCAATTCAAGAACAACTGTGTATATTATTGAAGAACAATAATACAACACACAGGAATCAAGAGTACGACATTAATTTAGCTATAACAATGAGGCATAGACTAGTATTACACTATCCGAACAAGTTAGCAACTAGCAACACATCGGGTATGCCCTTACAACAAAGAAATCCCCCTTTTCTCATATCAGCAATAATATATGTAACCATGGGGACAATCAAAAGACACTCACTCTTAGAATGAAGTTCCAATCAATGTATGACGAATATCATTGTGTTACCCTTATTTTCATTACCAAGATCTTCAGATAGGTCAGCTAGGATCATTATAGGTCTTCTCTTTGAATTTTAATATAGGCTAGGGGCTGGTATGGTACTCGATGATATTTAAAGTGACTAAGCCTCCTTGACACTACACTAGCTTTTAGTGTCTCACTCATTTACCTTTCTACACTCTTCTCTTTTCTGGATCACACTTATTCAGGATGGGTGCGGTTTCTTTCTACATTCACTTCTTTTTTTTCATAACTTTTCTTTTCTTGCTCTTTTCCACTGCACCCAGCTTTCTACTCTTTACTTTTACTCTACCTTTCTTCATACTCATTTTACATCATGCTCTCTTATGATAGCCACCCTCAACTTAGGCTATTTGCCTAAGTCAAGGTACACAGTGTCCAAAGAGGACCAAGGCCAAAACAGGTTCATAATGATATAAAAATGGGACGGTGATAAGTATAGTAAAAAGAAATAGGCTATTCAGGCTCAAAATAGGGATCAAGGGATATTATGCATATAGGGAAGGTCATTTAGGGTAAAGAGAGATAATATCAAAATGACGTATTATCCTTTCCTAACCCCTATCCTTCATCCTAAGTAAGACTAATTGGGCAAGTTCTGAATTCAACATACACAGTGAACTAAGTAGAATCTCACATGCACATGGCACACAAGTATATCACAAGTTATACTTATCTAGTTCATGCATTTTTTTAGCAATGGTTATCAAGGCACTAGAATTAATACCATACAAAGATGCACAGTGGTCACAATTAGATGCAAATCACACAGTTAAAGAATTAGGCTACTTGAGAGGTGTTCACAAAATAACAAAATCGTGTTAATTGCCATAGGTACTTGTATTTCTCCTAGTCAACTATAAAATGTTACAACAAATCACAATACGCCTAAACATACAGGCTCTACTAGGAATAAGAATCAGGGGAAAAGAGGCACGGCAACAAAAACCCTAAGAGGACATCAACACCCACAAGTAGTCCCACCCTTAACTTAAAATTATGCAATGTCCCCAATGCGTCAAACCAAAACAAGAGAGTCAGAAACATATATGTGGCACCATGAGTACAAAGATTTGATGTCAATCACATAATATGAATACAAAACACAAAATACCTTGGGTTGCCTCCCATGCAGCGCCTGATTTAATGTCGTAGCATGACCAGGTTATCTTGACTACTCAGAATTCATCGAGATACCTTGAAAGTGCTTCATCCTTCATCCCTCCACATAAATGATTTAAATTGTTGGCCCATCTTTTGATCCGTACTTCTTTTAGGTCCAATGGGCAAGGTGAGGGTATGATAAGGAATGTTCTATTATGCCACTTCGAAGACTTGAATCGCTTTCCGAATTCTGCATCAAACTTTTGTATGGGCCCATTAGGAAGCAGTGAGGATCCTAAAAAGCCACTAAATGAACATTGATCTTTGGAATTCTTAGCTGTTACGTGGGGTTGTGGTATATTCTTTTGGAAAGATAAACTCCAAAATGTAAGAATTTTCCTCCTCATTTTCAAAATTCATCATTTGCTTGGGTAATTCGACTTTTATCATATCAACCAGGCATAATGTTAAAAACTAGTTCGAATGAGGACTAACTCTTATTTCTGGAGTAGCATACTTATTAGTATCTTTACCCCAAAATGGACTTCACAAGGATTGTGCTTCATTTCTTCTTTTGCCTCTAGCACCATTTCCTCGATCTTTGCATCATCCCTCATGGTTGGTTCGGTTAGTTAGGAAATCTCCAAGGGTTGATCAACATTAAGCTTTTCCAAGGGTTGATCAACATTAAGCTTTTCTTCATTATAGGGTTTTACCTCCCCATATTCACACTCTTTGATTAGTCTAACTGATTCCACAGATAAGATATCATGTAAACATAATATAAAAGAGTTTTTTAGATGATTGACCTCAATATTTATCTCCCCTATCCTTTCTCTTTCCTTATTAAATGCCCTAATGTCTTGATGTATATCACTTATATAACATTTGTTGTGTCCATACAATCAATCATTAGTTGAGGCATAGCTTTAATGCCACTCTGTTCGGTGCTTCATTTTTCCTTTTCTTGACCATAAGACCTATCAAACACATAAGAAGAAATAGAATTTAGGTTAACGCAATACAGGGAAGGGGAATTTTGGCAATCACTCCAATGTCTATTTTGACCACCACATAAAGAACAATCATACTCTCGGTAGGATGGAGATGGTGCACACATCTCTCTTCGAGGAGCATATCTATAATCTTGCCAAAAGTGAGGTCCATCATAATATGGACAAGGATCATTAAGCTGATTTTCAACCACCAAGCTCATGTTCCTTCTACGATGCCATTGTAATAACTAAACTAAAATAAAAATCTACCTAACACAAGAAACAAATAAAAAAATAAAAACAAATATTTACAAGTTTGAATTCAATTAAGTTGGCAAAAATTTCAAACCAACTCAATGCGCTAAATTGTTCCCCGACAACGGTGTAATTTTTGATAACACGCAACTTACACATCAATTTAGTGCAAGGCAATCGCCGTCAATATATTTACCCAACTTTTGGAGTCGGGGTCAAATCCTCAGGGAACAATGTGACTGACGATTAAACTAATTTAGCTACAAGTTGAATTCAAATAGATGATACAAAAATATAAAATGGGTGTTTTGGAGATTAACAAAAAATTGTTGGTCGCTTTAGCTTCGGTGTTGGTAATCAAGAGTTTATGGAAAAACCAGAATTATGTTCACTAGGGGTTCTGGTACTTGACAGATGCAAATAGTGATTCAAGATTCCCACATTAGGTACGACAACAGATTATCTTTATCAAAGTTATGCCTAAATGTCTCTAGATCTGCTTAAGCATTTAATTACCCAATCCTCTCAAACTTAGGGAATTTATATTCACTGACCAAACTTTACCTCAGGTTAATAAACCTTATTACAACATCAATTATTAAATAGAAGTTTTTAGTGCTTCCAAGTCCATGTTGATAGTTCACTTCCTACTATAATTGATTTCTTATCTCAAGAAAATCAAAGCAGGTGTTATCTATTATTTGCAACCAATAGACGATAATTAAAACCTCAGAATTATCAAGGAACCCTATTACCTTTCGAATCTTGAACACTTAGCATCTTATCAAGACTTACCCCTAGATCCCAAATTCGGGTTAAAGGGATTTAGCCACTCATAATGCCAAAATCAAAACAACTAGTTGTATTCATGATTTGAAAGATAAACTTACAACAAGAAGAATAATAGCTAGTGATTCTCCAATTCGATCACAATTGGAATCCCCAAAGTATTGATGGAAATCTCTTCAAAGTTAATTACTTTTTCAAGCCAAGAAACTAAAGAGAAAAGTAACAAAATACGTGTCTCCAAAAGATGTTTGGAACTATTTATAAAACCCTAAATAATGCTTTAAATAATTTACCCTAATTATGGAAACAAAATCATAGAGTACAGCAATTTCTCGGACAGGTGACGCCATTCGTGATGCCTATAAGAAGGTTGACAACTTATCACAAATGTCGTCAGCTCCTTTTTGATTTTGACATTCACTGCCTTAGGCTGATGACGAACTGTGATGGTCTATCAGATCTTTGATAACTTATCATGAATGTCGTGACTTATCTACCTCAGCTCCCATGTTCTGCCTTAGACTGACGATAATTTTGATGACCTATCAACTCATTGATAGCTTATCACAAAATGTCGTCACAACTTTCAGTTGAGATCCATTCTCTGTCTAAGGTTGACAATAAAGCTGATAACTTATCACAGGGGTGACGACTTTCAGGAATGTCGTCAGCCATACTTTTCTTATTTTTACTTCAGATTTCAACTCTTTTGCTTCCATCCTTGTTGGTTCTCTAGCATCTTAGCTTCTACTATAAAATCAAAGATAAAACACTCAAAAATGACAAAAATTGCTTAAGACTTTGCAATTATTCTTAATTAAAAGCCTTAAATGTGTTAGCATCTGCTCACATATCAGAGCGCACCCCAATATCTGATCCATGCTAGCTCCATATTATGCATATATCAGTAGAGAGAACTTGTACTATATTCGTAAGGCGTGGAAGTGTAGTATGAGTAATAAACACGAGGTACTCAATAGACAGCGATCGACAAAGATCACAATTTAATTTATTACAAAATAACACATATGATAAGAATATCATTACAAACAACTAACTAAGAATTAATGGTGATCGGAATGAAAGAGGAGAAGAGATAAACCACCATATTCTATAAGTAACTTGGGACCAAAGAGGTATACAATATAATTAATCAAGGATGAAAGGTAATATATAATAATAACAATAATGAAGGAAAAAAAGGTGATATATAATGATAATATCTAGAGAAGAATGAAATATAGGTAGTTAAACATGAAGGTACCAACTTGAGAGAGCTAGCAAACAACCTAATATCCCGAGGATCATAAACAAGAAGGGAGTTAGATTTAGCACCACTAGAACATCTGGCTTATCAAAGAATAAACAAAAGATAATCTAATAACAAATCTCATAATATGAAAGGGAAAAGACATCAGAGATGTACCTATAGCCTCGAGTAGAATCCATAACCATCCTGCCACTGACTAAAGAATAATAACCAAATGATAATACAATTAAATAAATCCAAATAATAACCTAAATGTATCCCCATAAGCTTGAAAAGGGAATAAAAACAAACATAACCTAACAAGGCCCCTATAAGACCAGTAGGTACAGACAATAAACAATCATACAGGAGATAGGCAATGCATGTAAATGAACAAATCCAAAGTAATCCAATACTACCACACCACTTAGTTCCATATTGTACCAAGTATATATACCTCCTTCGTCTTTCCCACACATAAGGAAAGACAAAATAGGGTATCCCTTCTATTTATATGTGGTTTCCAGGCATAGAGACCCATAGAGACCTCAGGATATTCGTATATATTGGGAATTCCAATAATCAATCATAAAAAAATCTTTTATGACTAGTATTGGAGATAAATAAGAGTATAAAAATGCTTGAAATTTGTTTTAGACTAAACAACTAGTAATTTGTAACATTCCAATGCCTAAGATCATATCCAGGATAAAAAATAGTTGAAAGGTTTAGAATCTCCTGTGACCAAAATATGAAAATAATGACAAATGAGTAGATTGGTGATGGAATGGAGTAAAAGTGGTATGTTTAGTAGTATGTTTAGGTTAAAAGACCATAAACCAATAATAGAAGTGTTACAACTTTTATTTATAAATTATATTTAAAAGAAAATGGGAATAAATCCATTTTATTCAAACAATCACAAAAATTAAGGTTTTAGTTGTGATCATACCACTAAAATAGATTAAGTTTATATAAATGTATGCATGCCATCACCAACATACAAAAAATAGAAATGTAAGTAGTCAAGAATCTATAAACTGAAATTGCATCTCTCTTAGAGCACAAAAAACTAACCTGGTGTCCAGCTGGTCTTGTAACTAAGGCCTTGGGACTAATAATCACCAGCATACAAACAATAAAAATATAAGTAGTCAAGCATCTATAAACTGAAATTGCAACTCTCTTAGAGCACAAAAAACTAATCCGCTGTCCAACTGTTCATGTAACTAAAGCCTTGGGACCAATAATATAAAAAGTTAAAAGGATATCGAGAGCATAACATAGAAAATTGAGGTAAATAAGGGCATCATTCTACTAGGAGGGCTTAATAGAGATTATTTCTCAAATCAATAAGTACTACTTCAAATATTATACTGGAAATGTATAATGAAAAACTAAGGTCCAAGAAAGCATGTAAGTCAGCTTAAGACAACCTATAGTTGTAGCGGGTATTCTAGGCTAAGTCTCAAACTATGATTCTATTCTAAAATTCCCCTAAATAGGTCAACTATTTAAAAGAAGATACAAATGGACTTATACATATCTTGTAAAAAACCACCTCGCATGAAATCTATGTATCACAAAATGTCATGAAGAAAAATATAATATAGACTACCTTATCGCAGAATCATAGTACCATCCATGAACTGCTCATCTTCAATCATGAATCTCTAAATTATTCATGCTATAAAATATATAAATTATACCCTAATATGAGAAAAATAAGACCTATATTACACTATAGATCTCTGGGATAATGTTTGGGTTAAAATAGGCCCATGGGGCCCACTAACTGAATTCAAAAATTAAATCTATCACAATGTCCCTCGAAGGGTAAGGAATGTGTGCTCAAGATTTGAGCACAAATGATACTCGAATTGAGGCTCATAATAGCCCTAAAATGAAGAAAATAAAGAATTAATTAGAGAATTAAACAGAGATTTATGCTGGAAACTTAAGGGATTTTGATGCAAAAAGGTCACTTTACTGTTCCCAATTAAATTCCAAATCCAACTTATCAATTCTACTAATTTATAAGCTCTTAATGTCAAGAATGGAAGACAAACACTTATAAATAAAGCTGAAATTTGTGAAAGAATGATATAAATAACCTCAACAGTGGGTGCATAAGAAGTTAAATAACCGCCTAAGTGGTCACCGCTAAAGTAGCAACAAGGGTGCATAAGCAACCCAGCATTAGTTGGACAACCATCACTAAACTGACTACCACTTAAATAGCCAGGCCACTAAGCAATTGTACCAACAATTGGAACCTAAAAATTTGGCTAAGTCCTAATAAATTTTGGTCGGGTGCTTGAGATTTATTCTGAACTCCATGTACATAAATGAACTCTGCTACCCTACCAAAATCAAGTCTCAACATATCCATTAAAATTTTCTTTATAGGTTCTTTTGATAACAGAAGGTCCAATACCCAAGGTTCTAGTTTTACCAAAACCAGTCAATAGCTCAAAACAAGACTAGAAGCCTCGTGACCAAGACTAAGGGTCCTCTGTCATGATCCAAACCCGATCCTGACCGTGATGGGTAATCTCAATCCCCACCACGGAATGAAGACAACCCCCTTAGCCTTACCTCCTGGGTATAATAGTAATAAGAAAATAGAAGTTAATCAAGATAGAGATAAAAAGATAAGTAAGTTAAATGAAAGTTCTAAGAGTCGAAACCAACAATCCAACCCACATTTTCCCATAAAAGCCTCTAAAACCAGAATACCAACTTTGTTGGGACATGCCTCTAACTATGATAAAAATAAATCCAATGTAATAATGTAATAATAAAAACAGTGAAATGACAGGGCCTTTCGAAGAATGAAAGCTCACTACTACACATCAACTCAATAAATGCACCACACCGCCTAATGCTGCACAAGAGCAAAAAAAAACCCTAAAACCCTATATCATGAAATGATACAGCATCTAGGAATGGTTAGTGGGGTGAGAATTCGCATGTAACTCAAGGAAAGTAATAAAATAATGCCATTTATAGAAACCATGTGTACAACATTTATATACATATATAGATGTGATAGAAAAGGGTCATGAACTTATGATTTTAAGGATTTAACATGAACTATGTATCTTAATCCATCCTAAAGGAACTAATGGGATATATGGGTATAACTCCGCCGGTTGGAAGGGTCCCAGTGCGTGTTACTTGTACGAACCAAGGAAAAATGTAGAATGGCCGAATACGTAAAGGTCAGTACCTCCAAAAATATATATAAAGTGTGTACCAAGAACACTATCACATGGACCCCCAATGCCAGCAAATGTGGTTTTCAGTGTCGATCCCTCAGGGATCTATACCTTTACAGTGAGCTACATAATTTCCTTTAAGACCAGAACAAAACAAATTACATATAACCTACCATTAACCCAGGAGTTATTCATTAAAGCATTTACCACATGGTATCATCATACTAATCATGCTGACAAACTTACATAATTATGTCAAACATATTCGTATAACCAAATTGACTCCCAAATTCCAATTTAAATGCAATCCATAGCCATCAAGGCCATCAAAAATCCATTATTTTCCACTAGTCCTTTAATACAATGAAATGGGTTCAGAAGATAAGATAAATCCTTCAATTACCCATATTCAAACTTAGTTTACAAAGTGGGTTAAGGTTAATGCCCTTGTCAAGCCAAATTTCATTAATTTGGGGAAACCCATGTTCCCCATTCCAAACATCTAAATAGTTCACTAATTAAGTCACAAAAAACATCAATTTAAAGCATGAATAATTAATTTAAAACCTAGGAAAAGTAATTCAATCAGTTACAACCAAAAACACCTACACAATTTTAAAATCCATAATTTAAATCATATGACTATATAATCAATTAATATCATAAAATATAATAACAACTTAGGGATGAGAAATATATCTAAAATACATAGGGAATTGAATACAATCCAAAGTTTGGAGCTCAGAGTAGTGATTTCTTGAAAAAACCCTTGAGTTTTCTTAGGTTTTGAGTTTAACAAAGAATGAATCATATTTTGATCTTTTAAAACTAAAAGAGAAGGATTATTTTATGCTATTAGTTGATGCACAGGGTAAAAAATACAAAATCCCCTCACCCTAAGTATGTAAAACAAAATTTGGATGAAATTAAAGCAGCAGCATGGTGCACTGCTATCGTAGAGGGTAGCCTCTATCTCATGCCCTTATCGCGAAGGCTAACCACTGTGACATATCAATATCATGGAGGATCACTACTTTGGAGTTCCAAAATATCCCCAAACCCCTTTCAATAATTCCAAAACTAAGAAATAGGCTTAAAATCAAAATAAACTATTTAGGAAAAGTACTGGCGGTCCCAGAAAGTTATAAATGACCTATAGCTTCTATAGGAAATAAAAAACATAAAAAATATAAAAAAAATATTTGGTATATAGGACTTCATGTGCTTTCAGTGATGTTTACGAGTCTAGGCTTACCTTTCTTCTAAACTTTTCTATGTTATAGTCTTAGTATTATATTGTGCTAGTTGTTGGAGGGTTCTTATTACTCAAATTCTTGTAAGTTTATTTCTGTATAATTTATTCTATTATTATCCTTCGGTATTAGACTTATCTTCCTTACTGACTTGGGATTATATTGTAGAGAATTATCCTACATTTTTATTTTTGCCTAACTTTAGTCGGGTTTTGATACTTATTGTGGGTACTATCACCCCTTTTTATTTAGGATGCTTAGAATAGTACTCTTTTGACCTAATAATCTCATAACCACTCTTATAGTCTATTTCATAGGTTTGGGTTGACTTAGTGATTATAAAATGCTTAGTTAGCTTTGGTACCTTGGGTAGGATAGTATTTGACCTTCAATAGCATATTTTTCTTTGAATAATTGGAACTCACTTCTCCATAAAGGATTTGGCCACATAAATTTGGAACTTATTATTAAATAGACTGGAGATGCGTTTAAACTCTGGGATATCACTACATATTACCTACTTAGAAGTTTTGATTCAAGTCCAACACTTGGCATATTATTATTATCTATTAGTTCTGGTTTGAGTCTGACAACTATCATATTGTTGTTATTTATTAGTTCTGCTTTGAGTTCAAATGCTACATTGTTATTATTCACTAGTTGTGGTTTGAGCCTTAAATATATTTTATTACTAATATTGGTCTATACTTGGAAATTCAATAGATACTAGAATAGTGGTTATGGCTAGAAAATGAATATAAGGTACACGTATTGAACATTTTAGTTCAATTTATTTTTACTACTGTTATATTTGTCCTTACTTTACCATTATTTTTATGTGTACTCACCATGCTTATGTGGCTTGGATGGGTATATTTCTCTTTGTGTTCTCCTTCTGGGCTTATGGGTCTCTAGTTGGGTTGTAGCGTTTTCCTTGACCCTATCTAAAGAATAGCCATTTTTGTAACCACCAACAAATTCCTCTTTAGAGACATGCCATTTTTGTAACCACACAACAAATTCCTCTTTGGAGACATACCTATGAAAAGGAAAGGAATAAAAACAAAACAAGAAAAAGGGCAAAACATTTTTTTTTGTAGATTTTCATACATTAAGAAAGAAAACAAAGCGTAAGGAAAATAAAGGTAAATGCAAGGTAACATTATCAAAATAACTCATGGGACTATTTCATCACAACTTTCCACTATTGAGACTTTATATTGCCAAACAATCGACACATTTCTCCAATTTAGATCACAGGACACCTATAGCACCAATGGAAACAAAAAATGACCGTATACCTTTAAGAATGGTGTCGCCAAATCTATGATAGGGAAATGCTAGTATTCATGTCTCCTTGGTGACTTAGACTTTACCCATGGAGTCTATGTTAAGTACACTTACCAACCAAAGCCATGGAATTAACATTTAGCAACAAACAACTTTGACCAACATCTACTGGTCTTCCCCTTTTAAGGTCTAATTGAAATCATATATAGGCTTCAAGAATGATCAAATTATGCCCCAAGAAAAAACACGTAAAAAATTATTAACATTTAAGACATCCTCCTCTCATTGACATTTTAACAAATACATGATGTGCAAGAAAGATAAGAGCATTAAAAATAGAATAAAAATATATGTGAGCAAGCATAAGTTACCAATTCATCAAAAATCACATCTGTGGGACTTGTACTAACCTAGTTAGATCCCCCACAACACAAATTAGCAAATAAAACTCAAGTGGGTATTTCATTAAACACATGGTGTGTACTAGTTTAAGAAAGAAAGAATTAATAAGAATATAAAACAAGACATCCATTCAAAAGTTTCCATTCAAACTATCATATTCTCCCAACATAAGCTCAAAGAATTCAAATCTAAACCAAAAGAAACCATGGAATATGAAACACCATTTTTTTATTTTAAAGAGAAGGCAAAGAGAATTTTACAAAAGCTCATACCTTTAATTTCACATAAGAGAGAGAAGTGATAAAAGATAAAGCCTATATTAATTATTTGGAGTTGAATTCCTGAGAGTTGAATTAAGAATTTTAAATTGAGGTTGATGGAATTTAAAAGTGTGAGTAAAGAGAAAAATTTTGAATTATAAAGTGTAAAATTGGTTATGCTTTTGTTGTGGATGAAAAATTATTATGTGTGGAAAGATTTAGGTCTTTTTATGTTTATAAAATGAATCCGTGCTTAATAGGTTGGTTGAGTCAAAGAAAAATCTAACCCATGATGATTGAAAAATATTTTGGCCATGGCTTAAGGGCCCTACGCACAGCCTGCGCTTGAGCTACTCCTAAGTGGCACGTGCAAGTCACCCTAATGGTGTGTCACTCCCTTATCTCAGAGGCTAGAGGGAGTGGCATGCCGTAGTTCTCAAAAATTCTAGATTTCATACATGTTTTGTCCATCTATTTGGCATTGAGTTTCTCACTTTGTAGGTGACTTTCCCTTATTGTTAGTTTTTGTTTAACTTTTGAAAATCACTACTAACATCTTACATGTCCTTATACAACTTAAAACTTCATTCATTAGTTCTTAAAATAGAATTGAATCCATTAAGATAACTAGAACAACACCTAGCTCAAGCTAGTAACACTAGTTTTCTCGTCAAAACTCTAAGCTATTATTTTCATTCCAAATTTATATTGAACACAAATTAAACACCATATACAAAAAGTTCAACAATTATATGCTCAATTTTATGAATATCAACTCATTACATACACAAGAAGTCCTCAAAACTGGGCTTAATAAATAGAGATTATGATACTTTGGTGCATAAATCCACATTTGATCAAATTCTTGGTTTAAGAGACAAGACCCATCTATGAATAAAGCACCTCATCATATTTTTAAATCACCTCACTTCCCACGTTCCACATTTTTAACATACCAAGGGGTCATCTACACTATCTTCTTCCATGGTGTTAGACACATCATCATTAATCACATTAATTATTGAAACAACTTGCAAGTTAATTGGTTGCTTTATGGACTTGCATGCATTGAAAAAACTTATTTATCATTAACTTGAAAGTTAATTTCACCACATTCAATATCAACCAAGGCCTATTCAGTAGTTGAGAATGGCTTACTGACGATGATGGGGACCTTATGGTCTATCTCTAGAATCCAATATAACAAAAATCAATCAGGAAGATAAACCAATGTATATCAATAGACCAACATACAAAATTCCCAAGGTCCTCTTAATATATCGATCTTCCATTAAAATCTTAATTATGATTAGTTTAGGAGAACCTAATCCTACCTTTTGAAATACACCCAATGGCATCATGTTAATGCCAGATCCAAGATCTCACAATGCTTATTCAAAATTTTACACCTCTATATTGCAAAGAATAGTGAATACGCCCAGGTATTCTTTCTTCCCCAACATTGTACTAGACATGATAGCACTACAATTATGGCTCACCTCAATACTTTTAAAATCCATGACTTCTATCTTTGTAACCAAGTCCGTAAATTAAGACTGCTCGGGCATCTCTTTTAAATCTTCTAAAAAATGAATATTAATTGACAGTTTACTAAATTTTGCAAGTAATTTCTTGAACTTAGTATCATCTTCTTTCTTCTTGAGTCATTGTGAAAATGAAGGAGGAAGTTTTATTTATGGAAAAAGAACAACCAAAGTTTCATACAATTTTGGAAAATAACCATACACCTCTTTTGGATCTTTCTCACTTTCAATATTTTCTTAAACAGCCATCCTATTTTAAACCATTGGTTCATTAGTCTTTAGAACATCATTATTTGAATTTTCTAGCCGTTTTTTCTTTCCATTTCTGTACTTATCACTTTCCTTTTTATTTTGGTCTTCATCAACATTAACCATATCTTTACCAAGATTTTGACCACTCTTAATGACAATAGCCATGATGTGAGCATCATTTTTAGGATTAAAACCCGTGTCACTAAGTAACCACCTTTTTGCCTTGTATTATGATGGGCTGAGATTTGGCCCAACTGAGTTCCAAGTTACTTGATAAAGGCTGAATAGAATATTACCATTTGTTTGAGTTGTGAGAAATTACTTTTTATTTCCCTTAATATCCTCTCACTTTCTTCAACACCCATTAGGATACGAGAAAGAACATCTTCACTTGTGAACTTCTCCAAAGAAATAACTTGACTCTTTTCCCTTGGCCCGATCATGTAGAGTAACATACTGGTAATGGTATCTATCCTTATCTCTTAGATCATGCTATCTACCATATTTACTTATCATATAAATCTCTATCATGATCTTTTTCTTGTCAATCTCTATCACGATCTCTTTTTTTCCAACCTTGATTCCTACTTTAACTTTGATAGGAGGGTGGGAGCCCCCCGATTGGTTAGGCAAGAACCAAATTTATTAATCAAGAGACTCTAACTCCTCATCATCATAATATTTAAAACTATTAGAATTAATAGCATTAACCACCTTTAAAGAAACTCATAATACATGTTTGGTGAGAAGTTCAAGTTAAATTATTACTTTAGTCATGTTCTCATATTTTTCCTCATCCTTTCTTCTTTGATCTTGGCTTACAAAAGATGCAGAGAGATCCCTCACAGCCACGTCAGTATCTCATGTATGACAATGTCTACTTTTCTTTGTCAATTGACCCAATAATTCCACTACAATACCATAAGTTTAATGCCCTATAAAAGATTTGAGAATCATCTATTCTGGTACCTCATATATTAGGTATTACATTATCTTATAGTTAAATCATTGACAAGACTCATACAAAGGTTTCCCATTAAGTTGGTGATAGTTGATAATTTCATCTCTTAGTTGCAATATACAAGAAGAATGAAAGTATCTATCCGTCAATGCTTTTGTGATCTCAACCCATGAAGTGATAGATCTAACAAGAAAAGACTGCAACAATAACACCACTTCTCTAATCAATGATAATGTGAACTAATTCAAATAGATTGATTCTTATGTTATGTAGGCTAGTTAAAATAGAGCACACACATCAATGTAATTCTTCAAGTGAAGATTGGCATCCCCGTGGGCTTGATCCCTAAATTCGTATTTCATTTGAAGAAAATAAAGCGCCACGGTAAAAATATGAAACACATCATTTTCTTCCACCAGTGGAACACTAATAGCATTAGCTCAACCCATAACCCTAAGGTAACATCATACTCAGATGCCAATCAAAAGTACCAGTATTACTATGTGTTGGCTCATAGTAGTTGTACACTAATATCCTTATCTAAGAAAGAACGAAAACAACAAACCCTATAAAATAAACACTACGGCTAACCCAAAGTGACTAAAAACACTATTAATAATGAAACCTATGTTTCAGTCCCAAAAAATGGTGCCGAAATCTTGATGATGCTTAGATTACACCTGTGAGAATTTAGGCGATCGTCTTCAACATAGTAACCTAAGAAAAGTTGAGGTCAAATCCACAGAGAGTGAAGACAATGATTTTAGTACTCTAGAGTGTTAGAAGTCAATTTAGGCATTGACCCATAAAGCATAGTAAATAAACATGAAAGTAAAAATGGGGGTTTTAATTAAATGATTTCAAATTTAACAACTTTGTTGTTTGAGAATATTATTTTGAAGCTAGAAATAATCAACTATTAATCAAGTGTAGATAAGACACTGTGTTGTACCTTGCCAGGTGTTGGTTCATGCATGGGTATTTGAATATTTTTCCAAATTTTGCTTGAAATCATGGGTAGGATAGATCTAGAGGTTTTAGTGTCAATTTTTAAATGAAACACCAAATATCACAAATTGGTTCATAAAACACCTCATAACTGTATCAATTTTATTAATCTATGGCCTCAATTAACATCCTTATGTCTAAGAGATGTTACTACTTGAACTAATTCAAGTTATTGTCCGCATCCTATCTTCACCCATATCCCCTTTGTCAAGGATGATATGGGTTGAAATGTAAAGGGGGTTTGCAACCCCCAATTCTTCGTTAAAACATGGAATGAATGCAAAATCGATATAAAATAGCTAAGTAGCAAAAAAAAATAAACCAAACCCATAAAATAATCACAACTTATTCAAGCATAAACCCAAGATGAAGAATTAGCTACTCATACAGAAAAAAGTAGAGATATATAAAATTTCCCTTCAAACTGGTCTACATAAAGTAAATAGAATGCAATGTCCAAGCTTTAATTTCAATAAATCTTAAATAAAAACTATAAATTCTCCACTTGAGAGGCTCTTCAATGTTTCGTATCTCAATAAAATACAAGAATAGTTCAATAATGTTGGAAATAAGCTGAAAGCCCCTCCTTTTGACCCTAAATTTTTGTTCACTAGATATTACCGAAATGCCACCACGCCGTTGATCTGCTTGAGCAGACCGCGGGTGGCCTCCCGAGATGTCCATGTGAAATTTAACACTTCTTTTTTATCATATTTGACTTCCTATTGACTTGAATGACTTGCTCATCTTCATTTTAAACCTTTACCTACATAAATGAGTATTACGCATGATATTAACATAAAATCAATGGAAAAACATGATAATTTAAGTGTAAAAAGTGAAAATAAGTCATCAAATTAATTATTTATTAGGGGATATACTAGTTATAATGATTGTCCTAGTCAAAGCAGTTGCTAGTCTTTGAGGGAGCATATTTTAGGTTTTCTAGGTAAGGTTATTTTAGGTCAAACAAATCTTCTTGTCAGAAAGGAGTGCATAGAACATGATATGATTTTGGGGTCGTCTAGGGAGTGTCCCCAGCATGGGGTAGGAATAGGGCAGTTGTGATTGTAACACAAATTATCAGCCAATTAGGGAAGTACTTTCCCAAGCTAGAGGTGGTATGTAGGGTTGCGGGGGTTGTCCTCGGGGCTCTTAAGAAGGTCCTCAAGTAGGTAGGACATGTGGTCAATCAGGAACCCAATCAGGTGGCGATCGAGGTCATTATCTATTTTACCTAGTAGGATGAAGATAGAGTCTTCAGATATTGTTATTATAGGTATGATTTTAGTGTTTCACTTACTAGCTATTGGCTTATTTCATCTGAGATTCACTTATTCATATGTGTCTACTTATTATGCACCACAGTTAGAGTTATCTATGGAGTTTTTTATTAGTACCCCTACGTGTATCTACTACTGGGTGATTCTTTTGTAGTGGATTAGGTTTATATATCATATGTCATAACTATTCAAGAGTTTGATACTCTAGTTGATCTTATTATGTTTGATATGGTGGACTTAGATGTGGTTATGGGCATGGACTAGTTATAAGTTTATCAATTTATCTTGGATTATTTTACTTAGACTATTACCTTATCCATACCTAACATACTCTTGATTATGTCACAGGATTCTATTAGTCGCACGCTGACATCGATTATTACTTATGTTTGGAGTAGCTGATGTCACCCAAATTACACCTCCTAAAAAGTGTAAAATCATCTCTTGTAAAATATAAAACCCAACAAGTTTGGGTTGATATCACTAGAAATAGGCCAAAAAATTGTCTCGAGCTTACATATGTAATTTAAAATTGCAAAAAATAAATAGGTTTTTGTAAAAGTTAGAGCAATAGTAACAATGTTGGGTAAGTAGGGTTTTTATTAATTTGAGACCATCACTAGGATTTTGTTCCCCCTATTTCATAACTCCACAGATTGTTCATGCTCGTCACCTATCTCAGTACGTTGAATGCAAAATCTAACGAGTTATTTATCACCTAACAATCCCTCGACTTTGGTTTGGCTGAACTTCACACATCTCCTCTCAGTTTCAGAGTGTCGTATTACTAACCCATGTTTTTGATATCATATTAACTATCTCCTCTTTATATTAAGTTAATTAGATAATGGTTGGTAACTTTAAATTATTATTGATTTATTTCCTACTTTCTACCTCTCTCTCGAGCATGTATCAAATACAAGCCAATTCTTAATGTTTATAACCATCAAGGAAACAATAAAAATAAAAGAAATACCAATACATGCAAGAACTCCAATTTAAAATAACTTTTCAATAAAGTTACATTGTTAATCCATTAGGGTTACCATAACCCTAATCATGGGGTTTAGTTGCTCGTAATTATAAAAACACACATGGATTTCATAGATGAAAGCATACAAATGAACTTATGAAGAATAAGAATAATTCCAAGATCAATAATGTATCTTGGAACTCAAAACAATGTAAAAAGTGTGGAAAATGATAATAAAAAATCCAAAGGCTATTTATAGATACATCAAAAAGCCTATCCTAAACAATATAGGATTGAGTCGACGCCAACCTATGAGGAAATCTATAGGTCATAGGTTGTGCCTCTGGGGAGTATATAGGATCATGAAAATTAGAGTAATCTTCATACTACGGACCACCTACCTACAAGGCTACCTATTGTCCATAGGTAGTACCTACGTCTCGCTGGAATTAAAGTCAATTATCAACTTTGATAATCTTCATAACATACAACGAAGTGGCCACCTACGGGCCATAGGTTGGATTGTAACTAGTCTTCCTAACTTATCTTTATCCCTTTTGTAATTCTCGGCTCGAAACTCTTTTTTTCTGCAAAATCAACACAAAAGCACATCAAATCTAATAAGAATACCTATGTACTTTTACAATTTCCTTGTTTACACATTGAAAGTGCCATAAAACCATGACACATCAACAACCTCGACTTATAACATTTACATGTTCTTAGGCAATTAACACATAAAATGAAAATATGATAATTAACTAAGAAAAAACTAAGGCACCTACGAAAATTAGCTTATTTTTGTTCAAATTTTGTACCCCTGTCCTATTAACACTTCAAAATCACTATATAGATCCATATAGCACAATAGTATAACACAAAGGAATCAAGTGATATCATTACATTAGAAATAAACAACCCAGCATATATGTAATTTACACTACCTAAACAAATAAGAAGTTAACAATACAACTCATACAACCACATAACAAGTAATTCTGAACTCTCATAGTGCAATAATGCATGTTAATGAAAGGACTACATCAAACACTCACTCTCAGAAGAAGTTCAAGCAACATGCAAAAAATACCACGAGCTTTCCCTTATTTTCTATACCTTAGTTTTTTTTTTGGATAGTTGAACTGGGATCACTATAGGACTTTTCTAGGCTTGTAATGTATTATTGGGGGCAGGTATGGAACATATGCGATATAGTGACTCACCCTCCTAAACACTACACTTACATTATTAGCTCCACTACTTAACCATGATTCTTTTATAATACCCTTTTCTCCTTTATTGCTTATACTGATTGGGTGTAGTTTCCTTTATTCTTTGTAGTTATTCATTTCATTATTTTTTTTATCTTTAAATTTTCTCTTTTTTTTCTTTTTCATAGTTTTCTACCACACCAAACCCTACTTTCCCTTTTCTTTAATTCAACACCCTTCTCCATACCCAATTTCACCTACTCACTCTTATGATAGCCACCCTCAACTTACGCAATTTGAATGAGTTGTGGTCTACTGTGTCCAAGGAGGGACTTGGGCCAAAATAGGTTCATTGTAATAAAAAGGGAAAGTGAAATGGTTACAATAATAAAATAGATTTATTTAGGCTCAAATTAGGGATCAAGGGATACTTATTCTTATTTGGTATGTCATTTAGGAGAAGATCAGACTTATTTAAATATGGCCTATGATCATGTCCCAACCAACTATCCTACAACCTAGGCAAGAATAACCAGGCAAGTTCTGGATTAAATGCACCAAGTGAACTAGGTAAATACCTCACATCCGGTTCATTCGATGCTAAGTTTTGATTATCTTCCCTAATACTAATGCCATAACATGATCCAACAATTACCACATATACATTCACACCATTATTTAATAAAATTTTTAGAAGGGGTATCATATTTTGGAAACATAAAAACAGAAACAAAATATTTTGATTACACTTAGGTTCCTTATTATTCTTATAATTAAACAACACAATTCATAGCATGTATAATAATACAATACCTAACATGCCATCTCTACTATGATAGCACACCATCGAAAAAGAGATAAAACAACAAAAACCTCGGGTGGTTGGAACACCCCCACCCCCAACTTAAAGATAATGCATTTTTCCCAATGCATACTAGAAAATAAAAAATATAAGGTTGTAGGGATATACCTAAGATGATCTAGGTATAAAAAGTGTGCTTGCCCACAACTGGGGCATCATGTGTATCATCACCAGGAAGTGGTGGTGATGCGTGATAGAAGAGGCACCCAACGCCATTTAGAAACTCCTTCGCTCATCAACAATAAGATACATCACAAAATTTATGGTAGAATTCTTCAATGCCAACCTAAACTTCTCATTTGAATCATCCTACTCCTCTTACTTACATCTTCTATTTTCCCCAATAGATTGGGCTTCATCATCCTCAGTAAAAGATCAAATTTTAGTGGTTGTGTTCGAGGAATTAACTGCATAATTAAAAGTATCACTAGAGGGGCAATAGGAATATGGCTCTCAGCAAAAATGTGCACCTCAAATTTCATAGTGGCCAACTTCTTATATAGGCCCGATCAGTCACGTACCTAATCCTCACTAAGAAAGTCACTCATTTGGACCTCAAAAAATGTTAATATGACCACGCATCTCTTTTGTAAACCCATTAATGGTACCCATCATCTTAGCATCTACTCTTACCTTAGATGCCTCTAATGTAGTCTGCAATCATTGCTAGATATGAGCAAATAATGTGGCCAACTAAGTGTCAGTGTGTGTTCGCTGATCACTCAACTTTTTTTGCTAATACACCAACTACTGTAAGAAATCCTAGGACATAGTAACCAAGCATAAAACTGGTGAGCAAAGCGGCAAGGTAGAAGTTGAAACTGGATCTAAAATGCTTGTAGCCCCTTTACTACCCACCGTAGTTAAAAGATCTACCTATTGGCTGTGAATATCAAAATCCCCACCAAATATTGGCTTCTCAACATGATCAACAAAAACAAAAGGCCCCTCAAAGTGGGTCATACTTGAAGATGTAGAAAGTTGTTCTCTATGTAGCACAAAGGGGGTTGGAATCATCCTTAATCGATCCATAATCATCCATGTTGGTAGCATCAACCCTATGATCAACCTCTGGAATAGCCAGAACTCCTACCACATCATATAATATCTGTACTATGTAGTGGAGAGTAATGGTGGTGAACTTGCAAAATGCCCTCTCATGAATCTTAGCTCGGATCTACCTAGTGAAGTCAATGTCATGGCCAGCAATAAGGATAACAATCAATACAACTCAATCCTATGTGAGCACATTATCTATATATATCAGACATAATTGAGGCCTCACAATGGTCCACCAAAATTCTACTAAAAAGCACATCTAGGCCATCTTTATATCCCCTGTCTACTCGACCCAAGGGTCATCGGTACCAAGCTTAGCTATTTGTTGAGTTATACAACTTGCCAAGTTTATGCTCAAATACCTCTAATAATTATCTCTTATAGTTTGTCTACTCCTCACAACCTTTAATCTATATTCAAACTGTATTATAGTTGTCCGCCCTACAAACTCCGACCCAAATAAAAATTGACAAATGATTTCCTCATATAAATCAACCCTAACCCCTCTAATAAGTGTATGGGTCAATAGAGGTTGGTTATGTTCTCTCCCTATAGTTGGGTGGATAAAATCTACTGATGTTGCATATGATACATTAAACTCTAACATAATATCTAGGCCATATGATCCTGAAGTCCCGTCTATCCAACACAGCCCATATCTATCAAAAATAGTTTTAAGAGCTGGAGCACTTACCAGAGCTACAAGCTCAATACGAGCCTCATCAAAA
Source organism: Capsicum chinense (assembly GCA_026120095.1). Lineage (NCBI taxonomy): Eukaryota > Viridiplantae > Streptophyta > Magnoliopsida > Solanales > Solanaceae > Capsicum > Capsicum chinense. Next base: position 41,604,982 of record JAPEIP010000009.1, read on the forward strand.
ATATGATTCCAAGTTTGAACTTCTTAGTAACAGTAATATCCCTATCAGAGATACACTGCATGTCTTCCACATACCATCTTAGAATGGCCTGAGCAATTGGTACTGAAAAGCTGTGTGTGGACTCTTGAGTGGATGAGGATGATACAAAAATATCTTGAGTACCCTGTAAAGTCTCTACATCATCATTAGACTTGGAATCAATTGTCTTATGAGTACCGATACTGGATATAGAATCTTCACCCTTCTTAGACTGGGGGACAACTTAATCCTTCTCACCAGCACCAAAAGTGGACTCTTCATCTCCCTCATTAGACTAGGGAGAGATAAAAGAGTATGTTTGTTATGTTGAGGCTGACTTCATTCAAGGTCCAGTCCTAATAACATAAGCTAGGGTATATTGAAATATGGACTGATGTACCGATGCTGGTGTAGGCTAAGAGCATGGTTGAATTGCATACTTGGCTACTATCGGTCTTTGATTCTAGCCCTTTATTTGTCATAGAGAAAAGGGCATAATGTCAATGGCGTGATCCTCCATGGATCCACTCTGTTTGAGAGACTCTATTTTTAATATGGACTGTATACTCTTTTTTGGTGTAGCTTTGGGTACCATAGTACTTGTAGAGGGAGTTTTCAGTGATTAAAATGCAATAATGGAATAAAGAATGAAATAAATATAGAGATTCCATCTCACGGTCTACCTATGTCCCAACCTATGAACTGTAGGTTATACCAAAGGGTTTGTAAGTAGCCTCGTAGGTCGCAGACAAAGCCTCTAAATTTTCAAGGCTTCAGGTCTGACACTTAGGTGGAAACCTACGAGCTCGTAGGTGTAACTTACATTTTGTAGGTACATTTTTTGGTTTTAATTCGACGGTATTTAAATTTCTTCCTAAAATTCTCTACCCAACACACATAATTTTTCAAAATTTTTAACTAATTTTGATCACCATAGCATGTATCAATCTAGTTTTCACGAGTATTACCAGAGTTAATTGTGTCAATAAACTTCTAATTTACTTTAAAGTTCATGCACATGTTATTAATTAAAATTTGAACCATGAAAAACCTTACCATGAGTGAAGATTATAGAAGATAAAAAAGAGAAAGTGATTTTTTCCCAACTTATAAGTTTAATATGCATAAATGAGTGGTAATATGGATTAGGATTTGCCTTTTGAACTCTTAAATGACAGAGAAAGAGTTTGACTTTGAGTAAGAAGTTGTAACTGATGATTGTATATGTCATAGGATTGAACTTAGGGTTTAAAAGATGTGGGTGACTCAATCTGAATTAGGTTATAAGTGCCCAACCCATTATTTTTTAAAAAAAATGGTCCATATTTTAGAACCTACCTATGCACTTACTTTATGGGATGTAGGTAGTACCTATGAGCCCGTAAGTAGGGATCGTAAGTAGCTCCTTCGACCCTTTTTTGGTTTTGACTTCTGTGAACCAACCTACGAGGTCGTAGGTTGTACCTGCGGGTCGTAGGTTAAATTTAAGGACCTAAATATTGATTTTGATTTCCACAACTCAACTTACATGTTGTGGGATAGACCTATGACCTATAGGTTGAGTTGTGAGTCCACTTACCTAGACTTGTCTAAAATTTTGCACTTCTTTCCATTATCCAGTTACTTCTCCAGGCTTTTAACCTACAAAATAAAAAATGAATTTTACACTAAAACTTTGGGTTTCCGCCTAAGCCACGCTTGATTTAACTTTGTGGCATGACATGGATATTTTGGTTACTTTTACCTCCTAAACAATCCCATGGGTTTCCTCCCATGCATTTCTTAATTTAACATCATGACACAACTCAGTTACCTTCACTACTTAAACTTTGCCGAGGTTACATTCTAACAAACTTTCAACTCCTCTATGCTTTGCTTAAAATGCTTAACACGATGCGTGTTAACCTTGAATGAGGCATCCCCATCTCACTACAGATCAATTTCACCAAGTGGAAATAATCTTACCTTGCTAACTAATCTAGACCACCTAGACTTTAACTTTCTACGAAACAAGCAAAGTCTCAAATTATACAAGAAGACCACGTCACTAGATTGGAATACTTGATGTGTGAGCTAATGCTAACATATTTAAGGCTTTTAAAAAAGTATAATTGTAAAATTCTTAAGTAACTTTTGTTGTTTTTGATTGCTTAATGTTTGATTTTATAGTAGAAGCTAAGATGATAGAGAACAACAAGAATGGAAGCAAATGAGCTAAAATCTGAAGTAAATAAAGGCGAAGTATGGCTGACGATATTTGTGATAAGTATTTAGCCCTGTGATAAACTATCAGCTTCATCGTCAATAGTAGACAGAGAATTGGCCTAAGTTAAAATCTATGACGACATTTTTTGATAGAACATCAAGGAGCTGATAATTCATTAAAATTGTCATCAGTCTAAGGCAGAACATGAGAGCTGAGGAAAAATCTTGATAGCATTTATGATAGGTTGTCCACGAGCTGATAGGGCATCACCATTTATCATCAGCATTAGACAGCGAGTACCAAAAGCATAAAGGAAGCTGACGACATTTGTAATAAGTTGTCAGCCTCCTGATAGGCTATCATAAAAGGCTTTACCTATTCTGAGGAATTTCTGAATTTTATTATTTTGTTACCATAATTATGGTGAATATTTAAAGCCCTTTTTAGGTTTTTCTGAAAGGTTCTGAACCTCAGTTTTGAGACATATATTTTTGTTATTTTCTCTCTAGTTTCTTGGCTTGAAAAAATCAGTTACTTTGAAGAGATTTTAATCATTACTTTGGAATTTCTACTTTGATCTAATCATAGAATCATTATTTTCTATTCATGTTGTTGTAAGTTCATATTTCAAATTATGAATTCAACTTAATGTATCGATTATTACATTATGTATGGCTAAATCCCTTTAACCCGAATTATGGGATCTATGTGATAGATCTTGGTAAGTTCCTATGTGTTTAAGATTCTAAAGGTAATAGGACTCCTTGATAATTTTGAGGTTTTAATTATTGTGTATTGATTGCAAACGATAGATAGCACCTTCTTTGATTTGCTTGAGATAAGAAATCAACTATAGTAAGAAGTGAATTATTGATAGGGACTTGGAAGGTACCACCATCCATTTAATAATTGACGTTGTAATAAGGTTAATTAACCTAAGGTGAAGTCTAGTTAGGGAATATAAATTCCTTAGTCTGAGAGGATTAGGTAATTAAATGCTTAAGTAGGTCGAGAGATATTTAGGCATAACTTCGATAAAGATAATCTGTTATTCCTTCCTATTGTGAGAATCTTCAATCACTATTAGCATCTGTCATGTACCAAAACCTATAGTGAACATAATTCTGGTTTTCCATAAACTCTTGATTACAAATACTGAAACTAAAGTGACGAACAATTTTTTATTGATCATCAAAAACTCCCCATTTTATTTTTTCGTATTATTTGTTTGAATTTAACTTATAGCTTTAGTTTCAAACAGGTTTAATCGCCACTCAAATTTTTCCATTTGGATTTGACCCCAACTCCAAAGTTGGGCAAATATATTGAAGACCACGTTGCACTAAATTGACGTGTAAGTTGAGCGTTATCAAAAATGGTGCCATTGCTAGGGAACAATTTGACGTATTGAGTTGGTTTGGAATTTTAGCCTACTTGCTTGAATTAAAACTTGTAAATATTTATTTTTAGTTTACTTTTATTTTTTGTGTTAGGAAGATTTTTATTTTAATTTACTTACTACTATGACATCATGGAATGAACATGATCTTGGTGGTTGGAAAGCTTATCTTGATGACCCTTGTCCATATTGTGATGGACCTCACTTTTGGAAAGACTGTAGATATGCTCCTCAGAGAGAGATGTGTGCACCATCACTATCCTATAGGGAGTATAATTGTTCTATATATGGTGGCCAAGATGTACATTAGAGTGATTGCCCAAATGGCCCCTCCCCCCATTGTGATAACCCAAGTTCTAGTTTTTCTTATGATTTTGATAGGTCTTTTGGTCAACAAAGGAAGAATGAAGCACCGGAAAGAGTGGCATTGAAGCTATGCTTCAACTAATGTTGGATCGTATGGACATAACAAATGATATCATATGTGATATACGTTAAAACACTAGGGTATTTAACAAGGAAAGAGAAAGGATAAGGGAGATGGATATCAAGGTCAATCATCTAAGGCACTCTTCTACATTATGTTTAGATGATATCTTGTTTATTGAATTATTTAGACTAATCGAAGAGTCTGAATATGGGGAGCAAGAATCCTATACTGATGATGAGCTTAATGTTGATCAACCCTTAGAGATTTCCCAACCAATCGAACCAACCATAAGGGATGATGCCAAGATTGGGGAAATGGTGCTAGAGTCAAAAGAAGAAATCAAGCATAATCCTTGTGAAGACTCTATTCCATTTTGGGGTAAAGATACTAATAGGTATGCTACTCCAAAAGTAAGATTTAGTCCTTATTCAAACTACTTTTCATCATTATTCCTGGTGGATGTGATGAAAGTCGAATCACCCAAGCAAATGATGAATTTTGAAAATGTGGAGGAAAATTTTTACATTTTTGAGTTTATCTTTCTAAAAGGGTATAGCACAACCCCAATCATAAAATCCAAGAAGCCTAAAGATCGGTGTCCATTTAGTGGATTTTTAAGATTCACACTACTTCCCAATGAGCTCACACAAAAGTTTAATGCAAAATTGGGCAAACGGTTCAAGTCTTCGAAGTGGCGTGATAGAACACTCCTTATCATGCCCTCACCTTTGCCCAACGGACCTAAGAAGAGTAAAGATTGAAAGATGGGCTGAAAATTTAAATTATCTAAGGGAAGGGATAAAGGATGACTGAATGATGTCGTACCGCGATACTAAATTAGGCGCTTCTTGATAGACAACCCTAGGTATTTTGTTGTTTGTATTCATATTATGTGATTGTTATCAGATCTTTGCACCTATGGTTCCACAGGTATGTTTCTGACTCTCTTGTTTTGGTTTGATGCATTGGGACAATGTATGATTATAAGTTAAGGGTGGGCCTACTTATGGGTGTTGATGTCCTTTTGGGGTTTTTGTTATCGTGCCTCTTTTCCCCGAAGTCTTTTTTCTAGTAGAACCAGCATATTTAGGCATATTGTGATTTGTTGTAAAATATTATAGTTGACTAGGATAAATACAAGTACCTTAGACAGTTAATATGTTTTTGTGATTTTTTAGCACCTCTCCAATGGACTGAGTATTTAACTATGTGAATTGCATCTTATTGTACCACTGTGCATCTTTGTATGTCATTAGTTTTAGTGATTCAGTAATCATTGCTAAACAGCTGCATGAACTAAATGAATAGTAGGTTGTGATATACTTGGTGCACCAAGTGAATGTGAGATCTTACTCAGTTCCCATTGTGTATTAAAATCCAGAACTTGCCCGATTAGTCTTACCTTGGTTGAAGGATAGGGGTTAGGAAAGGATCATAGGCCGTTTTGATATTAGCTCACCTTTAGCCTAAATAACCTTCACTATATGTAGAATATCCCTTGATCCCTGCTTTGAGCATGATTAGCCTATTTCTTTTTATAACACCTGTCACTTTTCCAGTTTATATCATAATAAACCTATTTTGGCCCTGGTCCTTCTTGGACATTTTGAACCTTGACTTAGGAAAATGGCCTAAATTGAGGGTGTCTATCATAGGGTTACGTTATGTAAAATGAGTAGGAAGAAAGGTAGAGTAAAAGAAAACAATAAAAATTTAAGTGCGGTAGAAAAGAGCAAGAAAAGAAATTTGTAAAAAAAAGTAATTGAGAAAAGACTGCACCCATCCTAAATAATTGTGATCAAGAAAAGAGAAGAACGGAAAAGGATGATGAGTGAAACCCCAAAAACCTAGTGCAGTGTCAAGGAGGCTTAGTCACTTTAAATACCATCGAGTATCATACCAATCCCAAGCCTACATTTCAAGCCTAAGAGAAGTCCGATAGTGATCCTAGATAACCTATTTAAAGATCTGGGTAATGAAAATAAGGGAAAGCCTATGGTACTTGGCATACAGTGATTGGAACTTCATTCTGAGAGTGAGTGTTTTGATTATCCCCATGGTTACATATATAATTCTTGATATGAGATGAGTGGAATTTCTTTACTGTGAGGGCACACTAGTTACATTGTTGTTACTAACTTATTCGGGTAGTGTAATACTTTTCTATACATGGTTGTTATACCTGAATTGATGCCATATCTTGATTCCTCTATGTTGCATTGGTGTTCTTCATTGTACTTAAGTGACTGACTTTGGAGATAGTGAAAGTGTTTTGAGATAATATATATGATTGACTACCAAATGTGCTTTGTATTCTCTTAGTTGTACTGAGGTGCTTGAGGATAAGCAATTGTTTTAAGTTGAGGGTGTTGATGTGTGAGATAATGCTAACACATTTGAGGCTTTTAACTAAGAATAATTGTGAAGTCTTAAGACACTTTTGTCGTTTTAGATTGCTTTATGTTTGATTTTGTAGTAGAATCTAAGATGCTAGAGAACCAACAAGAATGGAAGCAAATGAGCTAAAATCTGAAGTAAATAAAGGCAAAATACAGTTGACGACATTTATGATAAGTCACCAGC
>JAPEIP010000009.1:41629791-41646892 GCA_026120095.1 Capsicum chinense
AAGTGAAGTTTGAAAAATGTCCATTCTTTTGCCTCGTGTTCTAGAAAATTACAATGTAGCGATGAGCATAAAGAATTCATATCTCCATAGGTCAGACCTGCACTCGAGTATTTTGAAGATCATCCATAGCTGCAGCTAATGCAGGCAATATTTGGTTATGGTATTGTGCTTGTAAATATGGACAAAAATCTATCAATAGCTGGTGAATTGCACGAACAGCAGCCCATCTCACTTGAGGATGCGGATCGTGGAAAGATCGGAGAACCATATTCACAAATTGCTCCAAATACCTGATCATCACCTGTATAAACAGTGAAACCATGAGTTCAAATTAATAGCCTAAGGAGGCAAACTATGTTATCAAAAAGGAACTTTTCGAATGAGTAATGATCATCCCAACGTTATCATGATAAACACACTAATATGACAGATTTGTACCATTGAGCTACCTTCGGATATCTGAGCAATTGCTAGGAGAGCAGCGTGGCGTTTCTCCCACTCAGGGGCAACCAAGTAAGAAGGCAGCTGCTCCATTGCAATAGGAGTAATAGTTTTTCCACCTAATGCAATTGATAACCGTTTTAAACAAGTTAGACCAAAAGCGCAGCTCTTCGTCGCCCATGTAACTTCATACTGTTTCTCCGCACAATGCCAACTAGGTTCATCACTATGCCAAATAGGTTCAGCAGTATGAAAGCGATATTCATCCTTGATATCCAGCGTTAAATTTAATAAGATAGCGAAACAAGTGTCAGTAAACAAAGGCACCTTCTTCATCATGCCAGGAACCTTCTCCTTAGCCTCAACCAAAGTTAACATAAACTCAACTGCCAAGATCCTAATCTCCTCTGCCAAACTCTTAGTCTCTGCTATCTCAATCATGGTACCTACAACAACCACTAGTTGCCGTCTCAAGAATTTAGGCTCATTCCTCGCCAACTCAATAAAAAGATTCAGCGCAGCCACTGCTGCATCCTCCAGGTCATTGTTGCTCAACGCGTCAGTCAACGTCCTCATCATACCTGGCAACAGATCCTGAAACTGTGCCTTTTCATTTAAACTCGATAAACACTGAATGAATCTGATCACAGCCATCGTGGCAGTGATCCTCACATCAAGATCATCGAGCGTATCATCATTATTCAGTATATTAAGGAATAGCGAGTGCAAATCTTTCACGCAACCAACTACTGTTTCGCTAGTGTCAGCTAGCTGCGCATATAGTATGAAAGTACACAGTCTTGAGCAATTGTTTGAAGTAGAATTCATGAAACATTTGTTTAAGAATGGCAGTAATTCCGGCCAGTTGTTATCTGGGAGAAGTGAAGGAGCTAAATCAGAAACAATGTCACAAATCCTAGTGGTGATAGCTTTTGACTCTTCAAGCATGATACGATCGAGGAGAACACACTTAAGAGTGGATTGACTTGACACAGACAGATTGTTCCAATTAGTACCTAAGTCCTGGTTAGTAAGTAACCTTGCTAGAAGGGCAACCTTGCATTCACGAGAATAATCAGTGTCATGGACAGAACCAAGACTGTTAGCAATCTTAAGAACCACGGAGTCAGGATCCACCTGTATCATTATACTGAAGATGAAGCCTGCCTCTTCTGGATTCTCCATGAAATTGGAGAGAATGGTTTCAAATGAATCCCACTCGGGCCGTGGAACCTCATCCATCTCAGTGACCTGAGGGGCCTGAGGGGCCTTCCTAACTCGCCTCCATTTTCGCCTTTGCTTCATAGAATAGACAGAAAAAGAGAATGTTGCTTCTTTTTTTTCTCAGACTATGGAGTTACAAGAGACCTCATCAAGTTTTAAGGAAATGCTGATTTCACCAAGTCCTCCCGGCGGCCAAGCTACAGTTATACAGTTCGGCAGAACTCAATAGCTTTGGTTCAACCACTACATTTATGCTTAAAAAGCAACTTGATATGTATAAATTCTTTATCAAAAAACTCAGTAAGTTGCTTATTCCAGAAAACTCAGCCTGGTGCACTAAAGACCTCGCAATATGCGGAGTCCGAGGAAGGGTCAAACTACAAGGATTTATTGTACGCTGCGTAATAATGCACTAGCCAGGATTAATAAAGTTATCTTAATTTTTCAAAATTTGCAAAAGCCAGTTTTGCAGAAAACAACCTTAAAGAAATCGAGAATGTGTCTTTTAGTGATATTATTATAGTATATAGTACTCCAATTAGGTGGAGTGAATGTGCTTCTTCAATAATTTATTACAGATTTCATTACCTTTCTCTATATTTAATTAAGGCCACATTCATAGCCGACCCTTAAGTTTGTCAAATACTTTCATTTTAATATGTAAACTCCAACACCTAAAAAAATAAATTGACTCATTCATGATGTTGCATAGTGAGTGTATAACATTTTCTTTTATAGCAAAAACAACAATATACTCATGAGTGTATTAATTCCCATACGTGGGTCTAAAGAAGGTAGAATGTATGTAGTCCGTACTAATACTACCTTAGAGGTGAGGCAGAGAGGCGGTTTTCGATAGACCCTCGGTCAAGGGGGTGTTCTTTTTCAACATTTATTTTAGTTGCAAGGGGGATTTTCTTCCTTTTTTATTTTGGTAAAAGAAATATGGACTAAGAAAATTGCTTTTCAAAAAAAAATTTCTTTCTACTTTTATTATTTCATAATATTCGCGTGTCACTATTCTATTGGTAGCATTCACTTCTTGTGATTTGTTTGAAACTGCAAATTTATGTTCAGTTGGTACAATTTTTTTAAGAGTTAAATCGTCAAAAACACATCTGACGTATCATATGTGGTTTTAACAGGTATAACGCTACTACATTAATGATCATCACATATACTGAGAGATTGTATGAATCAGACAAACATTTGAATAATAATTAAGAAGGATATTCAAAACAATGTAAAAGAACACTGAATGGAAGGGGGAAATCTTTTAGTTTTGTCTTATTAGAATGATGTAAATGAAAAAGATTACATTTATTAAGGAAATCAAGCTCTTGTTATTATGTTTATATTAATGAAATGAAATCCCCTTCCATCCCCTCCTGATGATATATGTGAATGCCTCTATGCTGTGTATGGTTTAGGCATGGGCATACCTTTAACAATACCACAAAGAGGGTTGGTGTCAGGGATGTTATACTCATCCCTCAAGGAACGAGCTGGTGAAAGAACACTAATGTAGAGCTGTTGTCCTAAGTAGTATCTCTCCCACATATCTGATCTCAGGTTCCACATTCCAGAGTTGTCTAGAGTTGTCATTATCGCGGTCCATGAGTTTGGATAGACTTGGACGGTGTGCCTGCTTATTGCGTCAACCAAGTTGTAGTTCTTTCTCTTCTCAGGATTCCAGGTTCCAGGCTCGACAGCTACTGCGAAGAAGGCATAACCGTCTAGGTGATAGGATTGAATGGTCTTCTCGTGGTTCTCGAAGATGATCTCAACAAAGTTACGGAAGGTGGCATTCTTGATATTGGGTACAACCGTCACCTTGTCAGTATTTGAGGGCTCATCAGACATGAGATCGTACTTGAAGACCTTTTCGCCGACTCCAAAGTATTCAGCGAGCTTGAATGGAGTTTCTGCATTAGCGTGGGAGATACCGTTCAAGGAAAATCTTAGCTTTCCATCTACTTGATTCCTAGCGTTGAAAATCTTCAAAGTGCGGGTGATGTTGATCTTTCCGTAGTGGTAGGATCCTTGAGGGTTGGGGCGGGCAGCGCTAGCGGTAAGGTTCCACCTGTATGAGCGGAACTGGTTCATGGACCAGGCAATGCCTTGTGTGTTTTCTGGTGGAGGTGCTGGGAGGTCAGAGGATGCCGGTCCCTTGCCATTGGCATATCGGATGATAGCCACGGTAGAGAATTTTTCATTCTTCAAGAACCTGCTAGACGCGACCAAGTAATAGTCTTTAGCCTCTTGATCAGCAGTGACCAACACGGAAGCGCATTGACCAACATGTAGATCAAGGGACTCATAGACGTTTTGCACAGTGTGCGATCCCTCGATTTCCACCAACTTCATGGGGTGACCTTGAAACCTGACATTAACTGATGTCCTCAAACCGGCATTGCAGAATCTGTACCTATAAGTCTTACCAGCCTCCACAGTAAAGAGCGGCTGCGCATCCTTATCGCCAACCTTGAGTGACTTTCCATTAATGTGGATGCCATCAGGCCTGCCAAAAGTACGTCCCTCATCCAAGATCTTCTTCAAGGACTTATAACCCTTGTTGTACCAATCACCAACGAAGACATCATATTCATCGGAAGGTGCAGGTCTAGCGAAAGGAATAGGGATAAGGTTACGGCTATGGATATTGATAGGACCAAAACCACCAGCAGCACGATGCAAGTCTGTTGTTGGGAAGTAGAAGAAGCTACCGATCTGGTCCTTGACCTGGAAACGGTAGGTGAAATTTGTACCCGGAATGATAGGACACATGGTTCCTGGGGTACCATCCTGCCACGAGTTCTTCCTTTGCTGGATACCATTCCACGTAAACAGCAATGGCTCGTCAAGATGATTAAACACATTGACAACAATATTGTTATTGGAGGTACAGTTGATCCTAGGTCCTGGAAACTGTCCATTGATAAAGATAGCCTGTTGAGGCACACCCAATGGAGATATCGTTCCATAAGTAACATTCCATTCGTAGAACACATAAGGATCCTCGGCTTTCACCGCAACTACTGAGAGACTAACCAACAAAGACACAATCATTAAACTAGTTCTCTCCATGTTGTTCCCCTTTTTATATTTTTTTTTGGAAATATTCTTTTGTTTTGTTTTTGGGGGAATTTTATTTATTTGTGACAAAGAAGAAGAGGGTATTGTTCTTCTTCTTCTTCTTCCTTTTATTTTTTTTATGTTTGTAGAGCTTGCATTTGTATGTTCATCATTGAGGCCTTTTATAGCAAGTTTTTTACCTCTTGCAACCACACATTCATAGATAACTATGGCGCTCCTTACATCGCGTTCCCTTTTTTAACAATATTGACTTATTCTGGCATAATTTTCATCCATAAGTTTAGCAAAATATGTGGTACAATTGCAAATGTTTTTACTGCTTCATATTTCTGGTCATTAATTAATAACCAAAATGAAAAAAAAAAAAACAGTAAAATAGCCTTAACATTAGCATACTAATAACTACCTTTTTACCATCCAAAAACAAGAAACGATACTTTTATGCATGCATGCACGTAATATATATACTAAACAAATTATTATGAATATAATTTTTAAAAAAATTGCAGTATATATAGTTATATCTACTAACTACAACATATAATACTAATTGAGAACATTGTCATTTGAATCTCCTTCTGAAAATAACTAGACAATCTAAATTCCAAAATTATCAATTTTTTAATTGTTTTGCTATTTGAAAATAATTATATATTGATATTGATATTTATTGATTATGTACTTTTAGAGAGGTATATGTGTAGTTTAATATGAGTGCTAATTTAAAAGAACTATGATTTTTCAGTTGTCTGCAAGTTAAAAGACGTATGGTTTGATTTGTATCTTATTATGACTTTTAACATTAGTGCATTGCTTGTATTTATAAGATATGATACTCTTTTCATTTCAATTTATTTATTTTATTTGTTTAAGTCAATTTAATTTAATTCTAATATTCCACGTGACATCTTTAAGACCTCAACATTAAAATACATTTTATATAACTTTAGTTTAAGACGATAAATTTTAAAAAATTTCTTTACTTTCTTAAATTGCATGTCATGTTTGATTTAAGTTCATAATGACCCTAAAATAGGAAAAATTTTACAATGGGAGAATCACAATCAACAAAAGTTGTGTGACCCTCCATTAATTTTTTGACACATAAGTTGTGGGTCCCTATATTTTTAATTTTGTAATGAAAGCAATGAATAAGAGAGAGAAAATATATTTATATAATTCATATGGGTCTTAATTGGTAAAATAAATTATATTAAATAAATATAAAAAATTAAAAAAAGAAGAATTATATGGCTCTTGTATGCAAAAAGATGTACGGTAAAAATATAATTTTTTTCTTTATGATTTCAATAAAGTTCACGTAAACTTTTGATCATTATTTGAGATAAAAATTACATCAAATTTATGTATTGATCCTATTTTTATTATTAGATATTTCATTTGTTTAAATTTATGATTTCTTTTTAAAATTTAAAAAAGACATATTTTTGTATTTAGAACAATAACATTTCCCATGAAATATCACAAATGAGATTTGAGAAAGGTAGAGTATATGCAAACTTTATAAGAGGGGGTGCTTCATCTTTTATATTTTATTAATAATTTAATTATAAAATAACATATAATTTTTACTCCCAATTAATAATTTATAACAACATAAATTTCCGGGTTATAAAATACTATATTTTATCTCAATTCAAATTTTTTTATTTTTTAAAATATGTACCGAGTCAAAACTTTCACATAAATATATAAAATAATATTTCAATGTTTTAGATTAGTAGAAAAATAAGTATTTAACATTTTACGTATAAAAGTGTAAATTCTATTGGAAAACAAACTCAAAACTGTTTTTAAAGTCAAACATTGAATTTTAAACATAAATGAAAAAAATTATTCTGAAAAAAAAAAAAAAGATATTCACATTTTAATATTTTATAACCAAGAAGATCCTTATAAATATTGATAGATTGAGTTTCACTGCATTTTAATTATAAAATTGAATAAACAAGGCATATTGTCTATGTGTCAATTTTACACATATTTTATATATTTTAGTTTATGTGAAAGTTTTGACTCTGTATATATTTAAATAAATAAATAATTTTGAATTGAGATAAAATATAGTATTTTATTACCCAAAAACTTATGTTGTTATAAATTATTAATTAGGAGTAAAAATTATATATTATTTTATAATTAAATTATTAATAAAATAAAAAAGATGAAGCACTCCATCTGATAAAATCTGCATACACTCTACCTTTCTCAAATCTCATTTGTGATATTTCATGAGAAATATTATTGTACTAAATAAAAAAATATGTCTTTTTTAAAATTTTAAAAATAAATCATAAATTTAAACGAATGAAATATCTATTAATAAAAATAGGATCTATGCATAAATTTGGTGTAATTTTTATCTCAAATAATGATCAAAAGTTTACGTGAATTTTTATGAAATCATAAAGAAAAAAATTATATTTTTACCGTTCATGTTTTTCATAAAAGAGCCATATAATTCTCCTCTTTTTTATTTTTTATATGTACTTAACACAATTTATTTTACCAATTCATTACTTTTATTATAAAATCAAAAAGATAGGGGTCCACAACTTATGTGTTAAAAAATTAATGGAGGGTCACATAACTTTTGTTGGTTGTGACTCTCTCGTTGTAAAATTTTCCCTAAAATAGGTTTGTCTTATAAAATAAAATTACATAAATGGCCTCCATAAGGGATGGTCTTGACTTTATGGCCTCACTTAATAAATTTTATCCATAAGACAAATGTTCTAATATTTGCCAATAAAGTGGACAATCATGATATTTTAAAACAATAAACCTAAACAATTAATCAGAAGTTTTGCCTTATACGCAAAAGTTTGAATGTTTTCCTTATAGGCAAATGTTAAAACTTATTTAGTCGGGACAAAAATTCAAGTAAGACCACATTCTTTGAGGGATCAAAATTCTTGAACGGACATTTGAAGTACAAGAATTCAAAACCGAACAGGTACACTAGCCTAAATTCCATAATGTATTTTTTATAGAGTAAAGCGTACCCCTGATCAATTATGACCAAATTTGCTACAGCATACTCCAACTTCACGGAGGTACTATTACCCCTTGAACTTAACCTTAGCATATTTTTATCAGCCTTTTTAGCTGATGTGGCACCTTTTATCAATCTTTTAACTGACGTGGGCCCCATTTTATGTAATAAAGGTATCACGTCAGCACAAAAGGGTAACAAAATTACACTAAAATTGAATTCACGGGGTAATAAGCTAAGACCCCTGTGAAGTTGAAGCGTCTCATAGGAACTTTGACCATAGCTCGGGAATACAGGATGCTTTATCTCTTTTTTTTTATAATTTATGCTATTTTATAAATCTAAAAATGAGTGGATGTGGCACCACAAAATAGAACCAAAACTCAGCAGGCTGTCATAGCCACTAGTCATAGACATGGTAATCCTTTTTGCAGCAACACAAAGTCCTGAATGATCACTTTGAAACAACTCAACTCAATCAAAGAACAGGCAAAAGGCAAAAGGCAAAATCAAGAATTCTTAACTAATGGCTTCTACAACTAGCTACACTTCACTTTGTTCTTTACTTAAACTCAATCAAACAAAGCAAAACACCCCATCATTATCTTCTTTGTTTAAGTTCAAGAATCATGTATGTTTTACCAGCAGCAATAGTATCTTAACAAGTAGTAGACATATAGGAAAGGGTTCAGTATTTGTTGTTAAAGCTGAGGCAACTCAATCTGCAAAATCAAAAGGAGAAGGACAAGAAGAAGGAGAAGAAGAAGTTAAGTATGAAGAGTATGAAGTAGAGATTGTACAGCCTTATGGACTTAAATTTACTAAAGGAAGAGATGGGGGTACTTATATTGATGCCATTGCTCCTGGTGGTTCTGCTGATAAGACTGGAAAGTTCACTGTTGGAGATAAAGTCCTTGCCACCAGGTATTTATCAATTCTTGACTCTGAATCTTTGTCTTGTTTTGACTTGGCGCCAGTGGCGGAGTCAGAATTTTCACTGAAGAGGTTTAGAAGTAAATTACGGACTGGTCGAAGGGTCAACATCTACTATATATACATAAAAATATTTTTGACCATGTAAAAATAGTATAATTTTCCGACAAAAGGGGTTCGGATGAGCCCCTGAATTCAATGTGGCTCCGACACTGCTTGGCGCAGAGTTTGAGAAGGTAAAAAAGATTATTGAATGTGATCTTTGTTTTGATTTGACACGCAGTTTAAGAAGGTAAAAAAGATTATTGAATGTGATCTTTAAATTAAAGATACGCAGGGTAAAAATGTGTTATGTGGTGGAAAGTAGAAACTAAAGAGTTGTCAGAAAAAGAATCCGCATTCTTTTTGAAAGGGATTAAAAACAAATAAGTTGAAGCGGAGAGAGTACTGAATATGACTTAATATCTGTGTCAATTTGATGTCTTGTTTCGACTTGGTACGGAGTTTAAGAAAGTAATGAAGTTTTAGAATGTGATCTTAAGCTAAAAATACGTAGAGTGTATCAAAATGTCTCTTTAATCTTGTGGTCTTATATATGTCATGTGGAGAGTTGAAATTAAAGAGTTGTCAGAAAAGGAAAAGGACTTTCTTTTTTAAACGGATGAAAAAGGAAAGTAGGACGAACAAATTGAAACGGCGAAAGCACCGATAAGACTTAATATCTGTGTCAAGTTTAGTATTTATTTGTCCATTTGTAAGTAAAGAATGTGCAATGCCAAAATGTGTTCAGTGCAGTGTTTGGAGAAGAAATATGGCCTGCTGCTGAATATGGAAGAACAATGTACACTATCAGACAGAGAATTGGACCCTTGCTCATGAAGATGCAAAAGAGATATGGTAGGCCTAAACTTCCACACCGGATATGTCGTATAACCCCGGCCCTTTAGAGTATCGATAGAATATGTATCAGTTAACTAAACCAATCTAGTCACCGATGGCTGATTTTTCCTCGATATGTTATCAGGGAAGGTGGAAGAAGTAGGTGAATTGACAGAAAAGGAAATCATCAGAGCGGAGAGGAACGCTGGTTTCATCAGCGACAGAATTAGGGAAATTCAAGTGAGTAAACAAGTTTCAAGTATAAATGATAGTACAAACTCTCTATACATATATACGCGTTGACCCTTTCGTTGTGATGTCTAAAACTCTCAGCTAACAAATGCTCGGAGGATGAAAGAACAAAAGGTGCAAAGAGAAACGGATCTTCGTGAAGGACTGAAACTTTCTAGGTAAGGCCATTTCACTGGTTGTCGTTTCCATGTCTAATATTCTGTATTTCCAAACCAAAAGTTCATATCATCGGATTGGATTGGCATCTACATATAACAGTTTAATGTATCTTCGTGGTTAAAGGAATGGCAAATACGAAGAAGCACTAGAAAAGTTTGAGTCTGTGTTAGGATCAAAACCAACTGGTGATGAAGCTGCTGTGGCAAGTTACAATGTTGCCTGCTGCTATTCCAAGCTTAATCAGGTAATTCTATTCACTAGTATTCATCGTTTTGATTGGCCGCTGAGCATTCTTGAATCTTAAAGTTTGAGTAAGCTGAGCTTTAAGCTGACCATATAAACTAGATCTTGGTTCTTGAAATGACTTTCTTTGTTGCTCCGTGATAGCTTCAAGCGGGGTTATCTGCATTGGAGGATGCGATGGAAGCAGGATTTGAAGATTTCAAGGTAAACACGAAAAACAAATTTGCAGGAAATAGTATGGTGTGTTGTAGTACCTGATTAACATTTCTGTCTGTTAACAGCGAATCAGGACAGACCCCGATCTTGCCAATCTAAGGACGTCTGAGAAATTTGAGACACTCATGAAAAGGTTTGATGAATCGTTCATCAATGAGAATGCCATCAATGCTATTAAGTCCCTATTCGGCTTCAACAAGAAATAGCAGCAGCATCACATCCGTAAACTGGTTGCTGGAAACTTACTTTGACATCCATGCACATATAAGGCAAAAGATGTGAACCTGCAACAAACTATGCTCTCCTTTTTTCGGATTTTGTTTATAGGGTGAGTTAAGAGATATGAAATTACTTCTAATCGTTGAATTTTTTTATTTCAATTGTATTATACTATGGTCATCCCATGTACATTCGAAACCTACTGATCTCGTCCATTGTTGTACTCCATGAATAGTACATGCTCTTAATTTGGTCAATGTGCCTACAGAAGAACTATCAGAATGACTACTGTGGAGTTATACTTTTGTAATTTCAGTGGAATTTCCATTGCTGAATGATAACCAGTCAAAAGTGTTTACCTACAAAAACAACTAGTGCACATTAACATAATCACTACAATGACTAGCTACCAGTCTATAGTCAACTATATACAGTGAATTTGTGACTGCAATACACAGTTCATTGACTTCACCAACCCACTATAAGTTGTCTTGATGCCACTCAAGTCAACATGAAGGACAGCTGATTTTTCTTTTCTTTGTCATACACAAACCATTGACTCAACCAGTGTGGGAAAAAGACTCTTTCTTTAAAACCAGAAATTGTTCATTCACTCTTTAGCTGTAAAAGAACCACCATGACCAAAACATGCCTACTACTTTTTTCACTGGGATTTCTCAGTTTCTTTAGAGCTGCTTTTTGTTGTCCAAATGATCAAAAACAAGCCCTTCTCAAGTTCAAATCTGCATTCCTGAAGAATACTGTTGTTAATTCATCTTCTTCGGACGGTTTCTTCAGCAATGAACTTGAGGACTGGAATTCCACCTCTGATTGTTGTAGTTGGGATAGAGTCATTTGTGACTCTAGACCAAATTCTAGAGCTGTTATTGCTCTCTATCTGGATTCCCTTCAATCTTTTAAGCCTGTCGCGGTCAGTTCTTCTGTTTTGGCACCGCTTTTTGGTATAAAATCTTTGAGGATGCTTATCTTGTCCTCAAATCACATTCAAGGCCAAATACCGGGTGAAGAGCTCGCCAATCTTGGAAACATGGTTCATCTTGACTTAACGCAGAACAACTTTACTGGCCCTATTCCTCCACAGGTTTTTCACTTGAGGCACCTGAAATATCTAGACTTGAGTGGAAATCTTCTCACTGGTGTTTTCATTCCTGAAGTAGGATATCTGCAGAAGTTGACGACGTTGAAGCTGGACGACAACTTAATTGGTGGGAATGTTCCTGCAGAGATCGGAAACCTCACCAAGATTCAAGAATTGTCCCTCAGAAACAACCATTTTTCTGGTGGAATCCCAGATTCAGTGTTGAATTTGAAGGGATTGCAAGTGTTGGATTTAAGGGGAAATCTGCTTTCACAGCAGATTCCAACCGAGATTGGGAGCTTGTCGAATCTTTCTACTTTGGCGTTGAGCAAGAACAAGCTGACTGGTGTAATTCCAAGTTCGATAAAGAACATGACCAAGTTGGAGACTCTAAAGTTGGATAACAATATGCTTATTGGTGAAATTCCATCTTGGTTATTCAACATGAAGGCTCTGAAAAATCTGTTTCTTGGAAAAAATGGATTGAAATGGAACAACGATGCCAAGATAGTGCCTCGATGTATGTTATCTGGACTGTCTCTTCAGTCTTGTGGCCTTGTAGGACCGATTCCAGGATGGATTTCTTCACAAAGAAGTCTCGATTACTTGGATTTGAGTAAAAACCAGCTCGTAGGAACTTTCCCTCGATGGCTTGCAAAAATGGAACTTGGAACTGTTATTCTGTCGAATAACAATCTCACCGGTTCTCTCCCTCCTAGTTTCTTCCATTCCAGGAGTCTATCTCTTCTTGACCTTTCAAGAAACAGGTTTTCAGGGGAACTGCCAGAAAGCATGGGTAATGCTACCGCGATTATGATTCTCATATTGTCCGAGAACAGTTTCTCTGGGAAAATTCCGAGATCCATAACCAATATTTATCGCTTGCTACTGTTGGATTTGTCAAAGAACAGACTTTCTGGTACAATTCCAGTTTTTGATCCAACTTCTTTTCTTGCAAATGTTGATTTATCCTCGAATTCCTTCTCCGGGGAAGTTCCTCTAACCTTTTCCCAAGAAACTAGGATTTTATCCTTATGGGGAAACAATTTTACGGGCAGTTTGGCAAGGAACCTGACCAATTTTGACATGCTTGAGCATCTTGATCTTCATGACAACAGAATCACAGGTGAACTCCCAAACTTTATCTCAGAAATGTCCACCCTTAGAAGCTTGAATTTGCGGAATAATTCCCTACAAGGTTCGATTCCTTGTAGCATTTCAAACTTAACTAATCTGCAAATCCTTGACTTATCGCACAACAGCTTCACCGGAAGCATCCCTGCAGAGGTCGGAAATCTAGTCGGAATGATTGAAACACCAAACACTTTTTCATCAATTTCATCGATTTTCACCTTCTCGATTGAGTACACTGACCTGATAGTGAACTGGAAGAGGTCAGTACAGAGTATGTCATCGAGTGCCCGCATCGACATGTACTCTTGGCTGGACTTGTCAAAGAACCATCTGTCCGGTGAAATCCCATCTTCTTTAGGAAAACTTAGAGGCCTAAAGATGCTTAACATCTCTTACAATGGCCTTAAAGGGGAAATTCCATCAACTCTTGGGAATTTGGAGAGTCTTGAGAGCATAGATTTATCTCACAACAGTTTATCTGGTTCAATTCCCCAGTCCTTTAGAAAGCTTCAACAACTCACTACTTTGGATGTCAGCAATAACCATCTAAAAGGCAAAATCCCAGTTGGTGGCCAAATGGATACAATGGATGATCCAGCTTATTATGCTAATAACAGTGGTCTTTGTGGCTTCCAAATTCAACTGCACTGTCCCGACAACAAGTCACTACAACAAACGGAACCAGAGGATGAGAACGAAGAATCATGGTTCGCCTGGGAAGCAATGTCGATTGGATTGCCATTTGGTTTCACTGCAACAACATTAGCCATATTTCTTACTGGATTTTGCGAGCTTACAGAACAGCGCCGCCGCCTCCTAAGAAGGCAGACCGGGTGCTGAATCCCTTGAATACGCATAGTGGAAATGGAAATAATTTTACTACTAATAAATATTTCCATTCTGGGAGTGTGTTTACATTTGAGTGTTATACTGGTGTGGTGTAAAAAACAGCATGATTCTGCCTTTTGATTCAGCTAAGAATACAAAAGAACAGAAAATTATTGCAACCTAGGCTCTACTTTTCGATTAAAATATACCACACAAACTCTTCGATTTTAACCAGTCAAGCTGATCATTGGCGTGTGTGCTACCTGTTTGTGACAATCAAAATAAGCTTTTTCAGTACCATTCAAGCATAACACGTTCGTGCACATAAGCTTTTTCTGTAGCCTTCAGATGCTAGAACCAGAAAACATACAGCAAGAGAAGACAGTGAACTTGCGTGTGGTTTTATTACTCAGACGAATCAAGCAAGAATAAACATCAATTTGGCTTCACACTTTTACAACAGGGAGCAATTGTCAGTTGACCTGAATTCTCACATAAGAAATCTTGAAGTGACCACAATCCGCAATGGCAGGAAAGAGAGACGTGAATAACCTTCACTCCCAGATAATCAAATGAGGAGTCTGGCATTGAAATGAATGCATCAACTCCACTTCTACTAAAGCGCGGATGGATGAGAATCTTGATGCAAATGAAAAAGAATAGCAATGCTGATGGAAGCATGCTTAGATGAGTGACTTTGGCGCCTGTAGCTTTTCCAATCGTGAACAATGTTCTCGTGCACATGAAGTCAATTCTTCATTGTTCTTCTATTACGTAAAACTGCAGCTACTTGGAAGTAGTTGCAGGAAGAAGCTGGTTAAGTAGCATCAAAGAATAATGCATAGACAATGTTTTGTCTCCTCTTCTGTGTCAGTATCTCCCGTTTCACTGCAGAAACATCAAATCGTAACATTCAGCTTAATATTTAAGGAACAAGAACAGAGGGAAAATAAAAATGAAATAGGAGTTAGAGAGAACATGACAAGAAAAGTGAAAAAAAAAAAATTAAAAACGTAATATTAATTCATCTTATCTACTTGCATAAAGAAGCAACGAGAGCAGTTTTGACTCGAACGTCCTAATTTATCCAGCAAGATGGCAAGAAAATTTATCCATCGGGAAAGAGGAAAGATGGAATTTTATACTAAATGTAACATATCAAAAAGGGGGAAGCCTTGGAGCAACAGTAAAGTTGTCTCCGTGTGACCTACAATTCAAGGGTTTGAGCCATGGAAAAAGCCACTAAGGCTTGGGGTGCGGCCCTTTCCCCGACCCTGCTAATGCGAGATGCTTTGTGAACGGGCTGCCCTTTTTATGTAAGATCTCAACATGCTTCTCTAACATGGGAGACAGAGAATGCACCTACTAACACTATGTTTCTGAATGGTTAGATCTTTATGTATTTCGGTGTATTCCGGAAGAAGTAAGTTTCCTTTCTTTCATATGTCCAGAATGCCTATTTACCAATGTTTGTACATGTCCAATCAACTAATTCTTCAAGATCAATCTGATGACTGCTCAATAAACAGCTTCAAGGTTCTGAGCCTTAAATCCTGTTCTACAAAAAATTTCACTAAGCGGGTTTTATATAAGCTGAAAACCCAACACCATCTCCGCTAACAGTTCGTAGTTGTAGTTCAATTTTCATATCACACCCTCTCCATCCAGATTTTTTTTATTAAAAAAAAAACATTCATACTCGTTTAGTATAAGAGTGTACATCAAAATAAACCATGTTTAGCATCAGCGAAGAAGGCATAACAGAAAGTGAAACAAAATGCCATGTACAAAGATATTTGAACCAGAAGCTGTGTCCACAAACTAGCTATATATGGGCACATCAAGTAAACCTTGTACGATATCAGCAACAAAAATTGGAGAAAGGAAAAAACAAGCATTGCACATTGGTACTGTATTTATCATTGTTCACTCAATTTCATATCACACCCCATGTCCAACTTAGACATTAGAAACTTTCTCCCAAACATTCTAAATTGAAAAAGTCCTTTGGTCAGATCTTCATATTCTTATCACATCCCTACATCTAATTTTCATAGTTTCTTCAGACATATAGAGGAGTTTTTTTTGTTTTTTGATAATTGTGGTGTCCCAGCCAGCTTTCGCGCACCTCAACTAATTCCATGGAATACCTACCACCTCCCACCAGCAGAAGGTACCAGGTAACTCTATCCATCAAGGCCTTCGAGATAGATTGGAAGAAATCACTTAGTGTTTTTATCTCCGCTGGGATTTGAACCTGAGACCTCACCCAAGTTGTTCAAACTTCTAGCAGTTAGATCTCAATAATATATCTAAGTAACCTGGATCTATATTCTCCACATTTTACCATCTTAACTAAATTTCCAATAACAGAATTAACAAAATCACCTCAATTAAGCAGAAACAAGAGCAAGACGGTAATGTTGATGAACAAAAGTTTACCTGGATTCAAACTCCTTGATGTCAACAAGTTCTTTCCCTATGTTATCCATCCATTGAACTCTCTTCTTGTCAGTAATATCATTTGAAGCAGCATCAGGACCTTTCCTAATACAGCTTTTAAGACCATTTGATGCATTTATACTAACCTCAGATTGTTGATTAGAGGCACCAGCAGGAACATGTGGGGTACTTTCCAATTTCAATGGACCTGGTGTATAAAGATGAGCAGCAGAGGGTTTACAGAAACAAATAAATGGACAATGGATTTTGCAGAACAAAACCCTCATCAAACTGCCTTCCTTCATCAATAACTCATTTCAAGAATGACCATTACAACTGAAAAAGATCCAATCTTTAACCTCATAAAGCCTCCATATTTTCATATGACAAATTTCCAATGACCTGACACCTAGTACACATGCAATAATGATGTGTCCCAAATCCACCAGAAAACAACAAAAGTAATAAATTCATCCAAGTTAAAAAAGGAAAAAAACTTTATTTTTCAAGAAAGTAACAGAACCCCTCAATCAAACAACATCATAATAATATCAAGAAACAACTCTTACTCCTGCCACTTTTCTTTTACATGAAAATTCTGATTCTTTTAAGACTTTATTTTAATGTAAAGAAAAGGACATGTCTTGTAGTTAGGATAGAGAGAGAGAACAAACAAACAAACAAAGAAAAGGTGCTAGCTTTCATCTAATAGTGAAATGCCTGTCCTACCCTCTGCTGATTCATTGAAACAAAAACCAAATTGGAAATGGGGTTTCAACAATGGTGATTTAAAGGACAAATCATTGTTCTCAATTCGATCAGTACTCGAAATGTTAATGGAAAATCTCAAAGAAGATGATGATAACAGGTCAAAAATTCATTTGGGTAGAGGTGACCCATCTGCAATACCATGTTTTCGA
>JAPEIP010000009.1:41646992-41660590 GCA_026120095.1 Capsicum chinense
CTCCTGCCACTTTTCTTTTACATGAAAATTCTGATTCTTTTAAGACTTTATTTTAATGTAAAGAAAAGGACATGTCTTGTAGTTAGGATAGAGAGAGAACAAACAAACAAACAAACAAAGAAAAGGTGCTAGCTTTCATCTAATAGTGAAATGCCTGTCCTACCCTCTGCTGATTCATTGAAACAAAAACCAAATTGGAATTTTTATCTGAAGGATGAGTTAATGTCACAAGGAACAAAAAAAAGTACAGCTGATGAAGAAGGTGATGCATACCAACTTTCAAAAGACTCCAAAATGTATCAACTCCACACAAACTACTTTTTTGTCACCAACCACCATGATAGTAGTAGTAATATTTTTTTTTTTGTGAACATCCAACAAAAGTGTGATCGAATTTTGGACAAACAAACAAAAAAAAATTGTTTGGTAAATAAAGAAATGAATAGGGATCTTCAACAAACAAGATTAGGTCACCAAGACAAGATTGTACAAGAAAAGAAGAATATGCAAACACCAAACACAATGTGGAGTTTTTGCTATCTAGTAGTGCCTTGCATGATGGTAACCCCACTTTAAAAGTTAATGACTTTGGACAACAATACCATAAGTCTTCCTATTGATGCTTCTTATTCTTTTTAGGCAATCCATAACTCATTTGATTTCCATAATATTAGTCTTTTTTTGTTTTCTTTCTTTCTTGGTCATATTGGACTTCAAACCAAGTTGTTGTCGTGCGATCAAGACGTCATGGATTCAAGTCGTGAAATAGTCGGAGTTTTAGTGCGCCGAGTTATCCTTTATTGACTTCATACCAATACATTTTATAATGATCATTCAAAGCCTTGTATTATTTTTTGCTTCTTTCACTTTTGCTTTTGCAATACGTTTAATTGAGTGTTGATGAATATATAGACTTATTATTATCAAGGCATAAAAAGTTCAATATGGTGGTTGTGTAACCATGTGAAAGTTATAGAGCAAATAAGAAAAGAATCTTTTACTTTTTTATAGGCCATAACCTTGAGGTAATACTTTCTCATCATGCACTATTAATCATTCAATAGTTTACCAACACATTTTAATTTTACTGTACTGGCAATATTTCAAAATGGATTAGTTTTCCATGTTCTTTTTTTTTTTTTTTCCATTTTGGAAATTCATATCATTTTCATACAATCTAGATCCATTATTTACGCCTTGTAAACTTTTTTTTTTCTAAATCTAGATTCATTTCTCATGCATGTTCTTACCATTTAGGTATCCATATCATTTTTGGTGCAAGCTAGTGATATTGTATTTTCTAATTACACAAATAAAGCTTCCGCTAGGCACCGAGTTCAGGGAAGAATCAAACCAGCTTATTGTACGGAGTTTTATCTTGCATTTCCACAAGAGGTGGTTTCGACTGTTTAAACATGTGACCTCCTGATCGCAGACCATACCACTACCTCGGGTGAAGTAGAGAGGTTGCTTCCGATAGAACCCAACTCAGGACCACACATAGATAGTATGTGAAATGAAAATATATAGAAGCAACAAAATGATTAAGAGGAAGGTCCATAAAGTTGAGAGCTTTAATATTTAAGGACAGAAATGACAAAAAGTTGGGATCTTTAGACAACAACTTTATAAAGAAAAAATTAACTTTTTTTTATCCCCTAAGATTGGGACAAACGCATGGGGTAATGTATTTGATTGCGGAAGCAAAGTTGTTGTCTTCTTGGCCTACAACCCCCTAAACTTTTTCAAAAATGAATGAAAATAGGTCTAGCTATCAGTGATATAATTCCAATATCAAAAGCACATCACGCTTGATTTTCGTATGCATGATCATCGAGGATTGTGGCGGGATGGATAAAATTTAATTTATCATTAATCAGAAGTGTCGCATTCAAGTCCTGGGTGTGGAAAACTTCTGGTAGGGAGCATATTCGTCCTTCTTTAATGAACTATAGACAGAGCGGATCCGAATTAGTCGAGCTCAAATGCAATATCGGATACTAGACAAGAAACAAAAAGCAATAGCCTAAGCATCACTTCATGAACGCTCGTGGTAGTAATTATTAGAAGTTCAAAAGGAGAAAGTAAGAAACAATTAAATTAGTGGTATGTGGCTTCAAAATTTTAAAGAGGGATTAATTGTGTATTTTCAACAATTACTAGGGATGTTGTGCAAGTTTAATGGAACTATTGGTATCTAGCTAGTTGGGTAAATGATGATAGATAATTGAGTAAATTTTGGGAGCCTAAAGCAAACGTTTTACTAGCTTTATCCTTGAGTCACCCTTGCAACTATCCTGACTCAAAATTGGCAAAATTTGTGTAGTAAGCAACACTTCGTGAAGCTATTGTTGAATCTTGAGGACTGGGAAAGCAATAACATCGCGGATGCTAGCTGAGTTTGTCAAAAGCATTACTAGCCTGTCAATGCCAAGTCCCTGTCAAAAGCATCGCGGAGCAATAGTCAGAATGTTTCAACTCTACTTCTTATGAATCATCAACGACTACAAGTTCCGTAGGTTGGAAAAAGTATGCACTTTAGAAAGAATTGAATCAACATACCATTCCGGAAGCTGGAGGCATTCCGTATTCCAAAGCTGTGAGGAAATCTTCGTCAAGAGTTACTTCATACGAGTCATCATCATCTTTGCTCTCTTGTTCCTTGGCACCGGCTACCTTATTTAAGTCTGATGCTGCTTTTTTCTCATTATGCTGCCTCACTTGTTCTTCCAAGCGTCTCCTCTGCAGCAAGTTTAAACACGACAGTAAATTTCTGTGCTGCATATATAGCACGCAGTACACCCAGACTTACAAATAATTCACTGATTATGTCGTGAATATGACTTCAAGTTCATGACTGTTGGTCCTGCTAGATCCGGCATTCTGACCAAGCAATTCTCACGAATCAAGTAGCATAGATGTACAGAGTTTCAAGATTTCAACACTAGAATACCTGGTCCAGAGGATCAGTTAATTCTGAGAAGGCATTCGCCATCTCACGACCACAAATGAATAGCTCAAATCTCTCAGTTAAGCCTGAATGCCTGCAAAAAACAAATATCGCATAACAAGATAGTTGTGGTGTATAATAGAAGTGAAAACTACTAAAGCAGTCTACTTTTGTACTATAATTTTAAAATCAGGTAAAACAAAGTCTACTTTTTGTATTATATTACACAATCTAATATTCATTTGAAGCAAAATATCACAAGATCCAATATTAACATCAGGAAAAGTACCTTCTATGTGGTTTGGCCAGTGGAGATATTTCAATAGGATAGTCCAAGACAAAAGTCGGTTGTAGAAGCTTTGGTTCTACTACCGTCTCAAAAACCTGAAAATGGGTACAACACAAAGCAGTTCACATAAAAGAACCATCTTAACCAATAAGATATTGTGGCATTGATATGTGGTTAAAGCTGCTAGTTCTATTTATCTGCAGAAGGGAACATAAAAATTTCTAAAGAACATTATTCAACCTCATTAAGCAAATGTCCAACAGAAGAGCATGCTTCAATTGAATTCCTATCCAGATCATCACCAAGAATATCAATTGCTTTAAGAGTATGTTCTTTAGCAGCTTTAAGATCGTCACCAAAGTTTTGAAAATCAATCCCCGTAGCTTCTCTCACAAGATTATGCATTGTTTCCCTCCTCCAAGGTCTTTCCAAGCAGATCTCCACACCCTGCAAGAAAGCACAAAGTTTGATTCCTTAGCTAAAGTTAAAGGGCGATTTAAAAAAATGAAATACCAAAAGTGAGACCAAAAACCTATTAAGCATAAAACTCATAATTCACTGAAAAGTTGGTTCAACTCATTAAATGTGTAAAATCTGACCATGTTTCAAAACCAGTGCTAAAACATTTTCCACATTCTCCAAGAAAACATATGCAGCACATGAAAAGACATGAGGTACGATCTCTGGAAAAGATAAAATAAGACGAGGTGGTTTGCATCAACTCAAGGAAACAGGTCAGGTATCCAAATAGAAACTGAAAAATGCTGCGCTGGGCATTTTGGGCAAACATTATTCCGCCATTCAAAATAATGTTATTATGATGAGAGAATATTTTTGTCACGGCACACAAGATGGTCGAATACAGAAGATACATCACTTAAGGAAGCTGTCTATGAATGGAAACTGAAAAGGTGCCAAACAAAAACGCATGATGCCATTGAGAAAGAAGTTCACATGATTCCTCCTATCACTCATGGTCCATCCTTAGAGCCAAATCAAGAAAGAACTAGGTTGGCTTCTAAGGGAACTTAAAAGAATAATCAAAGTCAGAAGCTTGCAAGTTCAACCAATTCTCAGTATTAAGACTTCAATATAAGGATGGTTGCCACACGTATTCCTGTAAGTGACTAGTATCATGTTCGACAGAGCAGATACATGAAAATACAAAAAATGATCACCAATTTCAAACACTACTGATCAAGATTAGCCAGAGGAAAGGGTACTTACCTGGTAATCAATTTTAAGTTTCCCATTAACTGCAAGGGCACATCGGGTCACAATCTCTTCTGCCATATTCATCATGCTTTCATAGTCAGAGTATGCTTCATATATCTAAAATGAATGTTAAAACGATTATTGATCATTTTGCAGGAAAACTATTTGATTAAACATTCTCCAAATGGATCTGTAAATTCGCTTTGAAGCCCAATAAACTAAATAACGAGAAGTCCTTTGACAAAGAGCTATTACCTCAATGGTGGTGAATTCAGGATTATGACGAGTTGAAATGCCTTCATTGCGGAATATACGACCAATTTCATACACTTTTTCGAATCCCCCAACCTATCGTCACGCAAGAAATATGATGGACTGTTACAAAGAAGCAGAAAAAGCACAGCTCTTCTAATAAGAGTGAGGAAAGTACAACAGAAAGTAGGGGTTCTTTCCTTCCCCATTTTTTGTCCTATGTGCACAAATGCACAGGATTAATCATGGTTCCAGCAGCTATTCAATCTTTTACGTTTATCTCCATGAAGAAATAAATAATTGAAAGTAGTCTCATGTAAACATTTTCTTGGAAAAGAAATATAATGTTAACTGCAGGAAAAGCTCACCAGCATTCTCTTCAGATGAAGCTCTGTTGCAATTCTCAAATAAAGATCCCTTCCAAGAGAATTATGAAACGTAATAAACGGCCTAGCCTCTGCGCCACCAGCTGCTCCCTAGTAAATGAAACTCTGATTAAACACAATAGGAAAAATGCGCTTCTTAGAAACGACAGAAATACAAATCCTCAAAAGGGGAGGGGAAAACAAATAGATAGGATAAAGTCAGAATCACAGTTACTAATATGTAAATATCAAGTCTTTTTTCTTTTTATTTTTCTATTCTTCCTTTATATACTAACCCTTAATTGCTCAGCAGGGACAGAAGTATGGCAGAAAGATACGGGATCATCCAAATCCAACAGCTTTAGCTCAAACATTGTATATATGTTAAGAATCCACTAAAGAAGTATAAATAATGCATTGCACCCAATAAATCAAAATAGAATCAAAATCGAACCCATAAATATCAAATCTTGGATTGACCTGTGTTTATCAGGATACCTAGAGCGAGGACAACTGATTTGCACGAACATTGCAGTAACAAACTGACATGTAACATTAATACGATCAATTCTAACACACTAGCCTTGTCATATGCTCATGACCCACTAGTAAGGAAGAGATTAGAGAATGCAGATGGGTCCCTAAAGCTCCAAGTTTGCCTGGCAGCACCAAGGTTCATCCTTACAGCTGAGAACTTAAGAGAAAGAAGTATAGCACACACAAACTGATGATATATATAGAAGAGATTGGGAGAAGATGCAGATCGTTCGCTGGTCATTGTCAGGTAACATACCAGTTATGGGGCATGCATTGAATTTATTTGGTACAGAATGGACCATGTGTAACACCAGAAGAGATATGCTAATTCGCTCAGGATTGAGGAGGAGAAGTGAAGCTTAGCACATAGTTCCTCTAACTCTTATGTGGAAGCATTCGAAGGGGTGGAAAACTCCTCTTTACAAACTAGGGGCCTGTTTTCTATGATTTTTTGGTGCACCTATAAGATTTCAGTTAGTACATATGACCAGGTGCAACATAGAATCACATTTTTATTTAGATTCTCTTAACTTTTGCATGCATGCCACATGTATATGAGAGTTCTATATTAATACCACAATTATTTTATTGAAAATGGAAGAGATTAACGTGGGAATCATCTAACTCCTTCCATTCAAGGATATTTTGTGGGGATTGAAAACCTGCCAGTTCCTCTTTCTTGTAACAACCAATACCAGTTAAAAAAACTATATTCCCTGAACAAGAATCCAGCACTTGGAGTTTACAAAAGCAAACGTTTTGACACCGAAAACATATTATAGTCTTTCATGGAAGAGTAGCTCACAAGCTTTATCGAAAAATGCTAAAATGGAAAATAGATCACAACTAAATAACCAATAACATTTGCCCGTACAACCAAAAGGAACTTCACAAACCTGGAGAACCGGTGTTTCAACTTCCACAAAACCAAAAGATTCCACTGACTGACGTATCTCTGATATAATCTACTGAAGGAAGGATTAAATCAGCATGGAATATAGTGCACATTTTTTCATAGGGAAAGACGAAATATTATGCATTTACAATGTCCATTTCTGCCTATTGCAGCAGAACTTCCAGAGTAAGTAGCAGTATTAGTTTACTACAAGTCTCCACCTTAGGTAATTCAAGAAAGACAAAACAATATATAACTAATCATAAAACGGCTATTTCTGAGGTTAACTTCATTTGCAAGAGACTATTACTCTGGGAAGATTCAAAGAAACAAATGCTCAGAGCAATACAAATAGCTGAGAGCATTTTCCTTAACACAAGAAAATTGCAAGTAGAATCTTGTCGATTGTGGTTTTTATTAGTTAAATGTGGTTAAAAGTGCATTAGTTGTTCTTATCACTCCGGATTCCGATCTATATGACCTCCAGGCATAGAGACAATTTTTCTATGAAGTGTATATAAATATCACACAAGCTAAATTAATAAGCTGAAAAGTTGTTTAAAATTTAGGGCTTGAATTAGGCTATTTATAGATCATGATCTGGGTTAAACAGATTGAACTGGGAACACAATAAAGTAATCAGACATGTGGATCCTCAAGACCTCAACAAACGAGAAACTTTACAAAACCAAAAGAAGAGACAAAAAAAGTACTGATCAATATTATTCTTTCAATAAGTGAGATATCATCTATATGATGTGCTACATGCACTCCAAAAATCAAAAGGCATGTTTGAAAGCAAATATTTGAAAATCCAGCTACATTCTGATCTAGTAAGCTATTGTTAAGAAATAATGAGATGATATAGGAAGTGGAGGATGCTAACCAAAAGATAGTTTTGAGACCAAAGTAAGAACAGAAAACTATATGCTCCCTGACTCACAAAATTGATGAAATCTCCAGTTATTTTAGTGTGGAAGGAGAAAATAGAAGAAAGTTTGTAGACCAACGATCACAAACTATTAACTCGGTGAAATGTGAATATATCCATACTGCTGAGCAAAGTAATTTACTGAAAGCTTTACAATTCAAGAGGTCACCAAATGATGATAAGAAAGACGTTATTGTACTTTTGACGTAACAGTCAGAAGATAAATAAATAGCTAACCTACCTTTGCCCTCTTGCGAAAGGTATCAGCCACCTCAGGATTTGCAATCATGTCAACATACCTATCATAAACAGCAAGGAGAGTGAACACACCCTGATTTTGGAATACGAAGCTATCACTATTTGCTCTTGCTTTATTATTATTTATTTTTTTGAGCTATAACAATTTGTTCCATGCTTTATTAGCACATGCCTCAACAACATTTTCGTGCAACAGTAAAGAAAATTAGTCATTAGACTGGTTTCCTCCTCGTATGCATACGATATCATGAGAAGAAAGTCAGAAACATTTGGAATAGAAGATATCCTCTCAAGAAACCTGACATTGAAAAATAGTTGTAGGTATATGTCAAATGCCGAAATCTAAGGCAGATTGCATATTTCCCTTTGCTTTAGCTACTTTAAACGATCAAGTTATATGGAAGCACAAAAGCAATGCTCCCAGGACTTTGTTTTAGCGGTACTAGCCCTCGGATAGAGGGATAGGTCCATTATTCATCAAGTTTCAAATTGTGTGCAACTAGCCTTCGGGGATTTCTCGGTTATTAAAAAAAGAAAGTGAAAGGAAAATACAAGCAGAGAACCGCATAGCAAGTATATGAGGCAAGGGCGCCAGACAAATATGCAGACAACCCCTGCACATAGCAGGAGCTTTAATGCATTGGACTGCCCTTTATTTTGGAGGAATAAAATGTGTCAGTTATTTCTTTTTTGATAATGTAAAATTTCATTAATAGAAGTACCGAGGAGGTACAAAAATGTGAGTCATAATATGTATTCAAACTGAGAAAATAAAAAGCTTAATTGTAGAATGATCCATTCTAGAGAATTCCTATGATAGTCGTGCAATCACCCCTCCAGAAACAAGTCAGAACCATGCAACTAGAAGCTTCAACCATAAATTGGTGAAAGAAATAAAACTCACCGCTGTCGATAGCGCTTGTCTATATCAGTTAAGCCATGATATTTGTCCGGCAATGGAAGCAATGACTTCGTGAGAATTGAGAATGATTTTACGCATACAGACAGCTCCCCTAGAAAAAAATGAAAAAAAAAAAAAGGGAAGAAAGACTTCAATGAAAAGTGCTTCAAGACAACAGCCGCTTCAAGACTTCAAGACAACAGCTCAAACAATCAAAGAAACAGAAGAAACAAAGTTCAAAAAAATATGATTCACGTCTTTGCAAAAAGCAATTACTCAAAATCATGCACATTTTTTCATGAGTTTGGAATCATAAACCAAGTCAAACTTAAATGGCATATACAGAACCTGAAGACCAAATTGATGCTACTGACTAAAAGGAAGCAAATTTTAAAAGCCTGCGACGCCAACCAGAAATTTCCATCTTAGGCATGTATAGGATACCATGACTATCTGAATGCTCGTGGATATATCATCTGCTTCCTTAAAATAAAAATTGAAGAACTAAAAGATAGGATGACCTTGATGAATGAGTAACAAGTTTTAGCGAACCACAAACATGGATTAAAATATACTACTTCAGTTCAAAATGCTTATCGTACCTTCAACTTTGTGTTTTCCTGAAAATTAGTCAACATCCCCAAAAACTCTTTTTTTTTTCAAAAAAATAAGGAATTTGATACGTTAAATACTAGAGAAAGAAAATTTAATTGGATCCGCATTACTCTTCCAGACACAACTTTATGTTCTAATTTATTCTTTAAGAACACAAAATCAAATATGACCCTATTTTCCTCCTCTTAATACTAACTGTCAAGACAAAAGGGATAAAGAAATTGGACAGTACCAAAATGTGTATGTACTATCTGAAAAGAAGTTGAGTTTATTCCTAAGGGACCTAAATTTTGGCATGTTCATTGATGAACAGCAGCACTTGATCTCATAGATCTCTCATGCATGGTCACCTCAAAGGTTATAAGCAGACAACAACACGGCCTCCTGTGTCCAGGGTTTTTATTGTTCTTGTAGCTTTCTTTTGACTAAAAGCTCATATTTATTTAATTTGATTTGTGTTTTTCCTTCACCCGGGCAATAATATGATCAAAAGAAGAAAGAATAAAGGAAAGAAGAAAATTCCTCTTGATGCAACCAAAGGAACAGCAAAGAAGAGAGTGTATAATTCAATTTTTTGCAACATGTATACCCTTGATGTGTCCACCACATGTCTTCAGCATGTCAAGAAGAAAGCAACATCTTTTTTACTGGGTTGCAAGCTCTAGTTAGGATCTTAAAACTACTAGCGGATAGACCCAAACTGATAATAAGATGAAAAGGAAGAGGAGGAAGAGGATTCAAATATTTCACAAGACTACCGAAGGCAAAAAAAATGCACAAATGTATTTATGAACTAATCTGTCGTAGGTTTAAATTACTTCCAAGTTCAACGATGAATATAGATATAAGTGAATGGTGAGCCTATTCATAAAATAAATAAGAATGGATGTCAAAGTAGAACTAGGATGGGTATAGACACAAAATAACCTTTCTCTGTGCGCTTGATTGAACCATTTGCGCCCAATATATCACCAATATCAACAAGGGTCTTCAATTGCTCAAACTGATCACCTACAAGCCTTTCCTTCTCACAATAAAGCTAAAACCAACAATAACTTATTTCAGTGGAGTGCAACATTTGTCTATCAAAGATTGATAATTTAAAGGTAAAACAACAACAACAACAACAACAACAACAAACCCAGTGTATTCCCACAAAGTGGGGTCTGTAGAGGGTAAAATGTACGCAGTCCATACCGCTACCTCCGAAGAAGTAGAGAGGTTGTTTCCAATAGACCCCCGGCTCAAGATAAAGGATAGTAAACAAGAGCATATTAAAACATGAAGCTGGGTGGATGGCATAACATAAATAAGGAATAAGACATAATAAAATAAAAATCAGAGCAATACAAAATAAGATAAATAAGCGCAATATGGAATAAGAGATAAGAAATAGGACATCAGAAATAGGAAACCCACCTAGTAGCAACACACACTCACAGACCAAAGATACCCACCACACCCAAACCGTCCTAACTAGGGGCTCCTACCTATGGACACAGTCCTAGGGTTACTAACCCTGCTATACATGAGCTCTTCTAAATACTTGCTACAACCCACGCACTCATCCTAGCCTTCTACCCTTATCGGCGACCTCCACACCTTCCTATCTAGGGTCATGTCCTCAGTAAGCTGAAGCTGCTCCATGTCATGTCTAATCACTTCCCTCCAGTATTTCTTCAGCCTACCTCTCCTCCTCCTGAAGTCATCCAACGCTAGCCTCTCACATCTACGAACTGGGGCATCCATGCCCCTCCTTATCACATGCCCAAACCATCTCATCCTTCCCTCCCGCATCTTGTCCTCCACCGAAGTCACTCTCACCTTCTCCCGGATAATCTCATTCCTAACTCTATCCCCTCTAGTAAGCCCACACATCCAACGCAACATTCTCATTTCCGTCACCTTCAATTTTTGAATGTGGAAGTTCTTGACTGACCAACACTCTGCTCCATACAGCATGGCTGGACGGACTGCCACTTTGTAGAATTTGCCTTTAAGCTTAAGGGGCACCTTCTTATCACACAACACTCACGAGGCGAGCCTCCACTTCAACCAACCTGCTCCAATACGGTTAGAGACATCCTCATCAATCTTACCATTCCCCTGGATCATAGCTCCAAGATAGTTAAAACTATCCCTCTTACAAACATCCTGCAAATCCAACCTCACCACCACATCGTCCTCCTACCTCAAGTCACTAAACTTGCATTCCATATACTCCGTCTTGGACCTACTCAACATGAACCCCTTAGATTCAAGGGTTTGCCTCCAAACCTCCAATTTTTCATTCACACCCCCCCGCGTCTCATCAATCGGTACTACATCATCCGCAAACAACATACACCAAGGCACCTCCCCTTAAAGGTAAAACATTGTTGCTTAACCAGAAATAAGAGAAAATCCATCATAACAGGTTCAAGGGATATATCTCAGAGAGGTTCCTAACTTGAAAATAGCTAACTGAACCTAAAGGTTCAAGAAATTGCAATCCCAGTTTCTTTTGTACATAATTGCTAAGCTAAACAAGAAACACATGAAATGTGTTGAAGTATAGTTTAAAAGGAATATGCAGTTGGACCAAATAGAGGATAGGCCTTATCCATATCCAGTACTGGATACAGCCTATCTAGTAAAGAAACCAATAGCCAGTACCATGATTCATAATTAATTAGATGTACAAAGAATCTGTATTTTATAGTAAAGCAGCACTACAGCTATTGCAGCTGACTGACAGCCGGCAATGTAAAACATCGAAAGAAAAAACAGTAAGTAGATTATGGCAAATATAAAAACCTGAATCATGCCAGAATCATCTCTCAAAGTTAAAAACGCGAGCTTTCCAAAAGCTCTGCGAGCCACTATTCTTCCTGATATAGACACATAATCATTTTCGCTGTTTGACTCTTCACCATTTCCCAGATTCTTATAAATCTCTTGCAGTTGACTGGCCGTGTGAGTTCGATCCCACTTATAAGCATAGGGTTCCAAGCCATTGCTTCTCAATTCTTCCACCTGTGAGCAAGCAGAACACTTACGCTCTGAAGAAGAAATTGAAGATTTACATGGACATGGCATAGATCCAGTAGAACAAGGAAAATGTAAAGATCAAATAGCTTATGATGGTACAAAACTGCCATTAGTGGGAAATATTATTGCAAAATCTTTTAAAATCCTTATTAATTCGTGGGTGAAATTTCGAAGATAAATTTCATTACTCAAGGTGCTTACCTTTACATGTTCTGAACTGTAATGATGGAACAACATTAAGCTACACTTTACAATCATGATCTCATAAATCATTGATACATCTACACAAGCTTCTAGGTGTACCATGCAGCTTGATGTCCAATGTCAGGAAGAAATTAGCATACGTTACTCATATAAAGCCGAGATTTATAAGGACTATGATGCCTAGATATCCACCAAGCATTAAGGTTGAATGTTCTTATCCTGAGAAACTAGAACACATGTTCATAATAAAATCTAGATTATTCCCAGAAATTCTAAATAGGTTCACAAATACTCCTTTTACCCCAATAAAAGAATAGTTACATATGCAAACTCTATAGCTAAGTACTAACTCCGCACAATTAATATAACAATTATTTCCTTTTAAGATGTCCAAATGTTTGAAACCATTCCGTTCCCACATAAGAAATCACCTATTGTTTTTCTTTTGTTTCCATTAGGATTTTAAACCTAAAACCTCATGGTTCTCAACAATGACATTTTCATAGAGATACAATTTTCACACTAATACTCCAATATTCCGCTAATTCTAGTAGTTTCAGCTGCACCTATTTTCTTCTAACAAAAAAGGAGCTTTAACACTGAACATTATCATAAAGATGCAAATTTTCACACTCAACTACTCCCACATTCAACTAAATTCCAATTGATTTCATGTCCATATATTCACAATCATTGTATAAAAATGCAATTTTCACACTCAACTACTCACAAATTCAGCTAAATTTCAATTGCTTTCATCCATATATCCACAATCATCGTATAAAGATGCAAATTTTACACTAACTCTACTCCCACTTTCAACTAAATTTCAATTGATTTCATGTCCATATATTCACAATCATTGTATAACGATGCAATTTTCACACTCAACTACTCCCAAATTCAACAAAATTTCAATTGATTTCATGTCCGTATATTCACAATCATTGTATAAAGATGCAACATTTTCACTAACTACATCCACATTCATCTAAATTTGAATTGCCTTCATGTCCATATCTTCACAATCACTATCATAACGATGCAATATTTACACTAACTACTCACAAATTCAATTGATTTAATGCCACTATACATTCACAATCATAAACAAAAAATGCAATATTTACAGTCAACTACTCACAAACTCAACTAA
>JAPEIP010000009.1:41660690-41676454 GCA_026120095.1 Capsicum chinense
AACTTGCATTCCATATACTCCGTCTTGGACCTACTCAACATGAACCCCTTAGATTCAAGGGTTTGCCTCCAAACCTCCAATTTTTCATTCACACCCCCCCGCGTCTCATCAATCGGTACTACATCATCCGCAAACAACATACACCAAGGCACCTCCCCTTAAAGGTAAAACATTGTTGCTTAACCAGAAATAAGAGAAAATCCATCATAACAGGTTCAAGGGATATATCTCAGAGAGGTTCCTAACTTGAAAATAGCTAACTGAACCTAAAGGTTCAAGAAATTGCAATCCCAGTTTCTTTTGTACATAATTGCTAAGCTAAACAAGAAACACATGAAATGTGTTGAAGTATAGTTTAAAAGGAATATGCAGTTGGACCAAATAGAGGATAGGCCTTATCCATATCCAGTACTGGATACAGCCTATCTAGTAAAGAAACCAATAGCCAGTACCATGATTCATAATTAATTAGATGTACAAAGAATCTGTATTTTATAGTAAAGCAGCACTACAGCTATTGCAGCTGACTGACAGCCGGCAATGTAAAACATCGAAAGAAAAAACAGTAAGTAGATTATGGCAAATATAAAAACCTGAATCATGCCAGAATCATCTCTCAAAGTTAAAAACGCGAGCTTTCCAAAAGCTCTGCGAGCCACTATTCTTCCTGATATAGACACATAATCATTTTCGCTGTTTGACTCTTCACCATTTCCCAGATTCTTATAAATCTCTTGCAGTTGACTGGCCGTGTGAGTTCGATCCCACTTATAAGCATAGGGTTCCAAGCCATTGCTTCTCAATTCTTCCACCTGTGAGCAAGCAGAACACTTACGCTCTGAAGAAGAAATTGAAGATTTACATGGACATGGCATAGATCCAGTAGAACAAGGAAAATGTAAAGATCAAATAGCTTATGATGGTACAAAACTGCCATTAGTGGGAAATATTATTGCAAAATCTTTTAAAATCCTTATTAATTCGTGGGTGAAATTTCGAAGATAAATTTCATTACTCAAGGTGCTTACCTTTACATGTTCTGAACTGTAATGATGGAACAACATTAAGCTACACTTTACAATCATGATCTCATAAATCATTGATACATCTACACAAGCTTCTAGGTGTACCATGCAGCTTGATGTCCAATGTCAGGAAGAAATTAGCATACGTTACTCATATAAAGCCGAGATTTATAAGGACTATGATGCCTAGATATCCACCAAGCATTAAGGTTGAATGTTCTTATCCTGAGAAACTAGAACACATGTTCATAATAAAATCTAGATTATTCCCAGAAATTCTAAATAGGTTCACAAATACTCCTTTTACCCCAATAAAAGAATAGTTACATATGCAAACTCTATAGCTAAGTACTAACTCCGCACAATTAATATAACAATTATTTCCTTTTAAGATGTCCAAATGTTTGAAACCATTCCGTTCCCACATAAGAAATCACCTATTGTTTTTCTTTTGTTTCCATTAGGATTTTAAACCTAAAACCTCATGGTTCTCAACAATGACATTTTCATAGAGATACAATTTTCACACTAATACTCCAATATTCCGCTAATTCTAGTAGTTTCAGCTGCACCTATTTTCTTCTAACAAAAAAGGAGCTTTAACACTGAACATTATCATAAAGATGCAAATTTTCACACTCAACTACTCCCACATTCAACTAAATTCCAATTGATTTCATGTCCATATATTCACAATCATTGTATAAAAATGCAATTTTCACACTCAACTACTCACAAATTCAGCTAAATTTCAATTGCTTTCATCCATATATCCACAATCATCGTATAAAGATGCAAATTTTACACTAACTCTACTCCCACTTTCAACTAAATTTCAATTGATTTCATGTCCATATATTCACAATCATTGTATAACGATGCAATTTTCACACTCAACTACTCCCAAATTCAACAAAATTTCAATTGATTTCATGTCCGTATATTCACAATCATTGTATAAAGATGCAACATTTTCACTAACTACATCCACATTCATCTAAATTTGAATTGCCTTCATGTCCATATCTTCACAATCACTATCATAACGATGCAATATTTACACTAACTACTCACAAATTCAATTGATTTAATGCCACTATACATTCACAATCATAAACAAAAAATGCAATATTTACAGTCAACTACTCACAAACTCAACTAAATTTGAAATAGTTATTAGTTAACCTTTTTAATACGAATGGCGCGAATAGCTTCTTTATCGGAAGTGGAAGTAGAGTTGCCGGAAGATGACCTCCGGTTCCGGTTGTTGCCGCCGCCGCCGCCGGCTCTACCGGTAAGTTCAACCGTAGAAGAAGAAGAGCAACAACGAACAATGAAGAAAGAAGGAGAAGGAAGGAATCTGAGAGAAGTAAAAGAAGCAAAGTGGATAAGTTGCTTCAATGGCTGCAAAGCTTCCATTCTTCCCAATTCTCTTTTCTCTTTTTTCCTCCAAAATACTATTTATAACTTTCTTCCCAAACATACCACAAGGGAATTTTATTATTTTACATCAAACAAAATTACCTATTTTGTCTCAATATAATTTTATCTGCTATTTGTATTAAAGTCCTACTAAATTTAAATTCGTGTTGAAAAGATGAGCCTGTATCGGGGGGTTCATTTATATTGAAGTCCAACTAAATTCAAATTTGTGTCGAAAAGATGACTGGGGATTCGAACATATTAAAGTCCGACTAAATTTGGGTTCATTCAAAAAGATGACTCCGTACAAGGGATTCAAATGTATTGAAGTGCGACTAAATCTGGATTTGTGTCGAAGAGGTGATTCCGTATTAGGGGGGATTCGAACGTATTAAAGTCCAACTAAATCTAAATTTGTGTCGAAAAGATGACTCTGTATCAAGGACCTGACTAAATAATAGATTCGTGTCGAAAAAATGACTCCGTACCATGGGGATTCAAACATATTGAAGCTCGACTAAAGATGACTCCGCACCAAAAGGACTCGAACCAGAAACCTCTAATTAAGGATGAAAGATTACTTACCACTCCATCCCAAATCCTGATTAGTCTCAAAATATTTTCTTAAATTTAAGGGGTGGGTTTGGTACAAACAAAAATGTTTTTTCATTAGAAAAACTTTTTTGAAAGACGAATTTGTTTCTTATATATTTTTGAGTGTTTGATAAATAAATGAAAAAGAAAAAATTATCTCAAAAAAAACTAAACTCAATTAAATATGATAGCCCTTAAATTATTGAAAGTCAATGGTAATGGCAATTGTCCAAACCTCCTCACTTTACTCTCCACTTCACCCATTTAACAATATCCAAAGCAACATATTATTCCTCAATTAGAAAATAATTAATACCCCAAAAGTTTATACACCAAGTCTCCAAAAAAAATAAAAAAAATGAGATACTTAAGATGCGTATCTGGGATTCAGATAATATATACGATGTTTTATGCATCGACATTGCCATTGATGGCATTGGAAGATAATAATTCATTAGTCACATCGCTGGGGGAAAATAATGGTTCATTAATAGCATCTTCGATGGAAAATAACAATTCGTCAATGCTAATGTTAGGGGCAAATAATGGTTCATCGATAGGAAATATTAACAATTCACCAATGCCAGTGTTAGGGGCAAATAATGGTTCATCAATAGAAAACATTACTAATTCATCAATACCAATGTCGGTGGGAAATAATGGCTCATCATCGATAGAAAATGTTAACAATTCATCAACAATGACGTCGGGGGAAAATAACAGTTCAACATCAGCATCGTTAGGTCAAAACTATAATACTGTGATGTGTGTTAGAGATTGCATGCGCATATGCATGACTTTGGACAACGCAACCTCGAAGGAGTGTGAGGGTGCTTGTTACAAGGGATGTAAGCCATTGCTTGCTAGGAAAGAAGTAGGAACCATTAATAATTTTAATTTTTCACAATAATAAACGAAACTGGTAAAGTTGTTGTCATGCGATCAGGAGGTCGCTGGTTCAAGAGTTTGAAAACAGCCTCTGACGGAAATGCAAGGTGAGGCTACGCTCAGCGGGAGCTATACTGCACCGGACTGTCTTTTTTTAGATTAACAAACGTAACGATTTTGAGTAAATGATAATGATTTGATGCCTTATTTTTGAGGTTGTATATATGCATGCATGTTGTATATTTAAATACTAGTAACTTTTTTTTTTTCTTTGGTTAAATTTGTTGGAGTTGAGAGAATGTGAAGAATTAAACTCAAAAATGTGAGTTGGTTGTAAACTTTGCCATGAAGGCCCAACCAGTGTGAAAGAGGTTTTGGGCTATGTGGGCTGGTACTAGAATGAAGGCCCAAAAGGAGTGATCTTCTTTTCGAGCACGAAATTACGCCTAGTGTCCTTCGAAGTGACGGGTCTTGAAGTTTCCTCTCCCGGAGTGTGTGGTCTTGAATTTTGGCATGGTAAGTAAATTCTAGTGTTTGCCTATAAGGCAAAACTTCTGGTCGATTGTGCGGGTTCATTGTCTTGAAATGTAATGAACGTCTATCTTATGGGCAAGAGTTAAAACGTATGTCTTATGGGCGACAACTCTAGGTTTTGCCGATAATGCATAACTTCTGGTCAGCTCGAGCAGGTTCACTGTCTAAAACGTCCTGAACTTTGCCATATGAACAAAAGTTAGAACGTCTGTCTTACGAACAAACCTTATGAAGTGGCGGAACCTGAAAGTCAAACTGTATATGATGCTATGTTACTAGGTTTTTACTCTCTTTTCATTACGAAACTGTCGATCATATTCTTGTATATCCATTACCAAATTGATATAAAGAATTAGAAAGACAATCTAATATACTAAAACTTTCGTTGTGCACGAGGTACGATGAAGGACCGGACCACGAGGGTGTGATAAATTGTTGACAAAAATTGGATTGAATTTCCACAGCACTAATCACGGAAACACTTTCTTCCTTCCTAATTATATCACATGGTATGAGAGGGACCATCAATATTTCATATTTCATTAGTATCAGCCAATCAAGGAAAATAAATTCAATCATTACATGCAAGAAAGGTCTTCAATCCCTAATAATAAACTTACATGTATGATCATATAGTAGAAAATAAATATTTTGGTAGCTTTTTCTATACCTTTTCAGTTCTAATTATTGAATATATACATAC
The DNA here is from genome assembly GCA_026120095.1 of Capsicum chinense. NCBI lineage: Eukaryota > Viridiplantae > Streptophyta > Magnoliopsida > Solanales > Solanaceae > Capsicum > Capsicum chinense. The sequence continues at coordinate 41,665,857 of JAPEIP010000009.1, forward strand.
ATACATACGTACGTAAATATATATATATATATATATATATATCGAATGAACAGTGATTGAATTACAACAACAACGTACTCCTGTGCTTGACTCTATTTCGATAGTCCATGAGTTTTCTGATGTATTTTAATTTTTACCGACTTACCTAGCCTTCCTCGTGAGCGCGATATAAAGTTGCCTATTGATTTTGAGTCGAGCACCCAACCTATTTCTATGGCACATCACTGTATGTCTCTTGTCGAGCTAATGGATCTAAATATTCAGCTAAAGGATCTTCTGAATAAAGGGTTTATTATATTAGATCAAGTGTCTCGCCTTGAGGCTCTCCTATTTAGTTTTTCAAGAAGAAGATGTTCTATGCATATGTGTATCGACGCTGAATGAGGTGACAGTGAAGAATAAGCATCGTATGCCTATTATTGATGATCGATCTATTCGACCAAATTTAGGGTACGACAGTGTTTTCTTTGTGAAGTCTAAGAAGAATAGAATTTGCGTATCTTAAAGATAGAATGACTGTTTACGAAAGATCCTCGACGGCCAGCAGAATAATTATTAAGGCACATGTATGCTTACTAGAATGTATTCCATAAATGCAATATTACTAAAAGTTACTTTCAATCCTAATAAAATTGCTATCATTTTTTCTTTTCGAGGACATTGAGAAAAAAAATAAAAAAAATATATAGTATATAGCCTTATCAAGCTAGGTAGTAGAGTAGTAAATTTGGTGAACTTGTAGATTTTTTGGGACTCTGACATCTAAAGCAATTAATGTAATTAGTCCTTGTGAAAATTAATAATGGACCTCATCAATTTATTGTTGCTTCATTCAATTTTGAATTGATGTACCAAATAAATTTAAAAATAATTTAATTTGAAGTAATGAATCTTACTCAATATCAAAACTCAGCTCATTGATGTAAATTACTTCAAAGTCTTATAATCAATCACAAATTTCATATATCTCCTTTTTCTTTTCTTTTTTTATTCATCCAACTTTGTGTTTATTCAATCTTTTGCAACATATAAATTGAAATAATGAAAGAATATCATCATAGGTTGGTGGTTTAACCTTAAGAAAAAAAAAATGTTTATGATTTCTTAGTTTTCAATTAATTGGTGGTTTCACCAAATATACAATCATCATGTCAATGGAAAATTTAATAAGTGACCTAAAGGCATAATTTAACTTTAACTTGTTACTTATTAAAATCTCAATTGAGCCAACAAACAACAACAACATACCCAGTGTATTCTCACTTAATGAGATCTGAAGAGAATAAAATGTACATAGTCCATACATACCACCACCTCCGAAGAAGTAAAGAGGTTGTTTAATTTCCAATAGACCCACGGCTCAGAATCTTAATTGAGCCAACCTTTCTGTATAACAAATACTTCCTCCGTCTCAATTCATGTGAGTTGGCTTGACTTGACCAAGAGAAAAGACTTTTGAAATTCGTGGTCTAAAATAAGTCATAGGTATTTGTGTGGTTATAAATCATTTTATTAAAGGTAAAGTGGACATTTTAAAGTTAAATTGTTACCAGATATAGACAGTAGCGGACCCAAAATTTAGGGATCGTGGGTGTACGGAAGATTCGAACACACATATTGTCATCTAAAACTTTAAGATTCCGCCTAAAAACTAAAGCACCAACAACTATCTTCTTGGATTGTTGGGTGCTTTTATAAATCTTATAACATGTTTTATACAATTTTATATAATTATACCTACTCTACATCGAACTTAATGGGTGTCGAACATCAAAACTTTGGCTATAAATCAGCCCCAAAATATAGAAATGTGTGTTTCTGTTTTAGATTGATTAAAGAAAAAAGTAAGTCATATAAATCGGTAGAGAAAATATTATCATTATCCCTTTGTTCCAATAATTACATTAAGCATACATACATTGGTTATCATTATTAATTTGTTATCATAATTATACTTATACTAGAAAAAAGTATAGTAATATTAAGTTACTATAAATCCATAATTTAAACTTAGATATTGAACTCAATGAGCAAACAAACATAAAGTGGAGTTTCTTCTTTTAGTTAAATCAAACTATTATTATTATTATTGACTAATTATTTATGTTAATTAATTACCTCTTTGTATCTAAAATCCAAACAATTGACATATATGTAGATCATATCAAATCATTTTCTGTTGTCCCATATTTCTTGTCTCATACAAAATGACAGAAATTAATTAGTAATATATAGTACATATTCAAACATGATAATGTTCACGAGTTTACTATATGAAAATTGTCCCAATTTTTCATGATGGAGATGACACATATGATAATAAGTTAAAGTTATTTTTTTTGTAAGTTTGTATTTAGACTATTTTGATAAAAACTTTTTGTACTTTTACTATTTATGTGTAAAGTTGATTATCATAATATATAGTGATGACAAACTCTTCTAGATTTCCTTCTCTATAAAATCTATATATCCATATATCAAATATGATTTATGCATGCATGCACCAACATTTTTTTATTATCGAATTGTCTGGACCAACTTTTGTGTGCCTCGACCAACATTTTTTTTTTATAAATCTAGTGTCTGACCAACTTTCGTGTAGCTCGATTACTTTCACGGGATACTTGTCACTTCCCACCAGCAATGGCTATTGGATAACTTTGTCCACCGAGCATGCACCAACAATTTATTTTAATAAATCTAGTGTCTGGATCAGTTTTTGCGTACCTTGATTAATTTCATGGGATACATGCCACCTCCCACCAGCAACAGGTATCGGATAACTTTGTCCACCGAGCATGCACCGACAGTTTTTTTTTTTAATAAATCTAGTGTTTGGACCAGCTTTCGCGTACCTCGACTATTTTCACGGGATACTTGTCACCTCCCACCAGCAACAGGTATCGGATAATTTTGTCCACCGAGTATGCACCATTTATTCTTTTGTTTTTTTATAAGTCTAGTGTCTGAGTCAACTTTCGTGTATCTCGACTAATTTCACGAAATACTTGCTACCTTCCACCAGCAACAGGTATCATGTAACTTTATCCACCGAGGTAAGAACAGAAGGGAAGAACAATTTATGATTTATAACCCCTTCGTTCTCTTTTATTGGTCTAGTATTGAGTAGCTTTAACAATGTATATCATTTAAGAAATTATTAATTTAAGTCGCCTAGATGTTGAAGAAATTTTATATTGACCACTATTATTTTAATAAATTCGAGAAATATTTATTTTTAGTATATCAGACAAACAAAAATATCGGAGGGACTATACAGAGGAAGGTTTATATATATAGCTTCTCATTCAAACTTCAAAGAAAGTTTATAGTGGAAAGAAACTTTTGTGACATATTAATCCACTAATCTCTAATAAACAACTAAGCATGATTATACAAATAAGTTAATTAATAATATAGTTTAATGAATAGCTTGGAAAAAGATTGATTAATTCTACTATTCCACTTTGATGACACACAATTTGATTCCAATAATTTTGTATTAAAATGCCAAATAAACCAAAAAAGAAAAAAAATTGCTTTTGGAAAAAAGGAGAAGAGAAAAGATGAATCATTTCTAACTTTATAGCAAATCAATTAAATTAAATTAAACATGAAGAACAATATTGTACCTCATCTTCCACTTAGTTTTGTATCTTTGTTGTTATTATTATTATTATTTTTATTTTTTTTGACATTTGCATCTCATAATTGATGAAAATATAACTAAATAAACTTATCTCTAGATCCTTCTCAAATTTAAAAATTTATCTCTTCCCTAGCTAACAAATCTTATCTTCTAAAGTGATCGTGTTTGATCTCATGTCACGTATTGTTCGCTTTAACTTAATAGACCTTACAAAATTTATCTCGAGCGCTATGTTAAATAAAAGGAACCTACAATAATGTCATGAAAAAAATATTTGGGCCATTTTTTTTTCTTTTTAAAAGTTTTTGTGATCGCAAATTTGTACAATTTTTTTTTTTTTATGTGAGGAAAAAAATTGGTGATGGACACTTCACATGCCATATGTAGTGCGATGTGATGTAACACAACATGTATCATCATAATCATTAGTAATTTTTTATGACACATTCAGATTAGTATTATAAATTGTATCTTAATGGGTAATTTATAAAATTTGTATTTCTGAGAAGTGATTTATAATGTTTTTCTATAATGTGACTAATTAAAATGTGATTTACAAATTGTATCCTTGAAATAAAATCAATTGGATCACATTATATCATTCTCTTTGACATCATATTTAGAAATGATATAAAATGTATGAAGAAATAAAATTAATTGGGTGGGATTTATTTATCTTTTATGGTATGATTCCATTTTTGTGTGTTATAAAATAAAATACTATAAAGGACCAAATATATAAATGAGTGTCATGTCAAAAAGTATTGGGACCCTCCATCCAGAAAGTGTCAAAATAATTGAATTTTTAAAAGGACGATGATTCAATGCACATGTATATTTATTTTTACCATCACTAAAATAATGTGGAAAAATTATTCACCGTAATACACTTTTTTTTGTCATCAATCCATAAGAAAATGTTGGTATAACAAACTATATATATCACTAAAGATATATTCTCTTAGCATGATATAATATTATCTTGCTTTAATTTAGCCAAATTTATGCGAAGAAACTTTGAATTAAGAATAATTTTTATATGTAGTTCTTTTTTACTTGTATGCTACTTATCAATATAAGACTTAGTTTACACATTCACTTACTATACTTATCTCGAAATTAATTGTGTGTTACTCATATCAACGAGTATTGATTATGGCCACTAAATCCTACTATATTTTCATATATGCATCTCCAAACTACGGATAAATATAACAAATCGGTACGCACAATAACAAAGGCGCTACATCCAGTTTCATAACTTAACGATGTTTCCAGCAACATCGATCTCTATACTTACTACTTACTACTTCAGATCAGTGACTCTGCTACCAATTGTTGAACTCGAACAAAAGCAACAAAAAGATACGCAGTTGGATTGACACAAAAGTGAGGTATGAGAAGTATAGAACATATGAAAATCTTATCACTATCTCTTGAAGGCAGAGAGTTAGACTGTTTCCAAAAGATTTGACAGGGGTGGACCTATGACTTATTACTTTGTGGTGCTTCCAACACTCGTTAAATTCGATGTAGATTAGGTACAACTATATAAGAAATGTATTAAATTGGTATAAGATTATTTATAAAAACACCTAGTAAACCCAGAAGATAGTTGAATACTTTAATTTATAAATGAAACCTTAAAGACTTTGGGCATATTCAATATAGATGTTTGAACTTTCTGAACATATTTACGATCTCTAAATTCTAAATCCGCTACTGAATATCACACACAATGTATATATACCATTGGATTCTTTTTATAAGCTAAATGGGTAAAAAGTAAAACAAAATCACTGTAAAAAATTCATTTTTTGTCAGAAATGATGCATGGTGATTGGTGTAGGGACAGAACTGACATTTTGACTAAGTAATTCTTCACGGCTTTACATGACGGACGTTGCACGTGTAAACCAAAAAAAGGACAATTACCCTTAACGCCGTTAGTTTAAAGTTAACGCCAAACTGCTTTTATTTACCAATAAATATATACAGACTATAGTTAGTTACTCTCAGTCTAATTTTTACACTTAGTATATGTTCATTAGTAATAATACTATAATAACATATCCAATATATTTTCGCACAGTGAATTCTGAGAAAGGTAAAATGTATATAATTCTGAGTATCATTATCTCTAGAGAAAGCATAGAAAGGCTAGTTATTTTCAGTAGACTCTCGATTTAAGACAAAATACAATCTAAAAAAAATTATAATATATGTACAAAAGATTACCACAAAATAATATTATACACGAGATCTACCCGAAACTACATATGTCGACAAGAATCCATTTACAAATGTGGCACTACGACTACTGTTAAGAACAATACTTCTACCTGCGAATATTTATGCACTCCAATCTCCTACCCTTCTACCATAATGAGCGTTCAGCACACCCTTCTAATAATATTAACAATATCCGAGGGTGAAATGAGTTTTGAAAAAGCAAATTTTGGATTGAAAAAAAATACCACAAAATTACACTATACACGATCTATCCGAAACTATATACATATGTCGACAAGAATCCATGAAAATATCAAACTACAAACGTAGCACTGCTACTACTACTAAGGAAAATACTCCTACTTGCGAGCATTAATGCACTCCGACCTCCTACTCTTCTACTAGTATGCGTTTGTCATACTTTCCTAATAATATTAACAATATCCCAGGATGAAATAAGTTTCGAAAGCAAACTTAGGATCGAAGAAACACCACAAAATAATATTATACACGATCTATCCGAAACTACAGATGTTGACAGGAATCCTTGAAAACAACAAACTACAAACATAGCACTACGGCTATTACTAAGGACAATACTTCTATCTACGAATATTAATGCACTTTAAATTCCTACTTTTCTATCCTGATACACGTTCATCACACCTTCCTAATAATACTACCAATATCGTAAGTTTTGAAAGCAATTTTAGGATGAAAAAACAAAAAAAAGTCATATCGAAAAAATATATATTTTGAAAATCTGAGTGATAACAAGACACAATTAAATTCATTAAAGTACTTCTAATTAAGTTCTAATCCTGTTTCTTTGTCAAATACTTAAGCAAAAACTTGTCTTTTTCATCTATAATATAATTATTATACGAATAAATACAAATATACTGCAAAATTCATAAACTTGAAAATTGTGCTTTTACCAATAATATTGACCAACTTATATTACACATACTAACACCATTTGACCACTGTCATATCAGAAGTATATTCGTGTAGATTAATTTATTCAACTAATTGTTATGATTAATTTAAATGTTCTTATGGAAATAATTTTATTATATAGTATTAATATAGAATATGAAAAGCATAGAATCTTTGTCCAGTTGAATATTTAAAAAAGAAACATTATCGTGGATGAAACTCTAAGTTGGCAGTGGATTCTCTGACTAAAAATTAATTAGTATTTAATTAATTAATTGATGACACATTTTTTCATTGGATTCCACTCATCTATAGTTTTCTTTTTTGTTTGAATTATGTTAAGTAGAAATTAATTAAATGTCACGGTTTAAGTCGATGACACGCATTATCTACTTTGGGTTTAATAGAATTTCACGAATTTGTTCTTTAAGTGTGCAATTATCAGGCTTGAAATCGTGCGTGACGTATGTATTTGTGTGATCGGTGTACAACTATATTCATTTTTCTTTCTTGTTCTGATGCGAGATTCATTTAAGGCGTAACATGCACTTATTTATTAATTTAGAAGCTTGTCAATTTTTCTCTTTGATTGTTCTCATCGGCCCACCCTCTAAAACTTCCGCTATGCATAAGTAGGGGTGGAGCCAGCCCTTTGGGTAGAGGGTTCATCCGAACCTCCTTTGATGGAAAAATATATTATTTATACGTAATTAAAATTAATTTTTATGTATGTATAGTAGGTGTTGACCCCTTTTCGACTAGGTTTTATTCAAATATTGAACCCCTTAATTAAAATTCTAATTCCACCCCTATACATAAGGTCAAGGATTTATGTACGTGCATTTCTACTAGCCTGTTTCCACAACTTTAATCTCGTAACCTTCTGATTATATGATAATAACTTTAACGTCCACCCTCTATCATCAACATCACATTAAAACGTATTCTAAAACACAAAAAAGAGCCCATACTTTTTGAATTAATTGATGAAGAATTCACATGGAAGGTGAGTCAGATCCTTCCTCCTAGTTCAAATTAAAGAAGGACCAATACGTGCATTATTATTCTTTTTAATAATAATTATTAGTATTATTTTACTACTAATAAAGTATGAGGCAAAATATTATGAAAAAGAAGGAACTTTTTAAGGAATATTATTATTATTAATTACATTAATTTATAATAAGTGGCCATTAATTAGGGTTGAACGTGGAATAAAGTTAGTTGATTATATGCTCTAAAAAATACTAAACACACTTGCCTTTAGTCTATCTTTTTCTTCTTCTTTTTTTTTTTTCCTCAAAAAAGAAGAAAGGAAAAAGGAAAAAACTTTTTATGGACCAAATTGACTTATAAATCATCTTTATCCTCATGACCTAAATGCAAAAGATGCCATGTGCAAATACAACACATAAACCATATACTATAATGTATGTATGGTTTTTATCAATACAACAATAATAACAATAATAAAATAGCCGTGAGCTTATATAAAAATGGAGTTTGAGGAGGATATATAAATTATACGTAATTCATACATTTATCTCAGAGTGAGGTAGAGAGACTGATTATACACTCCTTGCTCAAGACAACAACAATCCATTAAAGAACGTAATAGTAACAGAAACAAGACAACATGCATCACCATAACTTTAAGAGCAAAAAACTACACACAAGTGAAACACTACGAATACTGGTACCGACAACCAACAAAACACTCCTACTTATTAGGATGGTCCGCTCTTCTCTATTAACCTTCTACCTTAATTTATGTCCTCCACATATTTCTATCTAGAATCATATTCTCGATAAGCTGTAATTTTATCGTATTCGATCTAATACCTTTCTCCAATAGTTCTTCGATTTAGCTAGCTCTACCTCTTTTGAATCTATCCATAACCAATCCACTCAACACAACATGCATCACCATAACTCCCAAACTAAGAAACAACTAGCGTAACACTAAGCCCTCATACTTACTACGAGGGCGCATACGTCCCTATCATCCTAATCTACCTTAATTCGCGTCCTCCACATCTTGCTATCTAAGATTATGTTCTCGATAAGTTATAACTGCGTCACATTCGATTTAATACCTTCCTTCGATCTAATTTTACCTCTTCCAAATTTATTCATAGCCATTCTTTCACATCTTCATACGACGTCTTTCGTGCATATACTTTCATGAATAAATAATAAGAAGAATTTTTTTATTTTTTTTATGGTTGGTCCTATAGTGTCTCGAGATGGTAAATGGAGGGGCAAATTCGAAATGATAACGGTTAAAAACTTTTGAACAACAAAAAAGGGCAAAAACATAATTTCACTAAATTTTTTCAGTGTAGGCCCCACCTTAAAAGAAAAGGACATCAATGGTGCTGCGTTTTTCTCCACCCCTCTCATCCACCGTCCTTTCTTTTTACCCCTCGTGTTCACCAAAATAACTAAACAATAACAATATAAGTAACAAAATTGTAATCTAAAGTCTAAAATGATAATGTACATACACATCATATTTTTATTTTATAAAATTATAAAGTAAGGTGATTTCAAGCCATTAGTAAGGTTGATAACGTACCTACATCATATTTTTATTTTATAATTATAAAGTAAGGTAATTTCAAGTAATTAGTAAGGTTGTCGTCATGTAATCGAAAATTATAGATTTAAGTCATGTAAACAGACTTTTCTGAAAGTTTCAATCTTGTTGACTATGATAATCGTCACTACTATAAACAGAGTCGTGAATATGGCAATACTATACGCTCTGTAACGAAATGTAATATAAGATTGCATGCCATATATCTTTGTGATCGGACATTTCATTGAATCACACGTGTAGCGAAAGCGATCAAATTACCTTTTACTTTTAAAGATAAAAAATGATTTTTTATGAACCTTCGATTTTTAATAAAACACATTCAATTATATAGGAAATGAAAATATATGAAAAGAATATGAGTATATGCAATTCTTACCACTACGGCTCTACCTCACTCCGACTCGTTAACCAAAATAAGAGACAAACATTTTTTTTTCAAAAAAAAATAAAAATTTATATTGAAAAGAAAAAAATAAAATAAAATAAATTTGGTGGGGGGTGTGAAAATGGAAAGAGAAAGAGACAGGGGCAAGTCTGCATTTTTATTTGGATTTTTCGATAGAAGCAGAAAGCAAAGAGAGAGAGAGAGAGAAGCAACTATCAAAGCTAAAGCCTTTTTTTAGTCCCTCAAAACACAACTTTGGTTTTATAGCAAAATTGTTTTTTCTTTGTGTGTGGGGGTGGTGCGTAGGATAAGCAGTGTATGGGTGTAGTTTAAGACCACCTCTCCTCCTTGATTTTGCTCCTTTCTTGGGCTATGGTGTAGTTGATTTGAGGTCTAGCTCATTTCTTGACTTGGGTGTTGCTTGTTTTCTTGATTTGAGGTCTAAAAACGCACTGTAAGTGTAGTGTGTGTAGTCATTTTAGCTCATTGCTTGACTTGGGTGTTGCTTGTTTTCTTGGTTTGAGGTGTAAAACACACTGAAGGTGTAGTGTGTGTGGTCATTTTAGCTCATTGCTTGACTTGGGTGTTGCTTGTTTTCTTGATTTGAGGTCTAAAACACACTGAAAGTGTAGTGTGTGAAGTCATTTTAGCTCATTTATTGATTTGGGTCCTGCTTGTTTTCTTGATTGGAGGTGGCTATCTAGCTACTTGGTTAACTACTACAATGGCAGCTGCTGTGCAGTTTAGAGGAGTTTTTCTTGTTGTTTTCATGTTGTGGGGTTGTTTGATTT
>JAPEIP010000009.1:41676554-41705187 GCA_026120095.1 Capsicum chinense
GACGTCTTTCGTGCATATACTTTCATGAATAAATAATAAGAAGAATTTTTTTATTTTTTTTATGGTTGGTCCTATAGTGTCTCGAGATGGTAAATGGAGGGGCAAATTCGAAATGATAACGGTTAAAAACTTTTGAACAACAAAAAAGGGCAAAAACATAATTTCACTAAATTTTTTCAGTGTAGGCCCCACCTTAAAAGAAAAGGACATCAATGGTGCTGCGTTTTTCTCCACCCCTCTCATCCACCGTCCTTTCTTTTTACCCCTCGTGTTCACCAAAATAACTAAACAATAACAATATAAGTAACAAAATTGTAATCTAAAGTCTAAAATGATAATGTACATACACATCATATTTTTATTTTATAAAATTATAAAGTAAGGTGATTTCAAGCCATTAGTAAGGTTGATAACGTACCTACATCATATTTTTATTTTATAATTATAAAGTAAGGTAATTTCAAGTAATTAGTAAGGTTGTCGTCATGTAATCGAAAATTATAGATTTAAGTCATGTAAACAGACTTTTCTGAAAGTTTCAATCTTGTTGACTATGATAATCGTCACTACTATAAACAGAGTCGTGAATATGGCAATACTATACGCTCTGTAACGAAATGTAATATAAGATTGCATGCCATATATCTTTGTGATCGGACATTTCATTGAATCACACGTGTAGCGAAAGCGATCAAATTACCTTTTACTTTTAAAGATAAAAAATGATTTTTTATGAACCTTCGATTTTTAATAAAACACATTCAATTATATAGGAAATGAAAATATATGAAAAGAATATGAGTATATGCAATTCTTACCACTACGGCTCTACCTCACTCCGACTCGTTAACCAAAATAAGAGACAAACATTTTTTTTTCAAAAAAAAATAAAAATTTATATTGAAAAGAAAAAAATAAAATAAAATAAATTTGGTGGGGGGTGTGAAAATGGAAAGAGAAAGAGACAGGGGCAAGTCTGCATTTTTATTTGGATTTTTCGATAGAAGCAGAAAGCAAAGAGAGAGAGAGAGAGAAGCAACTATCAAAGCTAAAGCCTTTTTTTAGTCCCTCAAAACACAACTTTGGTTTTATAGCAAAATTGTTTTTTCTTTGTGTGTGGGGGTGGTGCGTAGGATAAGCAGTGTATGGGTGTAGTTTAAGACCACCTCTCCTCCTTGATTTTGCTCCTTTCTTGGGCTATGGTGTAGTTGATTTGAGGTCTAGCTCATTTCTTGACTTGGGTGTTGCTTGTTTTCTTGATTTGAGGTCTAAAAACGCACTGTAAGTGTAGTGTGTGTAGTCATTTTAGCTCATTGCTTGACTTGGGTGTTGCTTGTTTTCTTGGTTTGAGGTGTAAAACACACTGAAGGTGTAGTGTGTGTGGTCATTTTAGCTCATTGCTTGACTTGGGTGTTGCTTGTTTTCTTGATTTGAGGTCTAAAACACACTGAAAGTGTAGTGTGTGAAGTCATTTTAGCTCATTTATTGATTTGGGTCCTGCTTGTTTTCTTGATTGGAGGTGGCTATCTAGCTACTTGGTTAACTACTACAATGGCAGCTGCTGTGCAGTTTAGAGGAGTTTTTCTTGTTGTTTTCATGTTGTGGGGTTGTTTGATTTCATTGTCTTGTACTGCTGCTAGGCTATCTGTTTCAAGGCAGAAACTTGAGATTGAGAAACACTTGAAAAGGGTCAACAAACCTCCCATTAAAAGCATCCAGGTACTTGGTTTAAGCTTAAATAAGCTCTTTTTGTGATGATAACAGTATAAAAATTCAATCTTTGAAGAGTTTTTAAAGTTATTGCTTGTGAAAAATGGTGTTCTTAGTGTTGTTTGGCTTGTCTTTCGGAAACAGTCTCTCTACCTTCACGAGGTAGTGGTATGGTTTGCGTACAGTTTACCTCTCCACTTGTGGGATTTCACTGGATATGTTGTTATTGCGTTGTGTTTGCATCCTCCCTTGTTGTTGGAAGTCATTCAAAATTAGTACTAGTAGTTAAGAGTAATAATGTCATTCTCTGAAGTAGAAATCAGATTCATTTGTTGAATGGGAAGATATTTGACTAAAGATTAGTAGTAGGTTTTAATGTTGTGACTGTAATGATTATTGCAGAGTGCAGATGGGGATATCATTGACTGTGTCCACATCTCACAGCAACCTGCTTTTGACCACCCATTCCTCAAAGATCACAAAATCCAGGTCCATATTTCTTTTTCATTACTGCTTTTAATACAACACACTTTTTCAGTATTTTCTCTTTGAAAATTCTTTGTAATAACATTCTAATTGGTGTTCAGATGAGGCCTAGCTACCACCCAGAAGGGCTTTATGATGAGGACAAAATGGCCACAAGGTCCAAAGAGAGTACTAATCCCATCACTCAGTTGTGGCATATGAATGGAAGATGCCCTGAGGACAGTATTCCTGTAAGGAGAACAAAGAAAGATGATATTTTGAGGGCAAGTTCTGTCAAAAGGTATGGTAAGAAGAAGCATAGAGCTATCCCTAAGCCAAGGTCTGCAGATCCTGACCTTACCAATGAAAGTGGCCATCAGGTGCCTAAAATTTATACCATTTTCTTGATTTAATTCTCAGTTCTTTGGAGCCTGTTTTTTAGAGTCTATATGCTGATATTTTTTTTTATTTTTTTGTTTTTTTGTGTGTGTGTGTGTGTTGCCAGCATGCAATAGCTTATGTTGAAGGAGACAAGTATTATGGTGCTAAGGCAACTATTAATGTGTGGGAACCCAAAGTACAGCAGTCAAATGAGTTTAGCTTGTCTCAGCTTTGGATTCTTGGTGGTTCTTTTGGTGAAGATCTAAATAGTATTGAAGCTGGTTGGCAGGTATATTAATTATATGAAAGATGTATCACTACATTTGAATTATTTTGAGTTAAAAATGTTAATAATACTAAGGGACAATGACAATGACACCACCTTCACATGTCAAAAGTGTTTTTGAGTTACTATTATTGAGTCTAACAGTAAGCATACATGTGAATGTCAGGTTAGCCCTGACCTCTATGGTGACAATAACACAAGACTATTCACTTACTGGACTGTAAGTTTCTTTCCCAGTTAAGAGTAATTGATTAAACCCTTCTCATTTTCATTTGAACATTATGATCTTTTCTTAAAATCTTTTTGGTTACAATATTTGTAGAGTGATGCATATCAAGCAACAGGCTGCTACAATCTTCTATGCTCAGGTTTCATTCAAGTCAGCAGTGCTATAGCTATGGGTGCAAGCATTTCCCCAGTTTCAGCCTTTAGAAACTCCCAGTATGATATCAGTATTCTTATCTGGAAGGTAAAAATCCACACTCAACATATATATAAAGAAAAATGCATTTCTGAATACATAAGTATAGCAACTTTCTTGGAAAAAACAAATCTTTATTATTCAGAAACACAGAACTCCCCACAACACACTGTTCCAATTGTATTGATCTGTTCATTCTTGTGCCTGATATACAAGTATTTATGTTTGTTCTTGTTGGTGTAGGATCCAAAAGAAGGACATTGGTGGATGCAATTTGGAAATGACTATGTATTAGGATATTGGCCATCTTTCTTGTTCTCCTATTTGGCTGAGAGTGCATCCATGATAGAGTGGGGTGGGGAAGTTGTGAATTCACAACCAGATGGTAAACATACAGCTACACAAATGGGAAGTGGTAGATTCCCAGAAGAAGGTTTTGGCAAGTCAAGTTATTTCAGAAACATTCAAGTAGTTGACAGCTCAAACAATCTTAAATCTCCAAAAGATCTTGGCACTTTCACTGAACAATCCAACTGTTATGATGTCCAAACAGGAAGTAATGAAGATTGGGGTCATCACTTTTACTATGGAGGCCCTGGTAGAAACCCCAACTGTCAATGAAGCAATACAAAAAGATAATAGCCTCACCCACCCTTGTAAAATTTAATCTAGTCTAATGCTCCTCTCTTTATTATATACCCTTTTGGTTTTCTTGATTTTTTAGGTTTGAGTTAGCAGTAAAAATGTGAACTTTTTTCTGTAGTGGGAAGTTTTGATCCTTTTGCTTTTTTTTTTTTCACCTTGAAAGGTTCTCCCATGTAAGTGAATGGGAAAGTGTTGCCTAGTTTCTCAAAAAAGCTTGAAAGAAACAAAAGGCCATTTGTCATCTTCTTTGTTTTTTTTTTTTTTTTTACTATTTGTTTATGTACTCCACTCCACTCTTTGGAGTATTGTCACTCAATGGATAATCAAATGTATCCTCTACTGGTTTTCATTTTGCAACCAAGTCTTAAGAATGTGTTTTTTATTATATTTTGGTAAAATCAAGAATGTGAGTGAGTGGATAGAAGAAAGGAATTTTGGATGGGGTGTTAGTGGATCACATTATATGTAGATGGTCCATTAACTTTTCTAAAGAACCCCACCATTGTCACTCTCACTAATCACAGTGTGTCCAACATGTTTATCTGTCATAAAACTGTTGTGTTTGTATGTAACTTTTTCCATTTTCTGTTTAAGATGCTTGGTTGCCCATTTGCATGAAAAGTGGATTGTAAAGTTGCTATCTTTTTTGACTTCATTTTGCAAATTGATTCTCCTTTTGGTAGAATGTTTTTGTGATACATGTTATGAGTATAATATACTCATTATTCACTTTTCAAGAATAAACATGTCGTTTAACTTGGCCTCAGTTGATATCTATGCTCTCTAGCTCTGGGTGTGCACATGCATACGTAGATTCAATTTAAAGTGTCTATTAATACACACTTAAAGTTGGAGGGCATAAGTCGAGGCCAAATTTCGAGAACCTTTTATGTATTGTACCAAAAATTAATCCTGTAGACACAGAGTATACTTATACACAAGTGGGAAAAAAAGTTAAAGGTGAATTCAGAAGAATTGTAAGTGGTGAAACACGAATGTAATGATTACTCTCTGTAAATTCCATATGTTTGAAAACTGCATCCATCCCTGAAAAAGGCTGAAAGTGAAGTAAAATGCCAATATAAATAAAAGTAACTAAATAGTAGTTCATGTACCAAAACACATACTCCTATTCATTTTCCTTCTTTACTATGCTAAACAACATTTTTTCAGTCACCAACTAAGACCAATGTTGCTCGGACTCTTCAAAAATGTCGATGGATGCTTACTTGATTGAGGATCCGGCGCAGGTGCGACATCCCTTTTGGTGAGTCCGAACAACTTAAGACCATGTCCTAGAACATATACGTTGAATTGCATCTTCTAGTCGTGTGGCCTAATGATCAACAAAATGAGTTGGAATCATGGGATCTTTAAGTTCAAATTCCAAGACTAAAATACTACGTGATTTCTTCCCACCCATCCAAGACTTGGTGAACGAGTACGCGTGCTGATGGGCAGGGGCGGAGCCAAGTGGAGAGAATCGAGAAGAGGGTTCATCTTAACCCCTACGGCAAAAACCTCTCTACCCTCACCTATGGATAGAGGTAAGATATGCGTACACGCTAACCTCCCCGGACCCCATTTTGTAGAACTACAATGGGTACGTTATTGTTGTTTATAACAGATGTCGAACCATCTTAGCTTCTTTATGTGCTTACCTTCAAATATTTTGAACTCCTTACCGAACCACTAAGAATAGTAGGATAGTGAATTTAGCACTAATAATCTAGAAATTGCTTCAAGAATTGGTTAATTTTAATGATTAGGGAGTAATATGCTAGTGTTGAGAGTAATTAGTACTAACTACTATTTGTAATGATCTAAACTAGATAGCCATTTTCTCAATTTGCATAACATGAAAATAATCATTTAGCAGTAACAGTGAATTAGGCCACTCATCCATGGGCTTAAGTGCTCGTTTGATTTCCCACCTTATAATCTTGCGTTACTAATTCATACATTATAACACTCTTGCGAATAACTTGTCTCGAAACCAAACGACCTTTTAAGAGAAGCCCAAGATACATTGTGAAATTTTTGGGCTTATAGGATGGAGGCCCATAATCAAACTTATTGGACCCCCCCTATGTACAATTTCATATATATTAATCTCTTAGTTCAACCGTTTTTGCTATTTAAAGGCAAATACATCGACAGACCCCTCAATTTGGCACGATATTGTTAATTTTAAGCCCCTCAACTAGTGTTTCGGTGCGTCATTTTGGCACCTTTTGCATAGTTGGCATGACACACGTATTTCACTTACTTGAAGGCGCGTGGAAGCCCTTTTCGACTAAATATGATATATTAGTTTGTTTCATATTCTCTTTATAATAAGGTAGGGGTTAGGATATTTGGTTATGGATTGAAAGTTTGTAAATTAAATTGTAAGTTTGATAGTATAAATATATATCGAACTCTATCTAATGTATAACTCATGCATATAATATTATATATTATGATTTATGAGTACGTATAAGAGTTGGGAAAGAACATGAATCAAACCTATTATATACATATTAATAAAAAAAAAAATTGTGTTCTTAAAAATATTATGTACACTGAACTAATTTGATGTGACGTTTTATGATATAATTACTAGTAAGACATTACATTAGACTATATATTAGGTAAATGTGTAGGCTGTATTGTATGAAAGTCTAAAGAATATTCAGTCAACCAATTTGAATAATTGATTATATAAAGATTATATACCTACCAACATCCATGATCAAATTGACCAAATTGATAGAAGGGTGTGGCGTACGCGTATTAGGGTAGACGGTCAATATGGTACGAGAGTTGTTGTGCTCTTCGAGGGGTTAGGCTTGTAGGCGTTTATCATTGTACTAATCATAGTATTGTAGTTCTTGTACTATCTTCCATTGTCGTTTTCCTTGTCAGTCTCTATATTTTTGTCATTGTTTCCTTCTCCGTGGTACTTGGAATTGCTACACTTAAGCCAAGGGTCCTTCGGCAATAGCCTCATCACTACCTCGTAGGTCTGCATATATATGTTCTATCCTTCTCAAATCTTACTTGTGGGATGTCGCTAGGTATGTTATCATTGTAGTTGTTGTTTCACTTTCATTTTAGGTTTTAAATAATGAAAATATATAATACCATCAAAATTTTATAATTGTAATTTTATCTCTGATTGTGTAATGCTTTGGGAATGGGAATATATATTGCTGGCATTAGTATAAAACATTTGAAATTAGATCTGGGGCAGCTCACTCCAATATATCATAATCCTAAATACAAATATTTAACTCGTCTGTATGAGCTTACTCACATTATTAACTTATTAAATCTGAATAAAAAAAAAAAGTTGCGATATACTAAATATTATTATGACATTATGGAAAGTTAAACTCACATATTGTAATATTCATTAAGTTCGTAGTTCTTCTAGAAACCTCACAAAAAGAATATATGAATATTATTACTTCATCCAAAGTTCTCATTTTTGTTTTAGTGTTCATATCGAGGTTCTAACTAATCCAAATTCATACCGTACATAAAATTTGTTTAAGAAAAAACACTCTCGGCGCATCAGTTGGAATCTTTCAACTACACCTAGATAGTTGTTTCGTTCTTAATTCAACCCTCCGTTTTATATCGGTTGATTAATAGGTATCTGATGGTCTTCACGATATATCATAATATTTTCACACTCAACGTTCAAATTTGAGATTTTCATGAACCGATCCCGTCATTTCTATTTCGTAGGAACTACGAAATCACCCCGAGTATGTGATAGTGGTTGATATATTTGACGTTTTCAATTATTTGTGCTGAGAAAAGTATGGCTCTAGTCCCCACATCCCATGATAGAGACATATAACAGAAAAAAAAAAAAGAAAAAAGGAAAGCATATATTAGTTAGATATTTATATAAAATATAATGAAGAGTTAATACATAAAAATACCTAAATTTGACACTAAATTATAGTTTTGACCTTAAATTTTGATAGTGTATAAATAGGACCTTTAACTATTCAAAATCTGAACAAGTATGACCTCCGATTTTGCAACTCTATGCATGAGTCTTACTCACGCCTACGTGGAAAGGTAAATCAATCACACGGTGCCACGTCGTTAAAAGGGCTGACTTGGAGAGAGGTCATATTTGTGCAGTTTTGAATAGTTAAAGTTTATATTTGTGCACTATCAAAGTTTTGCTTTTTGTGTTGAAACGACGTTGTTGTTGTTGTTTTTTTTTTTAATTATTATTATTATTATTATAATAATAATAATAATAATTTTATTTATTTTTATAGTAGCAACACCTAACTTTTTATTAATTTAAAAAAATTATCATTATTATTATAGTAGGGTGAAGGAAGCGCCCAAAAAGAGCAAATAACACCACTGGGCTATCTAAGTGTCTTGTTTCATGTGGTTCAACATCAACATACGTATATAAATATACATTTTCTATCTTATATATATACAACATAATTTTTTTACCGAGGGGGTTCGGGTGAACCCCATAGCAACCACGTAGGTCCGCCCCTCGTTAATTTAATAACGTTTTAATAACGTTAATTTAATAACATCTTTTAATTACATTAATTTGATAATGTTAATTTAATATACTATTACTACTATCCTTAATAACATTAATTTAATAACATTTTATTAAAACTATAATTTTTCTTATTATTCGTATAGTTTCATCTTTAATTTAATATTTAAATAAATAATATTTAGATATATTATATAACATAAATTCGTCCTTTGCTTTATAATATATATACATACCCGCTCGATTTTTCCGTATGAGAATAACCCACCTAATTAATAAATCTTCAATATTGCTCTTTTTCTGCAGTGACAAAAGAAATTAGATGTCATTTTCATCTTTGGGCCGAATGAAAAAATAATAGTGAAGAGTCATTTAAAGGTTATATTTGTGCAGTTTTAAATAGTTAAAAGTCATATTTATGCATTGTCAACGTTTAAGGTCATATTTATGTATTATGCCCTTAGATTTTAAGTTGGACGCGCTCAGTTTTACGTGTTGAACACGCGTTTTGCCACGTAGGATTGGAGGTCATATTTGTGCAGTTTTGAATAGTTAAAGGTCATATTTGTGCACTATCAAAGTTTAAGGTCAAAGTTATAATTTGGTTTCAAGTTTAGGGTAATTTTTAGGTAAGAAAACAACAGTTGCACAAAGTTTGACTATTCTTATTAATTGTAATTATCACAAATCACAATCTTGATGATCATTTTAATTATCTAAATACTTCAAATATAACTAAATTTGTTTGTATATATATAGCTTATTTTTGACTTCACATAAAATCATTTGCCAATATAAATACATATACATTGCACGGTCACCTCATTCCTCTTTTTTTTTTTTTTTTAATTTTCATTTTCTACTCGATGTTCGATATCTATATTGAAACTCGACTAATTCGATTCATGCATTACAAGACTCGTTTGAAAATATTTTCAGCAGAGTTTTTTCATACCTAAAATTCGAACCCGAGATGTCTGATACCTCATTGATTTCCTATCATTTTCATGTGGGAGATAAAGATATTTTTTCAAACGCTGAAATGTACTTTGATTATCTTCAAATGCTTCTGACAAACCAATCACAAATTTACACCAATGTTCCATCTCATATATACACAATTTTATCAAAAAAAAAAATGAATGAATGATGGATGAACAAGAAAGGGACTTTTTAGTTAATTAATTTGCATCCAATATAAATGTGGACAAGGACTTTATGATCCTTATTCATATTTAGGCAATAACTTTAGAAAATACGTATCAATTTGATTTTTGTAATATAATATATGATTTAGTATATTTAATATTTAATAAATTTAAATATGCATTTTTACCTTTTTCTTTTATGTAGAAAATATGTCATACATATGACTATTGATAAAATTATATTACCATAAAATATGAAGAAGTAATTCAAGTTTTGATAGTATCATATAATTAATTAAATGGTGAAATGATTAATAATGTTCACAATGCAATTAATAAAAAGTTTAATATATTTAGTCAAAAGGAGTACTAATTCTAGAAAATATATTTGGTTTACTTCACCAAACTCAGTTGAAAATTGCAAAAGAGACAAATGAACTTGCAACCTTTTCTTAAACTTTGATCTTTAAAAAAAAATAATAATGATTTATTACTCGTTCAACTTTATACTAATTTACGAGATAGAAATTTTCTGACTAACGAGCCCACGGGTGAAGCCACCTTAGGCGTAGAGTAGCACGACGCACATCTTTATTGAAAAATTATGTGGTGTACACTCTTAAAACAGTTGAAAAAAATTATACACTGTTTATCCAATTTCTAGCTTTGCTACTATTACGAGCCTTCTACCTACATTGATTAATGAGTCATACTCAGTATCCTTAGTCAAATATCTCATGTTTAACTCACGAGAATGAAAAAAAACTTCAATTAATCAGTTTTATCTCTCTAATGAATCCTACGCGATACATATGAATGTCGAATAGAATAAAATGATTACGACAACTACCATAACAACAATAATAATATATCCAGTGTATTCCACAAAGTCGAGTCTAAAGAGGCTAGATTGTACACAGTCTATATATCTCTATCTCAGATGTGAAGTAGAGAAAACATTTTCAATACACCCCGGCTCAAGACAAAATCAGTCTAGAAAAAGACGTAATATAAGATCAAAGTGATTACGACGGCAACAACAACAACATATTCAGTGTATTCCACATAGTTAGATCTACATAGAATAGAGCATACACAATCCGTACCTCTATCTCAGATGTAAATAAAGAGGTTATTTTCAATGCACCCCGACTCAAGATAAGATTCATCTAAAAAAAAAAAGACGTAAATATAAGAACAAGACTCAATAAGTCAGAATGATTTTTTTTTTCTTTTTGAACAAAAACAAATCATTGGAAAAGAATATTCAAAAAAACAAAAAGAATAAAAAAATAAAAATAGAGGCGTCCTTAGCTAAACCAACTGTGAATACTATTAATTACAGTATAAATATTAAAGCATAGTAATAGACTCCACCTCTTCCATTTTCCTTTGTACCAACTTTTCTCTCTTCTTCCTCCCACTTCTCATCTAAAAATGGCGTTTCAGAAAATCAACGTTCAAAATCCCATCGTTGAGATGGACGGTTAGATCTCTCTCTCTTTACATTTATTCATTTTTAGATCTATTTTTCGTATAAAAATATCTGTTTTTTTTTTTTTTTGGTTAGATCCTACTGATTATCTTGATTTGAGCTCTATGGTATTTTTGATTTATTTATTTATTGTATATATGTTGTGGGGTTTGTTAGATCAGAGCTGTTAACTGTTCTATATAACTATTGACTATAAATTCAAGAATTCATATATATGTGTGTGTGTGTGTTTTGAGCTCCTTCATGGAAAAAGATCCAAACTTTTAACATGGGTAAAATATATTGGAAAAGATCCATATATGTGTGTGTGTGTGTGTGTATATATATATATATTGTGGGTCCTAGCAATGGTCAAGTCAGAAATTTCTTTAAGGGTGCTCAAGATTTAATTTTTGATCAATATACTTTGTATAATATTTCACCATCCATTCAAGAATTTATATATATTGAGCTCTTTCATGAAAAAAGATCCAAACTTTTTACATATGGGGAAAGTATATGCAGGTCTTTTTCTGAGTTATTGCTTGCATATATATGTATCTTGTGGGTCCTATGGTTAATGAAGTGGGTATAAACCGACGGAGTAAAAAATACTAGGTAATTCTTGTCATTTGTCTTGGCCTTGGTGGATAGAGTTACCAGTTATGTGTTGTTGGTGGGAGTTGATAGGTAATGTCGAGTTGCATGCAAGCGGGCCCGGATACTGTAGTTATGAAAAAAAGAGAGAAAAGTCTTGTTGGTTTTTGTTTGTACTTGTTTTGATGCTTAAGAGGAGAATCTAGTAGCCCCTTCTTATTTTTATGTTTTGTTCAAAATTACTTGAGGCCTATATGGTTTGAGATTTTCCGAAATCGATGTTAGTTATCGTGTGTAGAGGAATCACTTTCTCAATTAATGGATATATAGTTCTCCGATTTAGTAATCGCTAATTTGAATATTTAAAGTAGTTTTCTCAATCCAACCAAACAAATGTTAGTTTTCTAATCATTCTATTGACATGTGGGAATGCATAAAGACTGGAAAACAGTCTAATTTTCTTAATTTGAAGTATTCCCACCATTCTTGAATTAGTTCAAGAACTGACCATATGAAAGGTTTCTTTCAAATTTTGTCTTACTTGATACTAAGTCGTACTTTGTGATCTAATTTAGTTTGCTATAGTTTCACTGTAATATTGACTGGTCACATCATTTCAGCAGTAAATTTTAACTTTGGTTTTGTCGATCAGTGCGGGATTTTTTAAAAAGTAATACCTCAGTTTCAATTTGTTCGTCTTGGACTGACTAAACACGGAGTTTAAGAAAGTAAAAAAGAATTTTGAATCTTGTGATCTAAAACGAAAGATATGTGTAATGTACTAAAATGTCCTATAATCTTGTGGCCTTAAATATGGTATGTAGCATGTTAGAATTAAAGAGTTGCCTAATTAGGAAATGACATTCTTTTAGAGTTTGCCTAGAAGAAGGAAAGGTTGATTAGATTTTATATTCTTGCGGTATCATGTAGTACCTTACTTTGTGGGGATATGCTGGGTATGTTGTTGTTGTGGTATCATGTATTATTATCTTGCTTTTTTCTAAATCATTCATGTGACGACTGTAACAACAACAACAAACCCAGTGTATTCACAGTGGGGTCTGGGGTCTGGGGAGGGTAAGATGTATGCAGTCCATACCACTACCTCCGGAGAAGTAGCAAGGCTGTTTCCGATAGACCCCCGGCTCAAGACAAAGAAATTCATGTGACGACTGTAAAAGACTATAATTTCTCCTTATTATCTTCTTCTTGATTATGTGATTCAGGAGATGAAATGACGCGAGTTATTTGGAAATCAATCAAGGATAAGGTAACAAGTTTTCTTTGCTTGTTTCTGAATCAGCACGGATTTCTTTTTTATCTTCTAATAATATGAAGCTTCTTTGCTTGCTTTTAGCTCATCCTTCCCTTTCTGGAGTTGGACATCAAATACTTTGACCTTGGACTTCCCCACCGTGATTCGACAGACGATAAGGTTACAGTTGAAAGTGCAGAAGCCACTCTAAAGTACGTTTTTGTTCAGCTTTACTTCCTAGTTTACAACTTACGGGGAAGAAAAATATCCATTTGTTGGAGCAAATCCATTTGCTGTCCTTTGCTCTATTCATATGTCCTCATTAGTTTCTTAGGTTGCTGGATCTCTCTCCATTTGTGTGCTACACATTAACTTCAACTGGCATCATTACTTGTAACTTTTCAGCCTTCTTATGGTGTCTTAATGTCTACTGTATGGTCTAACTGCAGGTACAACGTAGCTATTAAGTGTGCGACCATTACTCCAGGTGCGTATTTCAGTGTCCAACTGGATTTCACTCCCTTTTTGTAGCTAATATTTTCAAAGAGGATGAGTCCTTTTATGTTGAGCTATCATTCATAGAAAGTTCTATTTGCAGATGAGGCCCGTGTAAAGGAGTTTAACTTGAAATCCATGTGGAGGAGCCCAAATGGGACAATCAGAAACATCCTTAATGGTACGCCTGCATTTCTTCTTGTTTCTGGATCATGTTGTTTCTTAGTTGTGGCTTCCTTGATTATAGCTTATTGCACTCGTTGGCATTGACTACAGGAACGGTCTTTAGAGAACCAATTATGTGCAAAAATATTCCTCGACTTGTCCCAGGTATCCAAGATTTCTTTGTGCTTTTGTGTTTTACCTCAAGTTAATTACTAGTGTCATTGAGCAAACTCTGCTACTTAAACCAGGATGGACCAAACCAATATGCATAGGGAGACATGCTTTTGGAGATCAATACCGAGCTACTGATGCAGTTATTCAAGGAGCTGGAAAACTCAAATTGGTGTTTGGTAAACTTTTGTTCGCTGCTTTACTTGATATGAACCTATTAAATAGCAGTGCTACTCGTCTTTTAGGTGTCTAACCAGTTTTTTTATTAGCATAGGGTTCTGCTTACTCGCTTAGAATATGTTTACTGAAGTGGTCTTTTATATTTATCAGTGCCAGAAGGATCAGACGAGAAGACTGAATACGAAGTTTACAATTTTACTGGTGCTGGTGGAGTAGCTTTATCCATGTACAACACAGACGAGGTTTGCTTACTAATGTTTGGTTTCCTTTCCAAGTTTGGAATATAAATTGATACAGACTTATATATTCATATCGTTTCACTTTCACTTTCTTGATGTGATGTAGTCTATTCGCGCATTTGCTGATGCTTCAATGAACATGGCATACCAAAAGAAATGGCCACTCTATCTTAGTACAAAGAATACCATTCTTAAGAAATATGATGGGAGGTGAGCAGCCTAACTATTGATCTTTCTGTTTCCCATTTGGCCTTCACTTATTCATTATATATTAGGTTGACGCCTCGAGCCATTTTGTTTTTCCTCACATATCTAGTGGTTTTTGTATACATTCTGCTCCTCTGAACTACCATTAATACTCTTATAAAGGTTCAAGGACATCTTCCAAGAAGTTTATGAAGCAAGTTGGAAGTCCAAGTACGAGGAGGCTGGAATCTGGTGAGTTCACAGTTCACTTGGTAAGGATGGTTCTACTATCACAAATACAAAAGCATTGACTCTTTAGTTATGTTTTGTAGGTATGAACACCGTCTTATCGATGATATGGTTGCTTATGCTTTGAAGAGTGAAGGTGGTTATGTATGGGCCTGCAAGAACTATGATGGGGATGTACAGAGTGATTTCTTAGCACAAGGTATCCGACATGCCTTTGTATCTTTAGGCTGTCATTTCAACAGATCCTCATAGAATATGTTATGACGTATGTATTGACGCGCTTATAGACTAAATTGCTGAATCGAGTATTCCAGTCCCTCTCCCTATAATTTCTGCTCCCAGAGGTTTATAATTTTATCCCTTTTCCCCTGGAACAGGTTTTGGATCCCTTGGGTTGATGACATCTGTCCTGGTATGTTTATATTCTAGCATCTTTCTGCTTCAACCAACTCCTTAATTGTTTTGATTCTGACAAGTTGTGGATTTATGGTTCAGGTCTGTCCTGATGGCAAGACCATTGAGGCTGAAGCTGCCCATGGAACTGTTACCCGCCACTACAGGGTTCACCAGAAAGGAGGTGAGACCAGCACAAACAGCATTGCCTCGATCTTTGCCTGGACTCGTGGACTTGCACACAGGTAGGTGACTATAGTTCTCGATCTGCACAAACAGCATTGCCTCTTATCTCTAGCCCGGTACACAAGCGCAATTTTCTGTTTTGGTGGAATATGAATACTTAATAAAATGCATGCTTGTGAACAGGGCAACATTGGACAAGAATGAAAGGCTCTTGGATTTCACTGAGAAACTAGAGGCCGCATGCATTGGTGCAGTGGAATCTGGAAAGATGACCAAAGATCTTGCACTCATCATCCATGGATCCAAGTGAGCCTCATTCCTTTTCCATCTGTCTTTGTTAATGGAGCCTCATATCCTTTTAACTATATAATTTTTCTTTGAATAGGCTGTCAAGAGAGCATTATCTGAACACAGAAGAGTTCATTGACGCTGTGGCCGATGAGCTCAAAGCAAAACTTCTGAAAGCAAAGGCCTAAATGTATGTAGCTTTTCCGGCTTCCACCATTTTACTATAGTAACTATATTTATTCGACTTATTATCATTGAGCAATCATCATCGGTGTTTCTTTCTTTCATGTTGTTTGGTTATAGGTCTCGGTAGACAAGAGGACAGTCTTTTTCTGTGGCAGTTTGAGGGGATATTTTGAAGAGAAATAAAAGGAGTTAGGGACTTTGGTGGTATACTGAAATTTCAAGAGGGGTTTTCTCTTGTAGGTTGGGGATTACTTTGCAGGCACTGTAATATTTGAACTATTTAAATTTGAATTTCCATTTGGTGCAACTTGTTTGCTCATTTGCAAATGTACACTTAGCTTATTGTTTTTCATCAATTTGCTTAAAGAAGTTCAGTAGTTGTTGTTTTTCCTCTTTGGTACGCAACGTTTGAAGTAGAGTTTCAACATCACACATGATGCACGCGAGTCACATAAGATTGTATGCGTTCCCAGGACTCTGGGGGTAAGATCCTTACGTTTTTTGAGGGTCATGTTCAAGAGTGAGTCCGAGCAACTTAGCTTATAGCTATCATGCAATATTAAAGTTATATATGTGTGTTCTCTTCGTGTTCAGGTTCAAACTACGTCTATATCAAATTCGAATTAAGTTGGGCCTCAAATTCAAATCCTAACATTAATGTTATGTTAAGAGATGACATTTATAAATATCATGCAAGGAAGGTAGATTACATTTATGTCACAAATTTAAGATGATCCTTTTAAAGCATGTCCATTAATTCCACCTTACAATCTTTTTCACACATTTCTCACTTACGGAATAAATATTCTTTTCTTGGAAAATAGACCTACATAAACACAAGTTTTGGCATATACACCAAAATCTCTCTTTGCTTGGCCATCTCTGGATCTGTCCTTTGTTTCCTCATTCTCTCTTTGTATTCATCCATCACAACATGTCATTCTGAGTCACTTTCCATGCTTCCCATTGCTTTCAATCCTCTTGGTTTCTGCACCAATAATATGTGTCATTCGTTTAAATAAAATACACCCTTGTCAACAAGGACGTGTGTCGGATTCTCCAAAAAGTAGCAGTAGCACCAGACTTTTAGAGGACCTGACACGGGTGCGTGCAGTGAAAGAGAGCAAAGAGCAATACCTTCTTAGAGGTCTTCTTCTCTCTTACTTCATACCTTTCTGGGCACAAATCTTGCAACCACGTACCTGGTTGCACCAACTACACACAACGATAAAGGACGTAGCTTAGACTAGGAAAGAATCAAGAAATATTTAAAATGAAACGCGACCAATACGTCTGAATTATAGGACTTACAAGAATGGTTCTTTGTATCAACTTGGCCCTTTTCTTAGGTCTTTGAGGAAGCTTGCAACCTTTCATAGCCAAAAAATCTTCTTCTTTTTCTTTACTTGACAATGTGATGTGCAATTTCGGCCAAACCATCTTTTTCTTTTCCTCCCTTGCATCCACGAGCAACTTGCTGCTATCGTCCACGACTACTGACCCTCTCGTTGTATAATACCGGTCCTCCTTCTCGGGGGATGACACTGATATCTTACGATGCTCATTGGCATTAGATCTATTCACACCCAAATCCCTGCCAAAACAGGAACCACCAAATCTTGGTACCATTACAATCTTTTACTTTTCGGGCAAACAAATCCATGTATTTTTCCGTTTTAAGACTTGGAATCTTCAAAATAACAGGTAAAACACCACAAGAAGTAAACCACTAATCCCTTGCAAAAACTAAAAAAATCAGCAAATCAAATCAATTTGAAGTAATAGCTTCACCACAAACAATCTAATTCATTCTCAAGTATCATTACCAGCTCCAAAATTACCGATACTTCTATAACTTCAGATCTAATGATTTTACAAACCAACCCCAAACAAACCTAAAACCTAGAACTTTCAACTTCCTTTCCTTCTAATATACACGTAATTAGACATCAAATCGCATTACCCTCGCGTAATACAGGACATATACTGCTCAAATTTGATCTATTTCCTTTGATATACAAAATAACCAATACTTCTATAACTTCAGATCTAACCAGTTCACAAACCAAACCCCAAACAAATCTAATAACAAGTATTTTCAACTACCTTTCTCATCAAATCGCAATTACCCTCGCGTAATACAGAACAGATACTGCTCAAATTTGATGTATTTCTTTTGATATACAAGACCCCCACTAGTTATTTCTCATACAATGAACTTAATTAAACCCCTATGCAATCAAAGAATGATTCTTTTGCATCAAAATCTTGACATACACAAGGCATCATCCGTGAAATCTCTACCAACACCATCCAAACAAACCAAAACTATTCATAATCTGAAACAAAAATCAAATCTTTAACACAAAATGAAACAATTTTTTCTTCACAATCAAACAAAACACAGACAGTATCAACACAACATATACTAAAACTACTCATAATTTCAAACAAAAATCAAATCTTTAACACAAAATGAAGCATTTTTTTTTTCTCAATCAACACAACACATACATCAATAGCCAAAAGAAGATATCATTACCTGTTAATACGATGTGGAGAAGACATAGGAGGAAGAATATTAGATTCCTTATTGTTATTATTATCAACAACTCTAGATGTGATTTTCTTCTTTACAATTAGATTTGTTCCATCAGATTTGCCATTTGAACTTGAACCTTTCACCTTAAAACACCTTAGTCTTTTTCTATTTCCCCACTGTAACTTATCCATACCTGCAACAACAACCACAAAATTAAACAACAAATCCATTACAAAACAGAGCTAAAAAACTAAAAACTCAACTTTTTAAAAAGATTTTATAACAGTACAAAGTAGAAAACAAATACTGACCTCAAGATCTATGGTTAGATAGATAGATACTCCACAAGATTTAATCAAAAGACTCTGCAACAACAGCATTAAAAATTAAACAAAAGACAAATATTGAAACAAATAAACAAACAGAAGATAGTATAATTACAAAGAGATCATATTTTCTTCCTCTTATTCTTCTTGTTTAGCCTCAGTAACTCCTAAAAAACTGTAAAAAGATGAGATTTTTATTGAAGAAGATTCAAGATAATAAGCAAAGATGGAGTCTTTTTGCAATATTATGAAATGGGGTTGTTGAATTTTCTTGAGAAAAGGTGCAGTTTTTCTTCTTTAGAGTGATGATTTTTTTTCTTTTATGCTGCTTTCTTTTTTCCCTTCCCATAGTTTTGTGGTTTTTAGTAATTTTATATTTATTTTATTTTTTTATTTTTGGCTTTTTTGAGTGAGGCAAATCTTGGCCGTTGAATGTTGAATGGAGGGCTAGATGAGTTTCCCTCCATTCAAGTGATATTAGGAGACTTTTGGGAGTCTGTGGAAGGGGGAAAAAGAAGTGCACGTGACTCTCACGTGACGAACATGTTGAAAGAAGATGAGAAGAGCCCAAATGAATCTTGAAGATGGGCTGGGCCTAAATGTTTTGTTGACATTGGGCTTGGGCTAAGGTTAAGAGAAAGGGAAAATGATAATTTGGGCTTGGGATAGGGTTAAGTTAAGAGAAGAAGAAAATTTGGGCTTAGGTCCTAAGTTAAGGCTTGCTATTCAACGACGACTTACAACCAGTGTAATCCCACAAATAGAGTTTGAGGAGGGTGGAGTAGAGTGTATGCAGATCATACTTCTACCTCGTGGAGGTAGAGAGGATGTTTCCGCTAGACTCTCCAGTTAAGTTAATGCTGACTATACAACAACAACAACAATAACGTCTGGCCAGTGTAACACCACGAGGAGAGTTTGGAGAGGATAGAGTAGAGTATATGCAGTTCATACTTCTACCTTGTGGACATAGAAAGACTGTTTTCAAGAGAACCTCAAGCTAAGTTAAGGATGGCTATATTGTTGTCATTTTAATTCCACAAGTAGGATCTGAAGAGGGTAGAGTAGAGTGTATGCAGATCATACTTGAGTCAGTTTCTGATATACCCTATCTAGCTAAGTTAAGGATGGCTATACTACTACTACAACAACAACAACAACGTCCAATCAGTGTAATCTAACAAGTGAGGTTTGAAGAGGGTAAAACAAAGTATATGCAGATCATACTTCTACCTTGTAAAGGTAGGGAGACTGTTTCCGATAGATTCCCGACTAAATTTCTTAAATTTCTCTATCGATATTGAGTACTCATTCCACACAAAAAGGAGAAACAAAGACGAAAAAAAATAGTATAAGACATGTAATTAATAATAGTAGTAGTACAAATAGGTGGACCATATATTATAATGAATACACATGCTTGTCTTTGTTGTATTCATTATTTCAGTTGGTTGTTTCTCAATTTTTCTTCTTCTAATGTTCATATTATTCTGCTAGTCAAATATGTAATAAATCAAATATATAGACTATAATTTTGCATATCTCCTCAACACTATATACATTTATATCTAAAAATAGTAACATACAAAAATATTGACTAAACTTCCCATCTAATGAATAAATAAAAGCTTTCTAGATTATAACATGCACCTATAATACCTCTTCACTTGATAATCATTGAGTTTAGATATAAATATTAAGTTTGAAAAATAATACAACTAAGATTTAATTAGCTAGAGGGTCATTATCCTAATTATTACTATAACAAAAAAAAAAAATATTTATTGACCAGCCAGTTGATATATAAATTTGGAGTGTTTGGTACAAATTAAATTACTTGACTTGCAATTAAAAACAACTTGGTCCCTCGTTAGGTAAACTAATCATAAATACATGGAACAAAATTAAAATGAAAATTTTCCCTATACAAACATGAAAGTAATTTCAAATGTTAAAAATTTCGAGGATCGATCATTGTGACGTAGCAAAAATAGTTTTTGACGAGTACATTTTCAACAATTCCGTTGGGAAAACACTTTTTTAGTGTATAATAATTTGATAATATATGATGAAAATTTCTCTAATTTTAATTAAATTTTTTAAGTAGAGATTGCATTATATTTCTCAACGGTTAATATATAGTTAGTCTTGGAATTACAACAGAACGTTATAATATTTGAGCTAACTTTAATTTGTAAATTGACCAAAAAAGTGAAGCTTTAAAAAAGGAGAAAGCAAAAGACTAATTTCTAAAAAGGGAGAAAACATAAGATTAATCTTTAAAGAAAGTAAAATAAATAAATAAAGAATTATTTATGGATGACTTTTAATTAATTTGATATTATTCATAATTTGACATGATTGTAATTATTATGTTTAAAAACTTTAAAAGAACATTGTCATATGCAATTATCTTACCTTTGCTCAACATTATTATACATGGATTGGGTAAATTTGTAGGTAAAATTGCCATCGGAAAAAGTTCATTAGACTCTCGTTCTAGAATTCTTATTCACTTTGCATCAGGAATAATAAGTTTCACCGAACACAATTTCGTTATCAGGATTGAAATCTAAAACATCTAATTAAAGATAAAGGAAATACGTATCATTCCATCGCAACCTGTGGGACTCATAGGAGCCTTCTTTTTTGAAAAAACTGGAGAAGAAATTCCAACTTTCATGTCATTTCCTAACTCCCCTTTTGTTTGAAAAAGCAATCAATTTTTTTTTCTTTTTCTTTTTCTTTTCAAAGTTTGCCTTATGAGTGAATTGCACAAAGGGGTTTAATTTGCTTTAAGTAAAAAAAAAAGAAAAAAAAGAGGGAATTTGGGTTATGGGTTATTAAATTGCTAATACTAAATTTCTATATTTACTGCTGCTACGTCAATTAAAAGTGCATAATGTGTTATATGATGTTATCGTCTAACGAATATTATTACTGTCAACAGTTATGATATGATAATAAATATTCTTTCATTCTTAATTAAATATTTCAAACTCGAGCTTTATATCCATTAACATGAAACTTTGTAGCGTGATTTATAATTTAAAAGATCCCAATAGATATCGGATACTAAATAGAAGAGAAAAAAGAATTTTTCTATTGGTATACCTTTCCTAATAATAATAATATTTTTGGTTAATATTCAAAGCATTCAACATCTAGAAAATGACCAAGTAACACTAAATCAATCTTTTATTTAGTCTTCACCAATAATTATTTGACAAATCATAAACAAAATTGCAATCACTAGACTCGTTAAAATTTAAATGATAATTTTTTAAAAAGTCCTTTTAAACTTTTTACATTTAATTACTATATTGGGAAAAGACATCGTTTTCACCCTAAACTATATCCGAAAAGTCTAAGCCACACCTAAACTATACTAGTGACATATTACACACCTTAACTATCAAAAAGTGATATTATTAGCTCCCGCGACCCCATTCTAAGACGCGTGTGTTACACTTATTTTAGACGCGTTCAGCCTATTAAATAACAAAAGTAAACGGCTAAAAACATTAAGGAAAAAGTCATCATTTCCACCCCAAACTATAGTCGAAAAGTTGAATCTACACCTAAACTATATAAGTGACCTATTACACACCTTAACTATAAAAAAATGATACTTTTTGCTGACGTGGCAGCGCGTGTAAAACACTACACCACATGCAAGTGGTGGTAGCCTGACAGGGTGTAAATAGTTTCACTTTTTTATAGTTTAGGTGTGTAATATGTTACTAGTATAGTTTAGGTGTGACATCGACTTTTCGGGTATAATTTTGAATGGAAATGATGCCTTTTCCCTTACTATATTTGAACTTATTGCTCACATTCCTATTATTTTAAGTTCAACTTTTTACTTTTTTCCAATAATAAAATAATGTGGCATACGCATGAACAGTTCACACAAACTTTGCCAGAGATATATACTCTAAAGTATATATACATATAATATAATAAAACATCAGAAAATACCAACTCGCACCTACTTTTATTTGTCTATTTACACTACCTAGTCAGTGACGGAGTCGAAATTTTCACTAAGGGATTCAAAATAAAAAAAAATAGGCATACGAACTAGCCAAAGAGGATTCAACATCAATTATGTATACATAAAAAATAATTTTAATCATGTATAAATAATATAATTTTTCATCGAAAAAGATTTGGATGAACCTCTTATGATAAGGTGGCTCCGCCACTGTACCTAGCTGACGACTACATAACCTAAAAGACTACGACTACAAGACATTACGAAAGTGACTCACTTCTATTCTCACTAGATCATAGTAAAGTATTCATTCATTTTTAATTAAAATATAAATTCAAAAGTCTTGAATATAAAATCGCATTTTGGGGCTTCAAAACAAAATGACTTAATAATAGTAGTAATAATTAATAGAAATAAACAAATGGTGGGAAAAAAAAACAAAAGTGTAGTTAAGAAGACAGCTTTGTGGTGGTGACCCATTAGTATTTTAATTTATTTTATTTTATTTTTATATTTTAAAATAAGAGCTGTACTTTATATATCACTGTTTGTACACTCTGTCAAATTTTGGGCAGCAGGCAGCCCATCCTTTCTTTTTTGGCTGTCACAATTTATTAACTACTTATTTAATCAAATAAACTTTTATATTACTAATCAATATTTTGTAAAAAGATTTCTAAATAAAGATATCATAATTTACATGCTCTAAAATTTTGTAGTAAGGCTTAAAGATATGCTTCATCCTATTTAAACCTTTCACTAGCAACCTTCTCACATAATCTCCAATAATTCCTTCAATTTTTATTTTTTTTTCCAGATTGTATGTTCAAATTATAACAACAATATATTCGATGTTATTTTATAAGTGAAATTTGAGAAAGGTACAATCTTTGCAAGCTTATCCTTACTTCATGAAAATAAAAGAAACTATTTTCGCAAAATCTTCAACTTAAGAGTATGCAATTAAATACCCTTAAATAAATTAGGACTTAGTAAGTACTTCCTACGCTCATCTTTTACCCGTCCACTATACTAAAAACAGACGACCAATAATACTTGTCCAGTTTAAAAAATTAATACATAATGTACTCATTTGTACCCATTTTACCCTTGATATTGAATACTACTATTCATATATCACCCATTATATTTTCCAAAGCAACAACAACAACAACATATTATTTAGTGTATTTCCACAAAGTGGGGTCTGAGGTAAAGTGTATACAGTCTATACCACTTTCTCGTGAAATAGAGAGGCTGTTTCCGATAGAATCTAGGCTAGCTAGCTCAAGAATACAAAGGGCAGTCCGATGCACTAAAGCTCTCGGTATGCGCAAGGTTCGGAGGAGGGCCCAACATACATAAGAGTGTATTGTATACAACTTTACCTTGCATTTCTACCAGAGACAGTTTTCAAGACTTGAATAGATGACCTCCTGATTACACGACAACAACTTTACCGGTTACTCCAAAACTTTCGTTTATTGTTTCTTAGTGGAGAAGTATTTATGTAGGATATTCACACACCACACACACACACACATGCATCTTTCATCTCTCTATATACACATATATATAAACCCCATATTACCCTCATTTCTCCTTAACACAACATCTCTCTCTCTGCAATTCCTCTCTTTCAAGCATTTTGCTCTCAAAGAAGGAATTTCAGTATCTCACCTAACAACATTCATAATACAAATGGAAGCCATTAACATGAACATGAAGATCATCGTTGTTGCACTTGTCATAACGATGGTGGCTATCTCCGCCATGAACGGCGTCTCCGCCGCTGATGCTCCGGCACCGGCACCGGCTTCTGATGCTACTACCGTCTTTGTCCCTGCTGCTGTATTCTCTTCATTTGTTGCTCTTGCTTTTGCTCTTCTCTTCTGAGATAGCTCCTTCTATCTTCTCTATATTTATTCATGAGGGTATTTTCGTCATTTCACTTTTTTTTTTTTTTTTTTCGGGGTTGTGGGAGTTGGATTTTTTGTTTTTTTTGTTTTTTGGTTGTGTTTTGGGGTGAGTTTATGATTGTATTTTGTTAGTTTTATGTATTTTTCTGTAATATATATTTTAGAATATTTAGTGAATTTTTAGGTTATTATTATTAATAAGAAATCTTGACTCTTAATGTTTTTGCTTTCATAATTCTCATTTCCTTAATTATTCGAATTATTACACTACATTATGTTGAAAAATAATCCTTAATTAAAGAGATTAAGTTATAAACCTCGATCAAGTTATAACTTTATTTATGGTAATAAGTTACAATTTTACGCAAGGAAGTTGCTTATAGATGACTTAATAGCGTAAATTATTTATACTAATGATGCTATTTTAATTTTAGTCTTGTATAATGATTTTCCTCTCATTTAATTCATGACTCTAATCAATTAAAAATAAACATTGAGATAAAAATAAATTGAAGAAAAAGAAACTTTGTGAGCATAATATTTGGACCAATTTCACTTTTTGAACTTCTTTTGTTATTCTTTCTAGAAAAGAATTCAAAACCTATATACTAACTTTTTTATTTTTAAATTCTACTTTAAACTTTAAAGGCCAAACTAGTTGAACGAACCTTTTCTAAGGTTTTAACTTCTCTAATAATAAAAGTAACATGTTGAGAATGATTCCACTAGCAACTTGCAATGGAATATACATACAATAAGCATTATTCTATCAAATGTGAATTTCAAGTCTCCAAAATATAAATTTCTTCAAAAATATTTGATCTAGTGATAAAAGCGCATGATTCAAGTCTGTATTACGAATTCAAATCGTTTGGTTCTTGATAAAGCATGAAGTGTTCTTCGAAAGTTAGTTGAATAGATGCCACAAATTTAGATTTTCTTTGTTGTATATGTAGTAGCCATTTATTCTCTTGACATCAATTGATGGTGACTCTTGAATTATACATTTGAAGTTCAATGAAAGGCTATCAAATTGTGAAAACTATAGACAAATCATTTCATAAATCTTTTACCTACCAAATTTAAGTTAACATAATTCTTGATTAAATATGTGATTATTGTTAAACATAGAATCCCACTAATTCAAACCACCACATGGCTAACAATAGAGAAAGATACTCTTCTTAATCAATATGCTAACATCTTGTTTTAAAAAAATTGATTCATGTTAAGTAAAGACACACAAAGGGACGGACACCTAGAAATACACTAGCAACAAAGCATGATGTTGTCTCGTCGAAAATTATGAGGTCTTAAATTTAAAATTCAACATAAAAAAAATACTAGATCTTCTAATTTGTATTTGTCTAAGCTTTAGTACATAAAATGATCCAGAATACTGACCCGAACTCCTCAATTATAAAAGAAAACATGATGTGCATATGCTATTTCATTTGGGGTGCACATGGTAGTAGATAATGAAAAGAGAGAAGGTCTAAACATTTGGCTTTTTCACCTTAAATATATGATTGATCCATCCTTCAATAATTACACTTGGTCTGTTGGTTTAGACATTAACATCTAAATTATACTTAATTAATACATATTTATCAATCAATGCCTCCACTAACACTCCCCAACCCTCCCACATCAAATGAACCTGCCCTTGAGAGGGAAACAACAACTGGAAACGACTGCTAATACCTCGCAGGCTGAGGAGCAAAAGGAGGAATCCACCCGAGGAGGAACTCGCATCTGATGAGCTAGTTTTGTGAAGTAATAGCTTACCAACGCAATGATTAGTAGCTGATCTGAGAGGATGATCAGCCACACTGGGACTGAGACACGGGCCAGACTACTACGAGAGGCAGCAGTGAGGAATTTTTCGCAATGGGCGAAAGCCTGACGGAGCAATGCTGTGTAGAGGTAGAAAGCCCACGGGTCGTGAACTTCTTTTTCCGGAGAAGAAGCAATGACTATATCTGGGAAATAAGAGCAGCTGCGATAATACAGAGGATGCAAGCGTTGTCTGAAATGATTGAGCGTAAAGTATTTGTAGGTGGCTTTTTAAGTCCGCCGGCAAATCTCAGGGATAAGTCAAGAGTTTGCAAATGCAGTCCTTTTGTATAGAGTGTTATCGATGAAGTAATCGGAATGACAAGTGATTACAGATACACAACAGAAAGTAGAGAACCATTGATTACCTTTCGAATCAAGGTGACAACAGTTACCATCTAAATTAAAGTAGCAGCAAGCCGAGTATTACATAGTACGAGGTAAAGTTGGAGGATGATGTTCCAAATATTGAACTACTTATAGTTAACAGACAACATATGTTGTTGATGAAGAGCATCATCAACTCAACAAACCATCACAGACAAACCACATGCAAGTCTCCCTCTTGTCATCATGTAATATACATAACCCTCTTGTTCTAAAAATTTACAAAAACACTGTTCATGTTTCCACCTAAACTCTAAAAGCACAACATCCTCTGGTCTCTGCGTATATTCTGAAAAAGATACGATACAATACGGCGCCAGAACATCTAAACCGAGGGGGAAGAAATAACGGGGAATGAAGAAGTAGGATCACTCTACTTGCTGTAGACGCCAGATTCTGAGTTCTAACTTGTTCGCTTTAGTGATACTCCGATGCAAAGAGACGACGAGTAGTAGCTTACAAGTCTCCTGATGGGGATACTCTTGCTGCTGAAGTCTCTCCCAGCGAAACTGATGTCAACGATGAAGCCCAAACTCGAGCATTCCTAGCACCTTTATGGAAGTTTCTCGTTTTGCATAGCTTTAGCTTGTTCCAAGCCCTCTTGGGGTCCATTACGTGGAAGACACGCCCAAGGAGCTGCCTTGAATCTCCAAAGATACCCATGTTCAGATGAGGAATATATGCAGCCCATAATGCCACTGCACGAGCTACCAAACCGGGCAAGAAATATACGGAAGCTCTAAACAATAGGAACGCAACCGATAAAACAAGGTAAGGTTCACTCGAGAGTAGTTCTTTTAGCGAGGACCCTTTCCATCTCTGAAAAGCTTTGCGACCGTCTGCCTTATACGCAATTTGACTTTCAGTCACATCGATCACAGGATCAAGCCCTGAAACAAGCATATAAGTGTGAAATCCATCAGGTTGATAATGAGAAAGAGTAAAGCACTAATTTGTTGCATACTGTACAAATTTCTAAACAAATATTCTACTACTTATATCGCATATGACTGCATGGTTAAACCCAGTAAATTGCCAATTATAACTTTAAGTTTTAGACTCATAAAGAAGACGGTCATTTTTCCAAGGAAGAGGGCCCTGATAGTTGTTCACTCCACGCGCTACGGCAAGTTTGCTTTGCATTTCAGCAGTCATAAAATAATGTGTGGACATTGTCTGAAAGAGGCAAGGTGAGAACTTTGAAAGAGAGGAGAAAAATATGAGACCGTTCCACCATAACAATCAAAGCCCAATCACCTAATTTTACGTTCGTCTTATAATTAGTAAAAGATGAAAAATGATCACTCCTAAACATTATGACGTTATGGATGAACTCTTACTACTACGCCACTCAAAAGCAAGTAAAAGGAGAATATAGGAAAGCACTTGAAAAGATCACCTGTAGTCCTCTTGTAGAAGTTTACAAGAGAGTGAAGATCTTTCCTGCCGTGATATCGCACTCTCGCTGTCCGAGTCACAATCAATACTGATGGAAAGCTGTGAACTCCATATCTGGAGAAGACACTGCAGATGAGAGGCAAGACACATGACTCAAATTGTGACGAGCAGCTAAAACAAGAGCGGAGAAGCTTGGGAAAGAGGAAAAAGTTATTTCTTTATCAATTTTCCTTTTCTTGGGGAAATATTACGATGTCATCACGGCATACATGAAGCAGCTGAAACAAGAGCGGAGAAGCTTGGGAAAGAGGAAAAAGTTATTTCTTTATCAATTTTCCTTTTCTTGGGGGAAATATTATGATGTCATCACGGCATACATGCTTAATATTGAAGCACACAACAGTGCTTATTTAATTGAATATGCAGGTCAAAACTCAAACGGCTGCTGTCACAAGGTTCAACAACAACAACAACAAACCCAGTGTATTCCCACTTAGTGGGGTCTGGGGGGGTAAGATGTACGCAGTCCATACCTCTACCTCTGATGAAGTAGAAAGGCTGTTTCCGAAAGACC